>MU623350.1:0-455190 GCA_025201765.1 Daldinia sp. FL1419
ATAAAATAAATAAATAATAAGAATTAATCCTAATTAATATCAAAATTAAACAAAATCAATAAAAAATAATAAATATTATAAATTTATATTATAAATATATTTATAAATAATATTTAAAAATTTATAGGATTATTTATTAATATATTATCTTATAATTTCCTATATTATAATATAAAATAAATAAATTAAATAAAATTAATAAAAATTAATAAATATTATAGATTTATATTATAAATAAAATTATAAATAATATTTAGGGGTTTATAGGATTATCCATTAATATACTATCTTACAATTTCCCATATTATAATATAAGGTAAATAGGTAATAAAAATTAATCCTAATTAATATTAAAATTAAATAAAATCAATGAATATTTAATATTATATATAGTTAAACAACCTTATAAAAATGTAAAAATTCTTATAATTTCCCATATTTTAAAAATTAATATATATTAATCCTAATTAAATAATTTTTAAAAGAATTTGTTAATATAAATTCCTATTTAATAATATAATACCCAAACTTAAGAATATAAAAGGTTTACACCATAGGAAACCACAAACATGCACATAAAATACATTAAAATTCAAAACCACTTTAATTTATTATATCAATTCAAAATTTACTTAAAAATATTAATAATTAATATTATTTAAAAAAAAATTTAATTTGCGATTTTTTAAACTAATTTACATTTATTTGCGATTGGAGATATGTGTACAACAAGATTAAATATCCGAAATTATAGGATTTTTTCCTTAAATTCTCTGGGAGTTGATTGGTTAATCGAGATTGTGATATAATTAATGAAATAAGAAAGACATAGATAATTATTTACCAATAGTAATACATTTTAAAAAGATATTTTTGAAAGAGGAAATTAAAATTGTATATTTTCGTATAAAGATTTTATAAAGAAATTGAACTATAGAACCTGATGAGCCTTTACTGATCAAACAAAAAAAATAATTTTTAAAGGCCTATTTATATCCAAAAAAATTATGGAGCCTTGGAGGGTTTAACTTTAAGGAGGAGATAGGGTTTCTATAAGGTAGTATTTATAACCTAATCGTTCTACACTAGTTCAATAATTTTAATTATAAGAATATTGAAGTGGAGTAATATAATTATGTAATTAAAATTACCTTATAAAAGCCTATTAATTTTATGGTATAATTGTTTTTAAGGTTTCTATAAATTTTTAATATATTATTTTAATTTAATATAATAAAATATTATATTTATTATAAAATAATAAAATAATAAAATATTAATTATTTATAAAAGATCTTATATAAGTTTTTTAAAGTAATAATATTGTAATGGATTAAATACTTATAAAAGACCTTATTTAAAAATTTAAGGATTATGTCAGCCCTTGGGGTGACCTCCAGTATACTGTGCGACAAAGACTTTATTAGAAAATTCCATAACCTTATATATAAGATATTTAATTAAAATCATTTTACCTTACATTTACAAGAACTTTAATACCAATCTCCTATTACAAAAAATAGGATTATTTATAAAATTATATTTAATAATAATATATAATAATTATTTTAATATTACATAATTTAATATATTTTAATACTACATTATTATATTAAAAGATTTATTTTTAAAAAAAAGTAATAATAGGAGGATAATTATTATAATAAGAAATTTTAAATATTACATACTTTATTAATATTATTTATATATAAATTTAAAAACCTTTTTTTAAATAAAGATTAAAAAATAATTAAAATATTATAAAATATATTAATATTTTATAATAACATTATTAAATAATTTAAAAATAATAATATAGTTAAAAGGTGTGTTATGGGTTGGGTAGGTTTATACAATTATATTTAAGATATTTTATTAAAATTTAAATTTTTATTAAAATCTCTTAAAGAATTTAAGGAATTAATTAATAATTTTCCCAATTTCAAATATTTTTATATTAATATTATACTCACCTAAAAAACTTTTAATAAATATTATAATAAATTTAATAAAACTCCTATTTATTATGTTATTATCATTTTTTACCTTATATTCAAATAGGATTAATTTAACCATTTGTGATTTTACCAACTTAAATAAATAATAAACATTTGTAAAATTGTTAAGAGGCTTTAGTTAAACAATTATTTTTAAATAAAAGACATCTTTTTAGAAGATATAGGGGTTGATTTATGGCCTATTAAATACCAATAATAATAAAATAACTTATTTAAGGCTTTTATAAATAATTTTTGCAATATATTAATAAATCCAAATATTTTGGTGCTACCTAAGGGTGTAGATAAGTACAAATATTAGTACAATAATCCCAAATTTGATGTTGGATGGACAAGGTACCATTGCATGCAATAATAAAATGAGGGTATTCAGATCAATTCAGTCAAAAGTGGTATATAAAAAGATAAATACGTATTCTGATCGTACAATTAGAATACGTAGTTTATATACAGGATTAAGGTGGGTCTTGTACCACCACAGTCACATGACTAATATTCCCACACTGGCAACTTTTTCTTTTCTCGCGAAGTCATGTGACGTTGCTTTGTAATTTTGCTTCGTACGAGCGCCAGCTAGGTCACGATCTTAGAGCGTTTAAACGCATCAAATCTAGATCGGCTCTTTTCATGATCCTCCTTTTGCTTCTTATCTAAATCAAACTGAACTGATGACCTCTTATATCCATATCCCAAATGCGAAGATGACTAAAAGTTTAGTCATCTTTGCAAGCCTTGCTCAAAAACGTAATGATCGACCATTCTGAAACATATAACGATTTTATGTATGATCCCATCTGACAATTCTTTCTTTTCAAGAGCTGTTGTTCGTTCGTTCGAATCGATCAATGGATATGGTCGGTATTGTTCGTATCGTTCGTATCGTAAAATGGTTGGTATCGAGAACGTTTCGAGGGCTTTCTTGCAAAGGATCGGGAAACTGCTGAGGCTTGCTGAGGTGTTTGTAGAGCTCGAGAGACTTGTTGTATCCTCAGGTGCTGAGCTGCTGTTGTTTCCTCGGGTAGTAGTAATAGGCAAAACCTTTTGGTGGGGGTGGGGTTGAAGAATTTTCAGGTGGAGCCTAAGGTTTGTTTTTTTTTGCTGGTGGGGTAAAATCGCAACGTGATCTTGGTGTTTGTTGCTCTTTCTCAGCGTTTCTCGTGGTGTTGTAGTAAACACAGGTGCGTGTTGGACGCGTAGTTCTTGCTTATCGGGTGGTGTTGTAGTAAACACAGGTGCGTATTGCAAACACAGGTGTTATAAACACAAAAATGCGTGATGGACGCGAAGTTCGATTAACACAGATTCCCCCGAGACCATTTCACCAACGAAGGAAGCCTCGATATTATCTGCCTGTACGTGATGGACATAGACCTCAGCCTGTAGATTTAGCGTTGAAGTTGTTTCTACCTTCCAGAAATCCTAAATTAACACGAGGTGTTCCCAAAACCATGCACAATAACATAAAGCTCCAAGCTCAAGACCATACACTAGAGCATGAAATCCTGAGGTCGTTCGTCTCTTCTTATCGAGATTTAAATCTAGCGCAAGATACGAGTGTTCCCAGAACCATACACAAGAGCATAAAACCCTGGGCTCAAAACTATACACTGGAATATAAAATCTTGAGGTTATCGTACTTACTATTAAACTTATTTCTTCCCTTTTGGGCATCTTAGCTAATCTGTGATTGTTGTCAATTATTGATCAATATTGGATAGATAAGGTACCATTATATATAATAATAAAATAAGGGTATTTAAATTAATTTAATTAAAAGTGGTATGTAAAAAGATAAGTACGTATTCTAATCGTACAATCAGAATATGTAGTTTATATATAGGATTAAGGTGGGTCTTGTACCACTACAGTCATATGACTAATATTCTTACATTTGGTGATAATGAAATTAATAATCTTATTAAATATTAATATAAATATTAAAAAAAATATTTATAATTGTTAAAAATGATTTTAAATATTTTTATAATTTAATTTATATTAATTAAATACAAGAGGTTTTTTTTAATTATAAATTATATAATTTTATTACTACAACATAGAATTAATATTAATATAATTTCTATATATCAAATATTACGGTTTTAATTATGGGTTAGAATAATAAAAGATTAAAATTCCTATTATTACTTAATAAATAATAAGGTTAAAAATGTAAAAATTAAAAGGATGATTAATAAAGAATTATAAGAATGGGTAATAAGGTAGTTAAATATCATAAATTCCAAAAATCTAATAAAAATAATTAATATAAATAATTTTATTTTTAAATTTTTATTAATTTATTTAATATAAGAAGAATTTTAATATTAAAATTAAAAGAAATTATATAAAATTTATTATTAATAATAATTTTAAATATTATATAATCTATTAATTTATTAATTTATATTTTAATTCACTAACCCATTTATATTTTAAATTTTAATAAGTATAATACACCCACTATACCAAAACATTTTGGTAAAGAGATGGAATGGATTGCGACCCTGGTATTAATAAGGGCGTCAAAAGTAAAAAACACCAAGCAGAGAAATTTGCCTGTCCGTATTTCAAATATTGTCCAAGCAAATACAAAGAATGGAGAACATGTCCTAGTCCTGGATGGCCCGACGTGCACAGAGTCAAGTACGATTGCCTTTTTTTTCTTCCCGTTTCCCATAGTGAGTATGCATTTACCTGGTACCTTGGCTAATAAGCCATAGAGAGCATCTATATCGAAGACACCGGCAACCTTCTTATCGATGTGGGCGCTGCTGGGAATCCTTTGAGAGCGAAGATGATTATCTAGGCCACCAGAGAACGGCAGAGCCCTGCGTCTTGAAAGAAAAAGAACCAATCGACGGATTTGATACCAACCAAGAGAGAAAGCTTAAGCAACGAAGGATTGGTAGCGACATGAGTGAAACAGAAAAATGGCGAGCCATCTTTGTGATACTATTTCCAAACGTCCGACCAGAGGATATCCCCACTCCCTGTTAGTATAAACGTTCATAAGTTAATCATCTCTCTAATAACATGAGGTAGTTTACGACTATGGTCAAGCCGTAAATGCAACAATACCCACTCAGCCAGATCCTGTGGCAGAATGCGAGGAATATATTCTTCGAGAAATACCTTGGCGCCTCCGGCAAATACTATGACTGGAAGTTGAGGGAAATTTTGGTTCAATTGAAGAAAACCTCAGGAGAGCCGCAACTTATTGCGTGAGGGGTCTCCTGGAAGATGCGTTTCACGAGTTTCGCCAGCTGCAGCAATTGAAGATAGTACCGAGAGAAGAACGGGAAGACGTAGGGGTGGCGGACAATAATCTTGGTTCTACGCCGGTATCAGGTCCTGATCGGCTCGATCTCTAAGCATGGCTTAGAGCTTTTTAGGGGGGGTATAAGAATATGCATACGCTAAAAATTTATTTTTCTTATACGCTATACCTATTTTGGTAGGAGGGCTTAGAGAATTGGCTCTAAACCCCTGTCTCTCATGTACCGTGCCAAGAACGGCAGTATGCTAGGCCTAAAGAGGCTAGCGGACCCTGAAATTACTTGTTTAGGAAGGAGGCTTACAGAAGAAATAAGCCCATCTCAAAACCAAGGGGTTAGAGAAAATAAGGGTATGCTTAGAGGTTATATTCAGTAGAAATCAACGATTTTTCAACGAAATAAGCCGAAACGAAGAGGCTTTTATATTTGCCACTATTCAGGTACTCAGGGTGCTTAGGGAAACGAAAATAGACCATCAATTACACCCAAAACCCGCCAGGAAAGCCTGAAATAGCTACTTAACAGCTCAGAATCCAGGCTTTTTGACCTGATCAGGATGTCTAAAGAGGTGTTCAAGAGGTGTTCAATAAGCTATTGACGTAGCTAGAGTGTAATCGTTGTGGTTGAAGAGCCTCTCGTTATACCAAATTGAGACCTGAATGCTTATGTATGCTATTCTGAAGGCGGTGACCTAAAAAGGCTAAACGCATGGCAACTGGAGAAATTTGGTACAATGCAGCTCCATCTAATTTATATGGGCCTTAGATGTATTTCTATTTTCTCTAAGCCATGCTTAGAGAATCGAGCCGATCAGGCCCTCAGAAGAGAGTACATCGCACACTGGTTCAACTGGATTGACCAGTTTTGTAGATTTAGAATTTGATTTTGACATGTCTCTCTTGGATAATATGGAAGCGTCTTGGAGCGACAGTCCAATGATGGGACAAATCCCGCAGCAGCTGGAATTCGATGGACAGTAAGAGCTCTGAATAAATTACAGGCATAACTTATTACTTATTAGAGAATAATAGTTAAAATACCTACGTCAAGGTGATCCTTATCTACCGATATATCTATTTATGATATGGATTATCCAGGTACCTACTCCAGCCGTGTTTATAAGCCAGGCTACGAAGTGTTAAAGGGGTTATAACTCCAGAAGTCATCTCTATTTTAGCTACAACTTTTAAGCCAGGTACTCAAGGTAAGTACCTACCAGTGGTTCATAATACATAGGTGATACCAATAGTTTGTCCAATCAGAAAATGGAGAGTTTATGATATTGCCAAAAGAGGGAAACGAACGTTTGTATGGCGTGCTAATAACGGCGCCATCTCTTATAAAAAACTATTACATGACAAGAGCAAAACATCTCGGAAGGTGGGCAAATAGAGACTACAAGTATATTGATTAATCTTATGCACCGTAAGTTGATAGAAATCTTGACGAGAAACTAAGGGTTGAGTTGTTCCTTAACAACTAGTTATTCATTGAATAAATTACGACACTAATAGGCGTAGGTAGGAATGACGTTGTTAGAATTACGTCTGCCATTCGCCGTTCCTCAGCCGACGCCGGCTCCGAATAACGTCGGTCCCGAGCACGGACGCGAAGAATGTTACCAAGGTACTCTCCATGACATACAAACATTAAACAAATCTTGGGGGTTAATTCAAGTTTTCATCTAACGATGTACATTATTCTACGCATAAATTCTGCGTTCCACAAGGGCTGCCCCTATAAATGGGAAAAACAAGAACCACCGGGCCGACGACGGCAATGTGAATTCGCGTATAGGCTTAAGGATGAGTTCTTGCCTTTTCTTACCTACCTCCCATTCTTATATAAGTATCTAGAGCTACCTAATCAATACGTCGAATGGAAACCTATGGGTCTAGAAGAAGCTAGTCTTCGTAAAATCTTCCGCGTTGAAGGAAGAAAAATCACGTCATGACCGGAACGCTAGATGAGAAAACTACGGAGCCGCCAAACGGTGCGGACTCTCCCGGCGCCGAGTCAACCGCCGTCCGGGATGATAATGTTGCCGAAAATAAAGAAGATCGCCCGGTAAACAAAACCCCGGGCGACGACGAGCCGGAGGTTTTCTCAGTATTCTCTCCCCGGATGAAGGTCTTCCTCGTTCTCATGACCGTCTTCGCTACATTATTCTCCCCGTTCTCTTCTTTCATCTACTTGCCCGCCATAACGCCCATCGCTGAGTCATACGGCCGTTCTATTGCCGACATCAACCTTACCGTCACCCTCTACCAGGTCATGCAAGCAGTTGCGCCCCTATTCCTCGGCGATCTAAGCGACCAGGTCGGCCGCCGCCCCGTATACATGATTACGTTTGCTATCTACCTCGGCGCCAACATTGGCCTGGCGTTGCAAAACAATTATGCGGCTCTCATGGTGCTGCGAGCTTTGCAGAGCACGGGGAGTAGCGCCACCGTTGCGATCGGGAGTGCCGTCATGGCCGACTTCACTACGAGCGCCGAGAGGGGCGGTTACATCACGGCCGTGCAGGCGAGCGTTATGTTTGCGCCTGCTCTAGCTCCCGTTCTAGGTGGCATCCTAACCCAATTCCTGGGCTGGCGTTCGACGTTTTGGTTCCTCGTCATAGCCGCCGGCGTGTTCCTGCTCGTCTACGTGCCTTTCGTTCCCGAGGTGAGTTTACGTCTAAGCGATGGCAGGTGTATACTTGTAACTTAACTAATGTCAATACGGACCGCCCGCAATATCGTCGGAAACGGCTCCATTCCCCCACCAAGACTGAACATGTCGCCGTTATCCGCTTATCAATGGCGTAAAAAGCGCCGTGACGTTGAATCGCAACCCGGCAGCCCAGCCTTGCCACAGCCGAAGAAGATCCCGCGCGGGGTCCCCGTCCCTAACGTCCTCGCTGCGGTGCTTATAGTTTTCGAAAAAGACGTCGGGTTACTAATGCTTTTCATGTCTTTATTCGTTATGGCCAACTACGCCATGCTGGTTCCTCTGCAAGATGTTATTCGCCGCCAGTACAGCTTCAATGACTTACAGGTAGGACTATGCTACATCCCCTACGCGGTAGGGTCGGTCCTCGGGGCTAGCGCCGTGGGAAAATTATTGAATTGGAACTATGTGCGAGTCGCTAAGAGCATAGGTGTATCACCGGATCGCAAACGAGGCGATGATATGCGCAGGTTTCCTATCGAAAGAGCCCGTTTAGACTTGATGTGGCCATGGACAATTCTAGCCGTAGCGATGATCATCGCGTGGGGTTGGGTCGTCAGCTCAGGAACCAGTCTTGCCGCTCCTCTAGTCGTCTTATTCTTTGGCGGTGCGGGCCTAAGCGGGCCCGTGAGCATATTGACGACGCTGCTAGTTGACTTGTATCCGATGAATCCGGGAAGAGTGTCATCCACATTCAACCTGACGCGTGCAGCGCTAAGCGCTGTTGGAACTGCTGTCGTGCAGTACATCATCGATGCATGGGGTTACGGGTTTACGTACCTCTTTATGGGTTGTATCGTGCTAGCAGCAAGTCCCTGCATCGTGATAGTGAGGAAATGGGGGCCCAAGTGGAGAGAGGAGAGATATCAGCGCTTCGAGAAGAAGAATAATTCATAAACCTAGAGGTTTCACAGACCCAGAATGTCTATTGAGAGAGCTCGATAAGATACGGCAATGGTTTATGAGTAAAATACGATAAATCATGAGGAATATGATTGTATCGTAAGTATATCTTTCATCGATAACGCCGATACCCCTGAATAGAATAGCAGCCTTATAGAAACCGATAATTTAATACTGTCCCAAGCGAAAAGCGCGCGATCTCCCCATTGCGCTATAAATTTGGAACCGGATCATACTTCCTAGTACCTTTATCTTCTACGCTACTCCGGGATAGTTCCTCTAACATCGTCGAATAATCCACCATCCCCCGGTCCCTGTTTGAATGTACTCGACATGAGCCTCTGGCCACGCAGCTTCAAAGCTACGTTTCTCCCCAGCCTACAACTAGCCTCCATCGTATCCAGGAAGTTGTTATCAATATTAAAGAGATTTGGCTCGAGTTCCACCTTGCCAGCAATAGAATCATTTTTAACACCAACAAACCGCCTGCGATCCCAGGACTGCAAGTCAACCCACATAGGAGGACTCAATCCTAAGTCTGGGTTATCCCGTGCCGCTTTACGGGACTTTGCCCACGGTAGTTGCTGGCGGGAATCAACTCGATGAAGGTCGTCGAACTGGTCGCACTCGTCATCCTCACTACATCCGCTGCTATCGTGAAATGATCCTCCAGAGGTTGCTAAGCTAGTTATATTTATCTTTTTGTTCATGAGTGTAGCGTTTTCTGTAGTAAGAATGGTTGTTGGGATCCAATCAGATCTAATACCAATCTCCTCGGGCTCAAGCGACCGGTACGGTACGAAGTACGTTATATGACTCTGAAAGACTTCTGTCTTGGGAAGTGATTGCGGCCGGACTTCGTATAGAGAACCCCCCGTAAAAATGACCGCATCGTATTCAACCCTTTTTGGTGCTTCCGTCTCGGTTGCTACTGTTAAAGAAAATCGTCGACGACGTCCTGTTTCTAATTGAATGACCTTGGAATTTAGGAGTAGCTGAGCTTGGGATTCTTCAATCATACGTTGAACAAGATTGCTGTTGCCGGACTTTATACTAATAGGATGAGACCTAGTCGAGGCGAGAGATACAGCAGCGTGCAGACCAGAGGATTGGTTCAAGTTCATCCCGAAAGAATTCGTAAGACATGGTTCTAGGCTATTCTCCTGTAGGAATTTGCTAACCCCAAGGTTATCTAAGAGTCCTTTGGCTGACCTGGAGATGGCATCTCCTAGCCCGAGCTTGCGCAGTTCGTCATAGATATTATCAAACGTGCTATGCTTTCCGAATAACGCAAACTTCGTTCGTAAGGCCAACATTTCACGCCGCAGCTTCAAAGGCACGAACCCCTCCTTCCACTCAAGCTTCACAATTGAAAGTATTCTGCTTATGGTATTTCCGACCTCCCGTCGAGCGTGCGGCCTCGGATCCCAAAAAGGAGGTATGGTCCACGGAATCCCCCTAAAGCAGAAGTCATCATCTAGTAGACTGGATCCATTCCATATGCGAGTGTGCTTCTTCGCGTAGAGAGCCTCGGTCTCAAGTTCTACGGAGCGCGCAGCATCAACGAGACACCAGTCATCTTCGAAGAAATGGGCTGCCCCTTTCTCTAGGGGGGACCGGATTTCTGGCGTGAATGTAGATTTGATTTGTCCGCCTATTACGGAGCTTGATTCATAAATAGTTATCTTAATAGGTCTATCAAAGTCGGAGCGGGTCATGTTGTGGATATGGAACGCAGAAGCCGCTCCGGCGATGCCTGAGCCAACAATGGCAATGTGAAAAGCCTCGGAATCGTCATGCTGAGTACTTCTCGTAGATGTGGTCGGCGCAGGGAATATATACAACTGGATCAACAAATATAGGGTAAACCCTTTTATTGAAGAGAGTATAGCCATACTGTAGACAGCAACCTATTCATCAACATCAAGAAAGATTGATGTTTCATTACAAGTTCATAGTTAATTGAAATCTGTCCGGATTGAACAGTATACGGCGGGGTTCCTTGAAAGTATGTGACGATGCGGCGCAGCTTATTTGTAAGCGCATAATCCGAGTATTAGTTTTTCATCGGCATACTTAGGTAGGTATATTTGCGATTTGCGTGGGATTATCTTTATTTATATGATATGGCTGTCTCCTTACCCTTAGGTTAATAAGGGCTACTGGGAATTATAAGGCAAATGCATGATTGAAATATCGGTTGGACTACTATTATCGATCCCTCCATGAATGACTTCGATGGCATTTTAATTTACATAATCTACCTTCTCATCATCCCTAGGAGTGTACCATGAGTGTAGTAGAAAAGGACCGCAAAAGTGAGGGCTAAAGAGGGTAAGATGAGTTCAATAGACAGGCACTACTTAGTGGCATTATTGTGTACTGGGATATGAGGTAAGAGATAATATGTAGCTTTCATATTTTCCCCAACTTGTTGGTTTATATATCTATACTGACGGTATCCAAATCGACCATACCGATGGCTAAAGCATTCTTCCTGGATCTCCGGGTGAACATATTACTGGCCTGCAAGCACTTTATCATGACCCAAGTTTCATATTTGGACTCAAAGTAAGAAGCAGTTAGGCGAACGTCAAGATACGCATTTACTAACAAGAATCAAGTTTTATACCAATAGGAATCGGATTGTCTAGTTTCCTTAACCCTAAGAATGAGTACCACTCTAATATACTCAGACTAAAGGACAGGACCATAGTTGGCATGTATGCTATATTGTTGAATCTAACCTCGTCCGGCGATTGGTTTCTCATCCGACTAATCACTATATTATTCCGAAGAAATCCAAGGCTGTCTTTAGGCCCATAGGTCTCGCATATATCCCTACCAATTAGTAGTTCGTGTTCCTAAGACCGGCGTTTTATATATGAGAATCCAATGACCCATGTACTTCGGTAGCTTATCGATAACGGTAGAATGGTTTGAAGTTATTGAGACTCTTGTTGTCCAACGTACTCCACGATGCTAAGTAATAGTTTGTTTATATATCGGTAATGATATATCAAAATAGGATAGGGGCACGTAAATCATTGTGTATTTCCAAAGCCACAAAATCCCTACCTCTCTATCTGGTATTCGCATCAGATCATATTTTACCGGTTATATTATACCTCATGTACGGATTAGGTATGCACCTCCTGGTATCCGTCAATAAGAAGCGTTTCTAAAATCCCCGCAAAATAGGAAATGCCTGTTTCAAAGCTGACAGGGATAGCAGGCATGGATGCAGCTGTCGCTTGGGATAACACTAGACCTTGTTAAGCCGTACCCCTGAGCTAATGCATGAAATTACAAGGCTTGCAAGGATCCCCCAGCATCGCATTAGAGGGGCTGAATAGAAACCGTTTAATATTTGAGGGTATCTCTTTTCTCCTGCAGCTGATTTGGTGTAAGAGACGTGTTTCTCTCTTTTCTAACTCTTCGTTCTTGAAGAAGGTATGAGCTGTCTTGGGTGGGCTATTGGCCTATGGGATTTCAATATGTAGAAAAGAAAAAAAAGAAAACACTTTTCGTCGTCTCGTGCGGATAGCCTCTCTGTTGCCTCTCTCGAATGCCGCATCTCATCAGAGCGAGCGTAGCCAAGACTCTTGTTGGGATAAGACGGGGGAGGAACCCTGCTGGTGTCACACGGTCGTACAACAGAAAGACCTCGAGCTTTGACGTGGCGAGATAGATTCTAGCCGACCTTGGTCCTTATGCCCATTCGCTAAGTTAGGTAAAGTTAGGTAAGTTTGGCAAGGGTTGCCAAGGGGTATGGTAGGATCCTGGGGAGTTGGGTATCATTCGATGATGCTATGTCGGAGACATCTCATCGAAAATTAGATAAAAACGCTGCGACGTCCCCAATGCCGATATGATTAACCCTGGGTATTTGTGATGTGAACTTCTCAGACTATCTCTTCTTCACATTTAGTATCTTCACTCACTCGCTCATTCTTATTTCCCTCTTTCACGTCAACTAATCCTCGTCATTTCATCGCCGGTCGAAGAAAACGAATACGCTCCTTTATTTGGAAATAATATTCTATACCCACTCACTCGAAATGCAGTTCAAGACTCTCGCCATTGCTCTTTTCGCCGCCACGGTTGCCGCCGAAAGCGTGCAAGAGCTTATCTCGCAGATCCCATCTTGTGCGAAGCCGTGCTTAGACAAGGCCTCGACCACCATTGGCTGCAAGACCACCGACAGCATGTGTCAATGTGGCAAGATCGACGATTTGACCAAGGAGGCTATTACTTGTGTATCGACGTCCTGCTCCGCCGATGACTTAACTGGTACGTTTACCCCTCGCCCCGGAAAGCCCTAGTTCCCTTGCTACTAGACGTTCTCGAGGAATAAGTTGAAAAGAGAGGCATGATAGCTAATTGAGAACTAGAAACGACGAAACTTTCGGGGGAGATCTGCGCAGCTGTTGCAGTTGACGCGGGTAATGATGCCTTTTCTTCCGCCGTATCAGGTGCTAGCGCTGCTGCCACTTCTGCGATCGGTTCTGTTGTCTTCGGCTCCTCCACTGGTGCGGCTCCTACCCCAACTGCAACCCCCGGAGCCGGTAACAGGGCCGTTGCCGGTCTCGGCTTCGCCGCCGCTGTGGCTGCTTTGGCTCTGTAGATGGTGCTCGCACGGTGGGGTGAGTGATTGTGAATTCATTACATACAGTGTTCCACTCTTCGAACCATGTGTATAAATAAATTAATAAGAACAGTCGGGAGGTTCAAAAGTCAATCGACGGTCCATAGTTGTCTTCAATATTTATTCTAAGGCTGTGTTTAAAGACGATTCTAAATCTCTTATAGTACGGGATCAGCTATATCTATCGTAAGATCAGAGTTCTCGTGTATTTCATACCGGCGTAGTTTTAGCGAATGCAATTCAGATCATGCAACGCCAAATCTGCCCAGGGCTCCATCTTCACCGCTATCGAATTGGCTTTGTAGGCCATCTAGCGCTGCAAAGTGTGCCGCAAACTCGGATCCTCTTTTCCGTAGCTCTTCCGTCCGTTTCCAATCCCAATTGATATGTTCCCCCTTAAGCTCGGCTTCATCCAAATCATGCCCGGTAATTAGATGAGATGGCGGTGCCATTCCGTTCTCTGTAGTGACCCAACCTTCGGGTCGTTCTGGTAGCATTCCACTAGCGTCGATGAGTATGGCAGGATGTACCGTCAATCGTCCGATCTTGAATACATATTTGCTAATTGCGGTGGCGTGTATTTTCTTTTCCCAGTCCTCAGGTTTTCCCTTGTCGTTCCTCGTCGGTCCAAAGTTTCCGTCATCCCAAGACCGTGGTTTGACAGCACCATGCTCCACAAAGTGCGTTACGATATAAAGCCATTTACGATCCCAACTCAAGACACGAGACCACATCTCATATTTTTGATATGGCTGCAACTCCTTCTTGAAGCTACACTGGACAGCACCAAGCATGACACCAAATTTGCCTTTTGCTGGCTTCGAGGGGTCTGACGGATCCATGACAAGACGTGTCGTGGCGTTATTAGCAAGATCGCGGCATCCACGCGCAAATAAGTGTGAAACTAGCTGGGAACGACTGACGTCGAGGTCGGCGAAGTAGGTCGAATTAGATTTATGGATATTATAATCGACTTCGAGTAGCGAAACATGAGACGGGGTAATAACTGGGTGAAAGAGCTTATCGGGAGTATGCGTATGAAACCGCCTAAAGCCCAGATGTGTAATCATGGCACCGAAAACGCGAAACTATGATCAGATCGTTTAGTATATACTTTTCAAGGATAGTTAACACATCCAGACTAGGGCAACATACTGTCCACGCAAAAGGCAGGCTTTTCCAATTAACAAGCACAACTACTAAAGCTACAACTCGACTGGTCCTTCCGGGGCCGGTAAAGAAAGACTGAATCATTGCCAGCACGTTCCCTTTGTAAACACCATAAGTAATGGCCGGTACGAGTATCGGTCCAGCGACCTTCAACACTCTGTTCGCCGCGCCGGCAGCTGACGCCATGGTTGTTATTGATTGGGTGTCTCGTTCGGTTTCGCTATCCTACGCCTTGAAACTACACTTGCCAATCGAGTCCGAAGGAATCCAAGAAATAATATGAGCAAGGCGATTCCCCAGAGCGGTACAGTCCGCAGGTGACAGAGTATCGTGCTCGTACACTTCGCAATAAGACCGGTATTATTCGACGGGAACGGCATTCGATTGAAGATTTACTCGCTAGATGGATTAGGCTCTAGCAAAGCTTATCAGGAACGCGTCCTGTTTCATCGTGGTGAAAGTTTATACTATGGTATTAGGGGTAAGTAAAACCCCTGTCGCTTGTACCACACTAGTAATACACAGTCTTCCAAACCCTGTTTAGGCCTAGGGCAAATTAGTATGGGGTTAATATCTAATTTAGAAAAACCATCATTTTAAAGAATTATTAAATAAATTTGAAGTTATTTAGAAGTTGAATTTAGTGTTTTGTGTAACGTCCCTTGGTTAAACATACATCCTCACAACACTGGGGCATATCCTCTACTAATTCTAATAGCCACAATTCAGGTACAACATCCCAAGTCTCCTTAACATATCATTGTAAATTATCGTACAAAGGCCTCTTTTTTAACCCGTATTTATTCTTAATATAATCTTTTATTTAATTCCAAACAATTTCTATTAGATTCAAATCAAACAAACAAAGTAACCAAAAAAAGCTTCAGATATTACACTCTCTCATCTCTTCAAACATCGCTACTACTTTATAGGCTAAGGCATTATCTTACATAAAAATAAGCTCCTCACCCTCAACTCATTAGTTCATACAAATCCAACCATCAATAACAAATATTATATACTCTCTATATACCTCTCCCATTATCATACCCCAATCCTTTTCCTAAAAAATACTAAATCCCTTACCTATAACATTTAAAAAAGATTTCCAAAACATCCAACCATTCTTTCACTAAAACCTCTCAACAATACAAATCTCATCCCAAACCTTATCTTTCCATCGTATAACCCACTAACAACAATAATAACCTCCTATTATCCACATTTCATCAATCCATAATACCCTCCTCCAATTCTTAACCATCCAATAGTAATACTATTAAACCCATCTTAATCACTTTATTCTCATCAATTTAGATATATAAGACTTCCAACGAACTATTTGATGTATAAAACCTAACCGCTACAACGCCGCATAAATAATATACAACCCAAATACAACATTAAATAAGGTCAGAAATAACTCAAAAAAGGTCATACAACAATTCTTTTTCAAGGCACAAACAAAATCAACAAGTTCAATTTCCTATTCAGGCATCATAAAACGTGGCCAACCCAATTTTAATTTAGGTTTCACATCGGTAACATTACATACACCAATGATTTAAACTTTCATATACCCTATAATCATTCTAATTTAAATATATAACATACAAGAATCATATCATAACGTACAAATGCATTACCATTATTCAATATTTAATTGTTTTCTAAATACGCCTTTTAAACAAGCCATTTTTATATAATTTTAATTTTAAATTTTATTTTATTTTTATTAAAAAAATAAATCTTAAGAATAATATCACTCAAGAAAAATACAATATTAAAAAAAGATTATAATTTTAAAATACCCTAGACAAAACTAATACTAATTTAATATAAGGTGGTGTCTAACCATTTCTGGCAGTACCTGACAGTATCGTTTTTCTTTGGCCTGCAACCATAGTACACGGGAAGAATTTAAGAGACCACGAATTAGTAAAAAGGGAAAAAAAAAGGAGGGCTCGATGACGCAGAAGTGGAGTCCAGCTGAATCAAGCTGATCACACCTTACATTTCAGCTTCTGTTTACCTTGTCCGCTCCGAAGTTCAGCCGAGCCATAAATACTTAGGTACTTTGGTACGTAGGTACCATCCAAGTAGGTAGGTACCGTCCAAGTAGGTACCACTA
The DNA here is from genome assembly GCA_025201765.1 of Daldinia sp. FL1419. Classification (NCBI taxonomy): domain Eukaryota; kingdom Fungi; phylum Ascomycota; class Sordariomycetes; order Xylariales; family Hypoxylaceae; genus Daldinia; species Daldinia sp. FL1419. The sequence goes on from MU623350.1 coordinate 16,861, forward strand.
ATAGGCCATTTCAAAGACATCATACCTATTACATGTAGTATCAGACTACCTCGAGAGGGAGGTAAACGCCATGGTATGGTCTTGATTATCTATCTGTAAGGAACACTTGATTAAATCCTCACTCGAATAATTGACGTACCAATTACCCCGAGGAAAACAAAGCGCCATACACGGATTTACTCAATATTGATAACGGCAGACCAAAACCGGAATTCTACCCATCCTGTTCTTTTTGAGGGACCTTTACCCAAGCTACTATTTACGCCCCTAGTGTCGTCTTGTGAATCATGTCTTCATAATATCTTACAAAGTGTCTTGTCTAGCACTAGGTATACCGCTCTCTACTCCAGACCTAGGTACGTTCTTACTAGTCCGCTTCTACTCAGGCATAAGATCCTGTATCGGTATGGGATCTGGGGGAGATTGCCCCTGAACTACCGTCTGCCGAATCGGGTCTGAGAACGATGTGCATTGCTGATGTAGCGTGGCCCAATCCGCGGGAATTGCATTCGTGCCTACGCACCTACGATCTTTGACGATAGCAGCCAAGGCTTGCTCAACCCATATCTGGCAATTAAAGGCTGCCCAAGAAGCATTATTATCTACGGGAACATCCCTAATGACCTTCTCGAGGCGCTCTAAGTTTTCGATTTTGGCAACCACTGTTAGTGTGAGCATTGTGAGCGGACGGCGGACCGAGAGGTTGCGTGGTGGCTCTTCGAACTCCCATTCTACATTTCCACCACGTTGGACGTTGCGAACGTGGTATAGAAACATACCGTTAATCCCACCACCCTTGGGACCGCTGGCGAGAGCCCAATGGTACGGATCCGGATTTCCGCCTTCGGAGCCACGAATAAAGCAGACAACATACAATCTAGGCTTGTTTTTTACCATGTTGAAATTTTTCTTTTGGTAATTCAACTCAAATCCTCACTTCATAAGTGGACTTCTAATCAAATTATAATGACCGTAGCAAAATCTAATGTACTGGTGCTTGATAATTGTTGCCTAGGTTCTACAGTTTCTGGTCGCGTCTACTCTCCTTATACCTGCCTCAAAATATCTGCCTCTACTTGCGGAGTTGTTACAAACCTAGACTCAAAAAACAGAAAGTATTACACAATCTAGGGGAAAAATCACCAAAGCCCTACAGCAAACTGCAAGGTACTTTGCTTCTATACTAGAAACTACGATATACGAATCAGAGCAGCAAGATAGACTATTTACTCCTGATTCTATTTAGTAAGCAAAGTCTGAATCTCCCATATGTCTTCTACCTTGTCGATTGACTAGATAGCTATAACTTCTACATATTCCGGTGTTGAGACGTGATTCTACAACTCTAGATGAGTCGACTTCGTAGACGGAGTATGTTACGTTGGAGTTACTAGTAGGATTAACTAGGTCCAGTCGCCACCCCGAGATGGCTCTAATTAATTATAGGCCTGATGCATATCCGCTGGCGGGGAAAGGTTCAAGGCCTACGAGAGAGAATCGCTTTTGTGGGTAACTCGAGAATTAATAGATGAAGATTGAAATTTTCCGTTAGCGACTTGAAGAAAGTGGTATGCTACAACTATTCTAACCTAGGGCGCAGAAATCTTAGAAACACAACATCATTCTACCCTGAACAGAAGATACCTCTTACCAGACACCTACTTAATACGAGTTTGGAAAAGATTTCTACAGGTGGGATAGCAAACCTAGGTACCTAGGTACCTAATTATAAAAGCAAAGCAATGGCTCAACTTCACAAACATTTCACCTTCTACCTCACGCACTTCATATACTGTCATACACGCAATACTTGCCGCCTTTGCGCTTTCAAACTTAGAATACCCCTCACCATGGACAAGTCAATCTTACCAACTCCTACCCCCTCCTTATCCTCCAATACAGTCGGGGCCAACGGCTACAACGATACTCCCCTTCAACCGCTGGAAGCCCCTTTCGTAAATTTCTTTCTCTACCTACCTAGGCATATACCTTCCCGACAACACCGCAACAACTTATCAATCATATACCTCTCTTCGACTACGCTCATGAAATGTGGGCGCGCAGTTTACCTCAGCCCTACTGTTCCTAGCTTCCTTTGCGCCTAACATCCCCGTCCCGAAACTGCATTGCGCATTCGAGATGACAAAACCAAGATGATTTATATCACCATGGAAAGAATTAGAGGGGAACCTCTGAGTGATTTCTGGAGCGAGATGTCGAAAGAAGAAAAGTATAATATGCTAGCACAGTCGAAGGGCATTTTTGGGGATCTGCGAACGATCAAGAAGCCTCCCGTAAAGGGGGTTGCAGACGGGGAGAAATTACACGATGATCAAATATGAAAGATCTCTGGGGAGGGGGGGAATGTGTCCTTTCTTGAACGACGCAGAAGTCCGCCTTTTCCTTCGTAACAGAGTCTTGGATTAGACCATTTTCAAAGATCTAGAGCTCGGGTGAAAGATAAAATAATTGGTAGACACGCAAAAATAATTGGAGGAAGGAAGACGGAGACTGTGTTTACGCATGGGGATATTAGTCAGTAATATTATGGTGAAGGCAGGAAAAGTGGTGGTGATTATAGATTGGGAGATGTCTGGTTGGTATCCGTGGTATTGGGAATACACAACAACAATCAATGCAATCCTTGTCAGGGGATGGACCGAGGAGATTGGGAAGTTTCTAAATGAGTGCCTACAGCAGAAAAAGATGCATTATTTGTGTAACAGGATTTTCTGCGATGGGTTTGAGGGTGTATAACTACCTCCTATCTGTCCACGTACCGAGCTATTCAGACCTTCGATTCAATAGTATTACAACAGGTAGCTAGGTATCTATGTAGACAACCCTTATAGAGTGTGAGTTTTATTACCTACCAGGATTCTCGATCGATGCCTGATCAACCGTGAATGATTCTAACGTCGCCCGCTTTTGAGACAGTTGGTTGAGAAACTGACTTGATCGAAGAATAAAGCTGTCGAGGAGCACGCTTAGTTTCCATATTAGATAGGTACCTGTCTTGTCAACTAATAAAACGACCATATTATGTAACTTTTTTCTCAAATCCATACTACCTATTCATTTCAAAATATGGAACATTTTCTCACCAGACCAATGGAATGAAAAATATCCATTGATATTTACCAGAAGGTCTTGTTCAAACTGAAGGCATCTACAAGTTCTAAACAACAAGCCATAATTACGTCACATGCTCGTGAGAACAGAAACCCTTTGGAGGCTTAGCTCTATCTTTTCCTGTAATACGCGATCCTCTGCTGGCAATTGTAAGGCACACAGGTTTGAGTTTGAATGCTGACATGCATCGGCTCCAGAGTCGAGTTATCCCGGTCCAATGGAGGAGGCCGGGCCTGACAGGAAAGGAAGTTCGTACACTATGGACGGGGATTAGAATCCTTCCCGGACCGTGGCGTAGACACGGAAACTACTTGGAATTAGTTTGTAATTCTAGATATAAGGTATGTGATAGCGCCTGTTTGCCGATGAGGCTGAACGTGTACATAGTAGATGCGCTCTTATAATATTCTGGTGGGGAGTCGGGCCGTCTTGGCAATTCTCATGAACATGGGTTAGATTCTGCGGCTTGTCTCTCAGAGACCCCTCAAACACACGACCGTCCTTCCAAATGGTAAGCCTGACGAGGTATCTTTGTGGTAACCTAGCATTATTGCACATCGCGTGAAAAGTAACCCAACTTAGCCGTATAGCACGTGGCCCTGCGTACGTCTTTTTACACCCGTATGGATCGTTGAAAACAGATAGCTTTACTGTCACTTAATGTTGGGCTTTGACCTCGGCCCTAGCGAATCCTTCAGACAGGGGGTGATGATTTTTTTTTTTTTCTCTTAAGTTGCGTCGCAGTTCAAAGACATAGTTTCAACCATCACCCTACTCATTCCCACCTATTGGCTAGAAATATCTTGCTGTGGTATTATGTAGCACACTATATACGTGTGTCCTACCAGATAATGTCAGGCTGACCATGCAAAGAACCGAGCTATCCATATACATATCCTTGCTGCATTCCATGCGCACCTAACATACCTGAGATTAAGCTGCATACTCCGCCCAGGCCACCAATTACCTATGATTCGCGTATATGGATACTCCCCCACGGTCTGACTAGCATTAGTTCCATGTAGTTCCCGCCTTCATCAGTGTAGATCCTGAGGTCCCCTGCACCCTTAGTCCTTCGTGACCCTCTCTAATTCTATAAGCGGGAAAATGAGGAGATTATCGTAAAGAGTGTGATTGTCTGGTCCCCAAGGAGGGTGGCTGAGATAAAAATAAGTATAAAATATTTCCAATAAACGCGTGCAAAATTAGGGGCTACCTATAGACCGACTTCATCGATCATGTAGTGCGACGCATACATTCTTAAATAGGTTATCCTGTCGCAATTCTGTTCCTCAAATAAGCTAATGGGGGCCAACTGCCGCGGTTATCCATGGTTCGATCGCGAATCTGTGCCGCCCGTCAGCAGTGCTGAAGCCTGTGGTTGGCCACTTGGCGTTTCCACTCCCCTGATCGTATTTATCCTAGAGAATACGCACGGGGCGCGCACGAATCAAGGCCACTTTCTTCCCCAGACCTTTTCAACTCCATAGCTTATAACCTTAGTACTCATCGTCGCGGGAAACCCTGGGGCTTCTCAGCCCTATCAATGTCCGACCCGCTGCCATTCTTCGACGGCCTACCCTGAGATATATCGTCTCGCGCCCATAGGGCGGCGAGCATCTGGTTTATCGAAGATGCCGTCAGTTTTCCGTCGTGCCCCCGCGGATGCCACGCCTTCACCATCGACCGGGATCGTTGTCACAGACTCGGATAAGAACCCTATCCTCCAGATGATTACTTGGCTCCTGATCGCGTTAACGTCGCTCATGTTATGCTTTCGCTTCTTGACAAAATTCTTCTTGAAAACGAATCAGCGATTTGGGTGGGAAGAAGCACTGATTGCTTTGGCATTTGTATGTGAATTCGCCCTTTTGCGACAACGTGTCGCTTCATTGGATTAACATCGTGATATATAGTTCGCTGGTCTTGGCGAATCTGTGACCTTCCTCGTCCCCGAGGGTAAAATACTTGGTAAAACAAGGTCGGAAATATCCGACGAGGAGCTAACAGCAGGTCTCAAGGTAAGCATCCATCACGAAGGGCGTTGCATAATCCACTGTGGAACCTAACGATGCGTTCAGGTTCAATACGCCGGCCAATTACTATATATCCTTGCGCTGGGACTGGCAAAATTATCAGTCTGTATAGGATTATCTGCTTTATCGCCAGAAACGGGACATCGTCGCCTTACATCCGTCTTCGTCATCACTGTTATAATCTGGTCGCTAGTCGCCTTCATCGGAACTGCTTTTCAGTGTGGGAGCCACGGCCCTTGGGAGGGCGATTCCAACTGTATTGACAAGGTGAGAACTAATTAATTGGCACTATAGAATCTACTGCCAATGTAGTCCATATTGGTCACCCATTGCTAACAACCCATATAGATAGCGTTTTTGGAATACGTAGACATCACCAATATTATTACGGACGCTTCACTAATAGCTCTCCCGGCGATCGTTATATATCCGCTCAAACTCTCGGCTAGGACAAGAATCATCGCCCTTAGTTTCTTCTCCGTAAGAATATTGTTAGTCCCGACTATTCCCCCAGACCCTCTTTTGAGCATTTCTAACAGGTTTAATGAAGTGCTATCGCGGCGACGGTTTGCCAACTCATCTATCTCCCCCGCCTCGCCGAATACGATTATACTCTTCGAGGATTCCCGTACTATCTTAGCATGCAATTCGTGCAATTCGCCAGCATATCAGCCGCATGCGCTGCCTACTTCTGGCCTTTTCTCCGCTCACTTCGAAGCGGATTCATATCGGCCAACAACAGAGCCTTGACGTCTGACTTCGCTTTAGCTAAGTTGCGTGCAACTCCTCCTAGTGGAGCAAACACGTCTGATCTAGGATCCGGCGGATCATCTCAGAACAGGGATCGAAGTAAATACATCAAAATCACAACCGACAATACAGTAACTACAGCTACAAGAACTCATGCGCAAGCGAATCAGAAACACTTCGGAAGCGAGAGATATATGAGGGATTGGTGATAGTATTGGCGAATAATTTATACGTTAATATCATATTAATATGGCCCCTCTCGAAGTACGAATCTCTAGGATATACGATCAGCATCGGTAAGATGATAAGGAATCATCTCATCCAGGGATACCAACCAGATCGGAGGACTAAGCCAAGCCAAGAGGCGCTGGATAACCTTCTGTCTACCTAGATATCGACTTATTCAAGCCACAACGGCCGCATATAAACGTCGAAACTCTTCACAGACGTGTCGTATCTCGATCGAATGCTGCAAGATTATGCTGCTTCGCTGTCAAAGTCACCCGCTATCAATAGCTGGCTTTGATAGGCCCGTAGTTTAGGCCACCCTGATTAAATTCTCGGCTGCCGGGGTAGTGAGGGGGTGAAATGACTTGTGGGACATTGCCCTTAAACTATCAGCTTCCTGTCAGGACATACCTGCAGGAGAACGATAGGTATTGAGGCATATATTCATGGGGATGTTCCTATGTACGACCATGTGTAAGCCAGGTTTCCCAGCCAAAACCTGGATTTCCAATCCGGTAACGATTATATGGAAGCGAGAAGCATCCATATTAATTAGATTGTAAAATACTCTGCTTCTATATTGCGATACGGCGCGCATAAGGAAGGATTACAGCCCCGAAGATTGATGGGTATAATATATTGGCCGAGGAAAGGGTTCTTACGCATAACCAAAGGGCCTATTCTACACTGTCTATAGAACAGAACCCCGGTGGTTACTCGAGTACTGGGTACTCATGATGGTCGATCCCTAATTCCGAACGAGAAGTATTTTATTGAATCTCCGAGGTCATTCACCAGCACCTTGACGTTTACATACTGTATACTGCTAGTTTTACCTATGTCCTTTATACGTAATGGTGGTGTTTCGCAAGATCTGGTTACTATTCCCGGCTGTTACTAGATAAAATGGTACAGTCGTTGATTTATTCATGCCAAGGTGAATATCTTCGGTGCAATAGGGGTGGAGATATTGAGCCGTGTGATAAGGGGTCTACACAAAGAGCCTTCTACCAAGGCTTTTCAATTGATAGACAAAGGCTCTAGGTGGTTTAACAAGACAAACACGAAAAATACATCATCACAAGCATCTAACGTAGATCCCAATCACTCAATCCACATCTGGTGACTCTAGCCCGTGCTCGCCGGCTGCTTCCATTTTCTCTTCGCTTTTCTTTTGCTCATTCTGTCTTCCATTCGACTCCGAGGTGTCGTTATCTTTGTCAGACTTAGAATCCTCCGAGTCGCTAGAAGACGGCTCCTCCTTCTTAGGCCCAACACGCATCTCCACGCGCAAGAGTTCTATATCAAGCACCAAAGTTCCACTTTTGACTTTTGACTTCAGACTATCCTCATCAACATCGAAATATAGTGCCCAGAAATCGCCTTCCTTCACAGCAAGAAACCCCTCCCATCCAGAAAACGTCAACCTGCGATCTTGTCTAGAACAGTCGAAGGGTCCCGGCCAATTGGGCTGTGCTGATGGACGAGTACCAAATTTGAGCTCGTAAGTATTTCGATCTATGTATATCCAATTCAATATAGGCGGGTCGTCGCAGATGGTTGATACAAGACCAGAGTACTTCGCATCAGGGTATGGAAGGAAGTAGCCCGCAAATGGATGGCCGAAAACCTCTTCATAGTCGGTGCCGGTATCAATGTAGAGCTAAATATCTGTATTAACTCGAGTATCTTTTCTTGAAGACGGGTGTGTGTACCTTGTCACCAGAAAGGACTACGCGTCTCCCTTCAAGTATGGGACTGTATTGCGATGACTTTGGGCATCGTACTATGAGATTATTCTTTCGAGTCCGATGTTCCTTCCTTTTGGCATCTGACTGAATCTGTCGGATGGCTTCGGATGTGCCAACAACAGCAGAGAAAGCGACGAGAAACGTAATGGACTGCGACATATTTCCGACTTTAATTCAGGGTTCCACGGCGTTAAGCGAAACTTGACTGAGCGCGGGGTATATATGTTCTGATTGAGTCCATATCTGTATTCACGGACAGCCGAAGAGGCGGCCCTGGTGGTGGGACATGAGTATCCGTGTGAGGGGATACAACAGATCTCCTCATGTTCTTTTTCCCGCCCACGGAAGTGTTGATACCCAACCATTATGTTTATCGGGAGTAACATTTGCTGGATTTGTATGCTAGATATCCTAAAGACGCGCCTTGCATTGGAAGAGAAAGGAGCTCGGTACTAAAGCTGACATCGGACGCCTTAAAGGAATACCGGACGAGTTTCCGTTTGATCTATGATATCACAGAACGGCCTCGACGATGAACTGTCATGCATTGGAGGTGCCGAAGTGTAACTATTCGGACCAATTTTATGGCAATCGTACGATTAATAAACATAACCGGTATTCTCCATTATTAAGGTAGGCCTATCTTCGTGCAGAAATTACGAATAGAAGGCTTGGGATACGATACCTAACACGTTATGGTCTCATGAGGCTTGGATGATTTTATTAAGGTAAGTTCGTACAGCACTCGTCACGATTGAGAACCCAACAGACATAGTGCTGGTTTGTCTACCACTCAGGTACTATAGGCTGAAGGTCATAGATGCTGTATACTTCGTGGCCAGCGGTCGAAGAAGTGCATAAAAGCCTTTCACAACCCCCTCATGGCAAGTAATATCCATCCCAAACGGTCTGCTTTATAACGCCAAGTGAACTTTGACTGTTCTAAAGAGCTCCCTGATGAAAGCGGCTCATATTTTACCACACCAAAAACTCTCCTATTCCCTGTCTATCTAGGCTCCATTGTGGATACGCTTCCCGAGAGCCTCCTACTCTTGCCTAGGTATATTTGAAGAAATTCTACGTACCTAACTAGCAAGTGGACATCTAAAAAGTTCAAATCCCGTCGAAAGTGAGTGTTTTCTAAACCACAAGGTAACTTCTCTGAGGCTAATAATCACGAAGAATTAGATACTTGATCTTCAAAGAGAATCATCATGTCTTCGTCGGTAACCACCGCCCAGGTGACGGATGTTTTACATTGACACTTAACTATAGAACTGGGGCCCCTGTCACAACCGGTGGTAGCTCACTTACTGCGGACCGCCACGCTAATGCAGCCGCGAAGCACGGCCTCCCTATGCCGGGGCTTTCTGGCAGTGCCAACGGACCAGTTGGTATGATATTCACCCTAGCAACCGCTACCCCAGATACTATACAGGTAGTATAATACTGACCCTACTACATAAGGAAACCTTCTAAAGGGTCCCGTTGACGACGCCGGTAAGCTTAAGGACGCAGCCCTTTTGGTCGGAATCAAGCTCGATCTAGAGGCTGAAGTACATGCTACGGCTAGGGTTCGTGGTGATATCGTGGTTGGGCTATACTGAAGGCAGATTTGGAGATGAGATACGGCACGGCGACGTTAGAATGGGTTACCGAGTCGTTAGCCAGAGTATCTCGTTCCGTTGCCGTTCGGACTACCACAATACTTCGACAACTTACTTGGCCATCATGGTCATACATTTCTGGGTGGTTAGCCCCAAAATCTTCCTAGTTGCAACTACTACGTCGCTCACGTTCACGTTCGCTTGATTTCCGAGCTAAACTCGGTCAATAAATATCCTGTGTCACTCCTTTAATGCAGCTTCCCTTATTGTCTTGTGATGAAGTCTCTATCCTCGAGTCGATAATTATACGATTAATATAGCAATTCACTTATTAAGTTCGTATACATCGTATACTGAAACCCAATGGATCTTTCTCTTGGTCCCGGAATCGATTCAAGTGCATTATGTTTCGCCTTCGATGAATTCAACTTAAAATATCATGTAACTAGACTATAGTTCTATAAGTATTAAGCAAGATATCAGGTGAAGTTTACATATTGGTTAGAATAATCGCAAATATTTTCTCTGCTTCTATGGATTCGTAGTGTTTGCTATCGGCGTTTTGTGTTGACTTGGACTACCCCTATTTCCGTATTTGCGGCTTGGCGCGCTAGGATCGTGTGATCTGTCCCTCAAGGTACTTTGTACGATCCATATACGTTGAATAATTATTTCCATCTCCTGGATTTTTATAAGATACCTATACTGCATAGTAGATGACACGTATAAAAGGGAAATTAAAAAATGGAAGAAAGAAGCAAAACAATAGCTGTCGTAGGCGGTATGTCAATATATACACTACTCGTCTTAGATGTCTACTAATTCCTCGTGAAGCTGGGGTCTTCGGACTTTCACTAGCAGTGGCTTTACGTAAAAGAGGTAAATATCAGAGCCTCCATAAATGAGAAGTTATTCCTCGTGTCTTACCATTCTCTAGGTCATAATGTTACCGTGTTTGATCAAAACCGATACGATGAAACGAGATACCAACCCGGGCTCGATAATATGGCACAAGCTGCATCGGTAGACCAAAATAAAATTGTAAGGAACTCCCAACTCGCATGGCCATAACAAGACTTACTTGCATATTAGTTTCGGGTCTCATATGGAACAAAGCTACATTACCAACGACTCGCCATGGAGAGCCGCAAGGGATGGGTTTCGTTAAACACAATGTGCGAAGATAATAATATTTTCGTAAACTGCGGCATGCTTCGTGTACAGCATTTCGATCATCTAGGTGCCCTGGAGAAGGAAACGTTAGCGAATATGCAACAGGAGGGACTCCATGATACTCAATTCATAAAAAGCATTCCAGCGGATCGCGACCGTGCCCGTGACCTAAGGGGGATTCAAAGCTTCTCGACTTTGAAATCCCAGAACACACTCATCAGACCTTTGAGGCCGTCCTGGATTCTCTTGTCGGTTATACGAAATCTAGTGAGGCTTGCGCTTACTTTCAAAAAGCTGCAGAAGCCGAAGGTGTAAAGTTCCATTTCGGACATGAGGAAGGCAGGTTCTATTCAATCGTTGAACCATCCCAGAATCAAAAAAGAAGCGGGTGATAGGTCTAAAAACCAATAATGGTGTCTTCCACAAAGCAGATGTCGTCGTGATTGCTGGTAAGTAAGTAGTTTCGTAATGTCGCGGTTCACTTTATTCTGATGCCTGGGTATCTCATAGCCAGCTCCTTCTCTATCCTACCACCTCGAATCATCTGGGGGAGTATGGCTACGTTCAAGATTAACAAGAGTAATACCTCTCTCTGGGACAAATACTCACCGGAACGGTTTCCCGTGATTACATGGAAGAGCGCAGCTCGAACTACGGATGGGAAAGATATCGTTAGTGTATACGCATTTCCAAGGACTAGTGATGGCTTAATAAAGATCTGATACCGCGGAATAAAAGTATGGCAATCCCCCCTGTCTATTATATAGACTGATACATAACCGTTATATAGGTAGTTTACAAACTTTCAGCCAGCACCCAAAGACATCCCATTTACCCAGCATGGTCGGTGGTCTATCCCCCTTACTCCAAAGGAGTCTCTAACTATACCACAACCCTCTATCGATGCAATTAGGAATTTCGGCTCTATTTTTCTCCCCGAGTTCAAACAAATTTCGTTTTATTCAACAAAGCTTTGTTGGTATACCGATTCACTACCTAGATAATTCATTCGTTGTAAGCATCACTCAGGGGCTGATTTCCTGGGTATATTTCCGCCTAACCAATCAATGAGTTGATTATGTTCCCACCTATATCGAGAAGTCAGTGTTTGTTTGTACGGGAGGGAGCGGCTATGGCGCAAAATTTCTACCGGTTCTTGGAGAGGTACTCGATCCCTACATATTCTTGATCAGCTATCAACAGCTAATAGTCTTTCCTGTACTCTAGCATGCAGCAGACATCTTAGACAAGGGTAGCGAAAGTTCTTCGTATATGCGCAAGTTCTGGCGACGGCGTGACAGAGTTCCCCGAGGAAACAAGCTTGAAGAGGGGCCAGATGGCCCTCGAAATATTGGGTTATTCCGCTTGTCATATTCCTGCCAAATTCTCGGAATAAAGCAAAGTGGTTAAGCACAGAAGAGAAAGTACACACGATTACGATGATTCTCAATACTCATTCTGGTATTTCGAACACGGCCTTTAAATAGTCCCAGGTTCGCGAATGTTTCACTGACTTTAAGAGTTGGCTTTTTATGTGAGTACCTACGTCCCATCTCATATATATGCTTCCTTGAGATACCCAAGTGCTGTTCGATACTAATACGAACTTCCGAACAATACATCACAGCAATTGCCTCTTATTATCGTAGGATTCGGGTTTACAGCAGTCCAGAGCACCCTTTTCAACATTGCCAAACCTTTGATAGGTTCTTTTTTCATCCTGGTATCAGCCTGGATGATTTATAGCACACGCTTAGGAACCGGATACACGTGTGCACTCTCCTACGTACCTTGCTTCGTCGAGGGTATTATTGAGGTAAGATCTAAGACTTCTTGGATTAATTCTATTACTAGGTATTTACCTACGCTTCGCAGCTAGCCGCAACTTGGGATAACAAGATAGCTCTCGTCGTTGGTACATAAATATCTACATTTAAGCCTTCATATCTCTTGGGCCTGTTGTGGGCAGGGACGACTACTATAGGACATACCAAGAAGTTATTTCTATTGGCGTCATGCGTCGTTGCTGCGTCGGTAGCAAACATGATCTCACCCGAGTAAGCTTAATTATGGCTCTTTCGTGGCAAATACTTACCTTACACACATCTAGGTTCTGGCAACCTCAGTACAAACCGCGTTATACGTTGCCTTAGGCTTTCATGGCGGTCTAGTAATCGAAATCTGCATTGTGCTACTAGGAAATCATGGTTTCTCTCTATCCTACTCGTTGCGGCGAACCAGTGCCCTATTCGACGAGTTGAATATGCCTCGTAGATTTGCGATGCTCCTCTCGTCGTACAATTACCCAATTCTTAGATAGCGATGGTAGGTAGACTACTCTCCTATAGCAACCCACGATACTCCTGCGGAGTATATCACTGTATCGTCCCAGCCGTCTACGTTGACCGTAAATCCTCTGGTATCAATCTTATTCGGATATACAGATACTCTAAAATTCGCGTCCCTGGACACATCGGCTGAGGACATACCGGTGGTTACTGTTGGGGCGGTCTTGAACTCTTTGGAAAAGTCGATTCGCGCTACCGTTTTGCTCGAGGGATTCTGCCACGAGCGAACCTCTCCCGTATTCCATAATCCACACTCGATCCGAGGGACCGGGGTCGATGCCAAAACAGAGAGCTTGTCGACCTTTCGCGACAGTGCTTCGATTTGAGCCTTCAACTCGGCAACGGTATCAGAAGAGCTTTCGGGTTTTGCTTTATCTGCTGTTTCCTTACTCTCCGAATTGGACCCGTCTGCACGTGTGGTTCCAGAGCTGGGCCCGTTATTACTGAAAACATTGACCGTTACTTGGGGGTTGAAGACGAGATGTTTCATATCACGCTTCCCCTTATCGCCTTGTTTATGGACTTTCCCTTGGTATACGGTTTCATCGTCGCCCGATGTGAATTGATCTTCTGATTCTAGAGGTAGGCAACCCAACGGTTGCGTTACTTGAACTTGGGGCGAAGGATTCAGTGGTGATGCATCCTGCTGTTTTTCGGATGATAAGCCTACCATCTTGTCTAGACGGTAGTACATAAATCGTAGAGTGCAGCTATCGCCAAATACATGTTAGCTTCGATGTTCAACCGCCGTAGAAGGTTAGGACGGTTAATTCATATTACTATGTATGTTTGCGTACCTAGTGTATGGAAATTGTGGAGTGGTACTTGTGTGAAGACTTATGTGGAAAAGGGTGTTGAAGAGGAGGAGCTAATCTATCTGAGGTATGGTGCCGGGGGGGAGGGGGATGAGCTAAAATACGTTTGCTCAACTAAGGTACCTCAACACCCCAGTCATCACGTAGGTAGATAAGTACTTGGGTACCTACCTATAGGCTATCAGGTACCTTAGTACCTTGGTACCTCCAGCACTTAGGTAGCTGCAGCCTGGATCTTCCTCTACATAGGTATGTACAATACATGTAGGCTACCTCTAGTGCGTTTCTGCCTTTCCATTACCTCTTTTATTTACATAGTACAGATCTTTAACACTTTTGGCTCGTCTTTCAACCGTCTCTCCCCCGTGTATGCTGGCTGTTCGCCCCATCTTCAGAAATCCGCCCTGTCGCCCAGCAGCGTGATAAAAAGGCATCACGCTCTGTATGGAGCCAAGAGTCGCGGGAGACTGGTCGTTACCAACCATTTTTCGTTTAGCATTCATCACAGCCATCCAATTACACTACTTTCATATACGACCTTACAATCATCTCGCCTTCGTCAATAGGCGGACATCGCCTTTACGTGTCCAGAGTAATAGCCAAATAAATAATGCCATCTAAATGTAATGTTTACGATACCAAGTTTGTGAAATCTTGACTCATAGAGTGTTGGGTGCCTTAGAGGATATCCCTAGCGACGGGAAATGCCTCTTTGTTACTCGCAGAAGGGATATCGCAGTCGAAAGCTCATTGCCATCAAACACGCATAGACCGATATTGACATCATATTGGCCTGATACAGCTCAGCTACAATATATTCGAAATGACCGGGGATGACCCCACGAATAGGTGATGTTCTAATTCTAAGGCTTTCATCAGCGGGTCAGCCCAGACCGAATACACCCGACACGATGGTTCGATGGTCCCACCCGATGTCAGCCCATCGTTGACCATCATCGCTTCATTCCTAGTGTTACGGAATCGGAATATCGGTCTTTGAAGATGGTTTAGTATTTCTTCTTTTTAAAAAAGACTCATATTCGTTCTATCTTATAAAATGGGAACATAGATTCTTCTAACCTAATTCCGTTCTTCGTAACGAATTGCCCATCTATTTTACGGTTCTACTTCTCGACCTTGTATCTTCTCGGGCATCACCAATCTAGGATTATTCGACGGTGGAATCCAGCGTCAAGGATTAGCATTCTCCACAATGGGGCCTTCAGCACGTCCTAGGCAGCATATCGATCGGAAAGATCTGTATACGAATCTCGAAGCGCGCATACAATATCTCCACTCATTCATTGATTTCAGTTCAAGTATGCAATTTCGTCCCAAAATCAGCGAATTCTTATGTTAACCAACTTCGAGATGATATCGAGGCCTTGGTGTCAGGGTCCAAGTATATCAAACAGCTTATCCCTGCCATTGTCAACATCGTCTACCAGAAACTTCTGCAGTACGATATTACAACGCGGGCCTTGCAAACCCGAAGTACAAGTTATGAGGGGCCTGTAGATGAAGCCCTCGACGAAAATAGCCCGCAAATATTACATCGGAAAATGTTTCTTAGGGCATATCTATCGAAGCTATGTTCCGATCCCAGCACATTGGAATTTTGGGAGTATCTAGACAAAGTTGGGTAAGTGTCATTCATGCTTGACAAACGAAGAAAAATAATTTTCTAACAGCTCGGTCCAGCATGATGCATACTGGCCGTGGACGGGAACATCCCCTGCATGTTGAATACGTCCATATTGGAGCGTGCCTCGCTTTTATTCAGGACACATTTACAGAGGCCCTTCTTTCGCATCCGCGCCTGCGGACGGATAAGAAGATTGCATTAGTAAAGGCCATTGGCAAAGTCATCTGGGTCCAAAACGACCTCTTCGCAAAATGGTACGTCCGCGATGGCGATGAGTTTGCGGATGAGATGGAAAAGCAGAGAGTTGAACCCGAAGGATTCCTGCACGGCAAGAAGATATTAGAGGACATCGAGGAAGGTCTTCCATCGTCGTCTGCTTCGTGTCCATTTACGGGGTTTTCCACCACAGCAAAGGCCGATGGATGCAACGGATGTGGAGAAAATGCCGACAAGGAGAATGGGTGTCCGTCATCATTGCCTATTCGATCACATGTGGAAACGAATTGAAGTTGTGAATTACGGCCAGGGGCACGGATTTATGATTTGGATCTAGGGTATAAGACGGTTGTCAAGATGGCTCGTTAAGCTCAGCCATATCCGTTTTT
This sequence comes from Daldinia sp. FL1419, assembly GCA_025201765.1. NCBI lineage: Eukaryota > Fungi > Ascomycota > Sordariomycetes > Xylariales > Hypoxylaceae > Daldinia > Daldinia sp. FL1419. Next base: position 32,951 of record MU623350.1, read on the forward strand.
GGTGGCAGGAATTGTGCTATCGGCATTTAGGGGGCGTTACAGGATTATCGGAATGACCCGGGCAGCATTATGGACAGCATATTTATAAAATCCCATCACAAGTTGCGCGTGGTGTCGACGCCTCTACAGTGAAAAAATGCAAGATCGATCAAGGGGCATGCCCGTGAGGACGGGTTTAGTTAGGCCCCAAGGGAAGACATCATATAGGACTTTGTTTAATCCGCAATCGTCGGCCTTCTAATCGCAGGGACGAAAGATGAGACGGTATGTTGCGAAAACTCTATTTATCACCACGTCTATACCCAGGTTTACTCTATGTCTAGTTATACTTTTTCTTCTTGTTCTATACCCCGCAAGAGCTTGTCAAGGCCGATGTTTAACTTTTCTAAACTCCCAAGTAGAAAATCTACTGGGCCCACTTCATAACACCAGGGTTGGCGGGGTCATTTTCCACATACTGGCATGTACGAGAGGTCTCCCATAATTGGCCCATAAACGAACGCTCATCGCTGTGGTAGAGGTCACCAAGCAACGGCTTAATTGCTCGCGTGGCTTCTTCGGCGTGGTAGAAAGGAATTCGTCTAGCAGATATTAGCTGGGTTCGCACATGGGAGGCGCAGTATACACTCACGAGAATAGATGATGCACGACGTGTGTATCGATGATACCATGGAAAACGTGACGGCCAATGAAGCCAAAATCACGATCGACGGTGGCTAAAGCTCCGGCTACGAAAGTCCATCGTTCCCCATCATAATGAGGCACGTCCTGGTGAGTATGGTGAAGATAGGTAATGGCAACTAATTAGATGTTAGCTGCTTGAATTATATGATGTGATAATTCATGACTTACCTAGCCAGTGGTTTACCCATAAGTACGGAACTCCGTATAAGAGGAATACTGTTTGCCAGCCAAGGACCAATGAGCTATAGTAAAGACCAGCAGCTACAAGCGCAAGACCCAGATCGGAAATGAGAACGTATAAGGCTTCCTGGGGACGGAAAACACCGCTAAAAGGATCTAGATGGCTGCGTCGCCACCACGTAGCCTCCTGGTTCTGCATGCTGTCATCTCCGGCAGTGGCATTGAGGAGAATGTAGACCTGCCACCCTCCTAGTTGCTGACCGAGTAATCGAATCAGGTTGACAAAAGGCGCATCCTCGAGGACCTCGGAGTTCAGGGTATCCCTCAACGATCGAACAAACCAGGAAGGCTTGGTCTGCGGAACGAAGGCCATATCCTTTTGCATGTGGCCGGTGAAACGGTGATGACGGGCGTGAGAGAACTTCCACGAGAAATAAGGCACACCCAGAGCAGAGTGCAAGACCCACCCAACAGTGTTGTTAAGATGTCGGTGCATTGAGAAAGCACCATGTCCGCACTCGTGTGCCAGAATCCAGAGTCCGACACCAACGAGACCCTGAAGGAATCCGTACACAACCCACAAGGATGTGCGGTAGGCCGGGTTAGATACAGAGGGGATGTATGTCAGAGCTCCGTAGGTGAGAGCAGCGGCCATGACAAGATCGCGTGCAACATATGATAACGACCTCCATGCTGAAGGCTTGAAACAGTGAGGAGGGATAGCCTTCCGGATGGTGTTAATATCCGGGAACGCTTGAGGCTCTGCCTTTGTCGTCTAAGCTAAAATATCAGCGCTATGTTTTCCGTTCATTCTACATCTGTACATACCAATTTCACGACGCGCGGCCTCGCGACAGGCACTTCGACCTGAGTAACTGTCGACATGATGAATCTGGTCTAGACTGGTGAAAGTATGGACCAGGTTAGATTGAGCTCGCAGTATTCCAGCTGAAGACTCGAAGAACAGTGATTTTACCTATTTCTCACAAATGGAAGTAGAAGAGGAGAAGACATTAGGGTCTCATGCCCCCGTTTTGAATGTTTGCAAAATTTTCATCGGACAGGCTTATTGTTAGTGCTATTGCCCTTCAACCCCATATCAGGCCTAGGGTTAAGAGGAAAAAAGGGGTCGCTTGCCATGGTTCATTGGAATAACACTCCACTAAGCTACTTTGACTTCCAAGTTACACGTGGGGGCCTCGAACGAAAATCTTCGTTGAGATGAGCCTCAACATTGCTCTAGATCCGCTTCAGAATGGATAGGGGTCCTGGGGTTTGGATCTTAGAAGTGGGTCTAGCTCAACACCCAAATCTTGTCCCCAGTTTGCACGGTTCACAAGTAGGTTGAAGTCATCAAGACTAGTCCCAATTCATTTAATTTCCCCTTTTAGATCCAGGGGTCCTAGGACAGCCAACCCTGTTCTACGGTTTTAGAAAGCATGTGTGCGAGACTTTCAGCCAATAAAGGATCGTATATTGGACATGAAGTGGATATACTACAACCCAGCTACACCACTCTGGTTATTAAGATAAACACATGAAAATTCCTTTAAATGGATGGTCAAAATGATTCCCACACATCCATCTCTCCCTGGAGAACTGGAGAATTAGCTCGCATCCGTTCTATGTTATCGCTTTTTTCCTCCAAACTTTCTCGTTCAAAGGGTAAATGTCAGGCAAGCTGGTCTATGCTTTTCTTAAGGATACCAAACTTCCCATATATCGAGAAGACTGGTGAGTTTAGGAGTTACATGACCTTCCAATGTACACTCAAGTCGGGAGTCATTCTTGACCGCTATGTTTACTAGCCTATAGAAACGGCCTGCTGTTCAGAAGACGGCCTGATAAATTAACTACCTACCTGGGTATCTATAAGCCCAAACATCTTCACGCCTAACATCACCCTCCGCACCTACAGGTTCCCGATGCCTTGTTTAGGGATCATAGTACTACCGCCGAAGTTAAGGCATAAGTTTCCATCTCTAATAAGAAACCAATGACTGACTCCTGTCGCAAGTCACAAGAAACTTTGGAGTGCTTGTGACAACTTGATTCCGGTGATCTACGAGAGAAAGTTTTCTAGAAAAACTAAGAGAATAAAAACAACAAGGTATAACCCGCAACCCGACCAATCACAATATTAAACACTTATTTGCGTTAGGCTATGCTCTTATCATATATTCATACAGAAAACCAACCAAGATCCATCTAACCGCTAGCTCGCAACCAGGGCTCGTTGGCAAGATCCACGCTTAGATACGTGGGTTTTTAATGGGGAAATACCCACTGAAGAACCCCTTTTTGATACTCAGAGCTGGTCTGCTGTGGCGGGGTCAGGAGAGGACCCTGCTTATACTCCCCTTCATAAGCCGAAACTAGAACTTTTCCAAGTCGATTAATACGATAATCGACTATTTCCGGCGTGAGCCAGAGGAATATCGATTTTCACACCTCCGAGGTTTGAAGTCCGAAAGGCTAAAACAACAGACGTCGGTGTACCTTTATGCTAAAAGATGCTCGTAATAAAATCGGATTCCCAAGTATCCTACTCCCGTAGTTGAAATAATGGACAATGGGTCGATATCTTATATATCCCCATCGAGCCCTACGAGTATCTGTCCTGGTTCACCGACTTTACTAGCATCCAATAAGACCTAACCAACTTGTCAGATCCACGTCATACGATGCTTGCACAAGGCTATGGGCCTTAGCGACAACGCAGGTGCGGTTGGCAAGACTAGGTAGGTAGAGGATGCAAATATTCATTTGCCGGATTTAGGTCCATATAGCCATCTCTGACGGCTTACGGCAACCACATGCCGAATAAAATAAGATAGTCGCCGATTCTGATAAATAGATATTTGTTGCCGTGAGCGTTCCTTAGGTTTCGCACATTATCGCAGATATTGCTCAAAATCCTCTATATATTTACGATATTAATCTACCGCCCACCCTCTTTAACCTATACACATTATATGAAGCGGGACTAGTAGGGCATTTCTAATAATAGTGGCGAATGTCTCACGGTATCTCGTGGTGATATAGTCTACTCGAAGGCTTAATAACGAGGCCCGAACATCTCACAACCAAGCCATTCGGAGCTAGGTATATCATGTTATCTCAGCTCGTTCCTCTACTAAATAGATCCAATTATCTAGTACTGATCTCAACCGTCCTTCAGAAGAGACCTTGCGCCGGAAATAACAATTATCGAGGAAGCCGTGGTGGTTTATTATCCACTAAGATGAGGGTTGATAACTTCGTGGTATAGTATAATAGTAAGTTGAGATGTAAATGACTACCAGCCTAAGCCTACCAAGTTTATCGTCGGCACCTATGGTACAACTTTATGGAGCGAGACGGTATGGATATAATATCTCATCGTTCAGGTGGCGCCTAGTTTCAATCGTCGGATGAAGAATCATAAGGAGCTCACTTAGACTTAACTACAACGTCTGAATGTATTTGAGAAACAGTGGTAGTCATCAGTACAACATAACAACTATATCTACCTCCCTATATTAAATATAATTCTCGAAAGCTCAGCTCTTCACAGCACACCTCCAAATCGTGTAGTCAGCTTTCCCTCGTATTCATGCGGAAGCTTCCTGGTGCATGTACAGCAATCCGTTGATAATTCCAAACCAATCGTTCAGACGAGATATGTGACAGAAGTTGGGACAAAGGCCATAGAAGTTCAATGACAACACTGTCTATGGCAGTGTTGTCATTGAAGGAGCTTAGGGAATTTGAGATTATAAATACTAGGTGACAAGCCGTCTATGTCGTCGAACACCAATCAATAATCTAAAAATCTTGTCGAGGGAGCCATCGTGTGGACAAGATGTATCTCGCACTCAAACTCCTTACTATGTTCATCTTCGCAGTCTGCTATGTTGCCTCGGCAGTGTTTGGAACCTAGTCACGTCGAATAAAGGTGCGTAACAATATATAGCATAGGATCACGGGTAGCTCGGCTACCTATTCTGGCATTTGGAGTAGAATTGGTGCGACGAGGAAATGCCAAGCGTCAAGCATACCATGGCATCTAAGTAGATGATCTATACATAAGGTCTCTTTAGAAATGTTCTTAGAGTTTATATTATCTGCGTTAAATTCTGTATCTTGACTTGAACAGTCTTATACATCCTCGGCTCCAACATGAATGCTTCGTTATTAAATATACTTCCCTTGTGTTGCTATTGTGTAAAGCCCATGCGCATCCAAATAGGAATACGTCCGGAACCTCCTTAGAGCGTCCCAAAGCCTACTAATCCTACTACGATACCAGGCGCCTCCCGTACCTATATTCGATGCTGATACCGATGAGCATACGACGATATTGGTAGCACCTTTTAACCCCCCAAGTGTTGTCCGTGGCGGTCGGTCGTTTAGCGACACAATCTGGTGCCCCATTCATCTTGAACTACCCGATGTTGATTCTATTCCTCTTTGCATTTTATATTCAAGTCGTCATAGCTCTCGTGTAGTAGGTTCGGAGTTATGAGGCCCACGTGTGGCTATGGCGCGTGGCGTCTGGCGAATTCGTTTTAGTGCTACTCTGGGCAATTGGTTTGATCCGCTGCCAGATTTAATTCATGCATGGTATCCTGGCAGCATGCCACATGGCCTTCCAGATAAGCAACCGGGTTCATCGCCAGAGGCGTTCCGATACACACATCTGACCGAGTCGGGTATGGGGTGACGGCGGGGTATTTAATCGTATCCAATCAGCCAGTTCGTTCTGTAAGGGCGGTATGAATGTGCATTCGCGTTCGGAATAATGACAAATCATACAGGGAGCGGTTGTGGATTGTTCCCTACGGTCTTATACAGCTCCCGGAGCTCGAACGCTTCATGCCCGCCTTCAGGCACCTCACCAATGACGCGAGCTGGTTGGCCAGCAACAATGCTGAAGCTCGGTATGACCATATTTGGGGGTATAACGGTGTTCTCGAGGACTCGGACGTAGTCTTTAATAATGGCAAATTCCCCAACCACGACGTTCTGGCTAATGTAAACGTGGCTGCCGACGGTTGCGGCTTGGACGACGGTACCCTCGCCGATGAAAACGTGGTCGCCTAGTCGAAGAGGAAGAAAGGTGAAGGATCTTAAGGCAGAGAAAGATGAGGACAGTTAGTAGGTAACTCGCGGGGATACGTATAACTATGCGCAAAGACTACGCGCAACTAACCCTTTGTATATGCGACCCGGAGGGCGTAGACAGCATCCTTTACTCAGATAACAATAGCGACCTATAGCCACGGCCGTGTTGCTGCCAGGAGCGGCACCCGAGCTGGATGTTGGCTGTCCAGTTCTTGCTAGATCGCCGCGTATCATTGCTTCGGCTTGAATAACGGTCTTGCCACCCAACATGATGTGCTGGGTTCCGATCAGGATAGCTTTTCTCGAGACCTTGTTACCGGTGTCCTATCGTGGGGTTAAACGTCAATCGGATACTGGTATATCGGGATATAGAGTTTGCGCTTACGGTCTCGATGTACTCGCCTTTTGCCGGTTTCCTAGACATCTTGAACGGAGGTAGCGCGAGTAGCGCGATAGTTGATCGGCTTGTTTAGTTGAGAATTAACTTGAAGCTGGAAATGAAGCTACAAAAAGAGGTACCGGTACCTGACCTAGGTACGTACCTCTTACGTAGCTCTAATGGCCAGGGATGGAACTTTCATTGGAAATACAAGGTACTTGAATATGTTACGTAATCGCAAGGTGGGGGAATAATAAATGAATTTGTTCGAGAATAATAATAATAAATTGTCCATCAAACTAACTAATCTTACAAAGTACTTGACAAGATTATTCTATCCTAGGTCCATGTAACCTACTATACCTACCTACCTACCTACCTACCTACCTACCTATAATAGGCACCCATAGCACCCATTATTCAAAGCTTCCCTCAAAATAATTCCACGAGGAACCTAGTAGACCGACGTAGAATCCATGAGTAGGTAGACTAGAGCCTCCAAAGCCGCAAGATCAGATAAAAATTTAGTCGCCAAGCTGTCAGGGGTTCTCCATTATCTGATTTTATCAGATCATCTATGTGACAGCTCGCCAATGATATTCCATCCTGAGCGGATCAGCAGCCATGAGGCCTGCTTAATCTTGGAGAAACTATGTAAGCATCCCGTCGATGGAGGGTAGCACAGAGTACGGCGAAGGAGCTGTGCCTCTGCTCTCGCCTGTGCTACCTACGCCCACCTACCTCTACCTTGGAGGTAGCTTTTGGTATTATAAGCCAGGTTTTAGCCGGCCGGTTCTCGATTTCAAAATATTACATCACGTCTATATCTCATCTTTGGTGAGCAAGCGAGAGCCGCCATGTCAGCAGTCAATAAGGAGAAGTCGCCAGAAGCAAGCTCCACGACTGTAGCCGCGGTTCAACCTCAGGAGTCGACCGCCGTAGACGGAATTAGTCCAGCTACAGCACAAACGGTAGACGGTCGGGGTAGCCTCGGCATTAACGAAAAGCACGTTTCAGACCTAGAAAGGCAAGATGGCGTTTGAGATATCGAAGCTATCACTCGGACTTGGTCTAAGAAAATGATGATAATCACATACGGATGGTAATTAATCGAAGCACGTGGGTGCTACGCACACTGATCTCCTATAGGCTGTTAATCGTCAATTTCATCCTGGCCTTCGGGTCTAGCTTATCCAATTCCCTCATTGCGTACGTTACAAGCGACTTCCAGTGGCACTCGTTACTCACCACGGCGCAAGCGGTGGCGTCCATTTTTGGGGGGTATCAGTTGGTGATGGGCCTACGGTACTGGCAATAATACCCATATCTGCAATTCCTGTCCTCTGGATCTTATTATATACTTGTAAAGAAGCACGCAAACGGTTTCCTGCTGCTGTTCGTGATCCCGGTCGGACGTGGCCACAAAGCATAACTCGTTACGCAATTAACTTTGACGGTGAACTCACAAGACTCATATAAGATGACTTGTGTTAGCCCCTCAAGCTACTAGCATGATTCTTGCTGTAGCCGAATTTTCGCTCATCATATTACCTCTAAATCTTGTTCCGTATCAGATAGATACATGGAGATTGGCCGCGATAATTACCATAATCGTCATTGGTACCTACGTATTAAAATTAAAAACTTCTCATTCCAGAAACCGCCTTTAGCACCCTTTGAGTGACTGAGACTAATGTATTAATAGTAAGTCAAACAGTCGTTATTGTTTCCGCCTGCCGGCGAAGAGCTTTGGAAATTACCAGAAGCATCCTGTAATCTGTTACCGCCTTTCAATGTTAGGGTTATTGGTGTCCTAGTGGTAGTGCCCCCAAAGTCATGGTGGGGGAACTATATAAAAGCACTACGATACGGGAGATATTTATGATAATGCAAAGTATTGAAAGATTCAAGAAATTATCATTATGGTATATTTAATCTACATGCATTACCGCCGTCGACATCTTCGTTCTATAGAATGTAGCGTGGTGGTGATTGTCGGGGAACTTAAGCTGAGGGTGAGCCCCTTACAGTTGGGGATGGACTTGTAGAACTCGGCCACCATTATCAGAACATCATATCATGCCGTGGTGTTTAAGCCGTCAAGCTGCTTACAAGAGAGCTTTAACGATAGCGTCGTACGCGGGCTTGGGCTGGTAGCTAGTGTTGAAAAGGAGCGGCGAGCTCTTTGCTTGCCACGAATCCTAATAGAAGTTAATTTCCACTGCCAAGGCCTTTATATCGGGGGAACTTACGGCATCGCTCACGCCCCATAGAGTGATTCCAACACATTTCTCAACCGCGAGGCAAGCATTGGTGACCTTGACATACTCATCGACCGGCGCATTGACGATATCTAACTCGGTAATGGCAAGTTCTTTGACACCGGACGTGGCGAGCTTCTCCAATCCAGCTTGCATTCCGCTAGCATTGGGGTTACCACCGCCAAGGTGGCCCTGGATTCCAATGCCATCGATGGGGATGCCAGCAGCAAGCCACTTCTTCACGTGCTCAAACATGCCGGTGGTAGTCTTAGCAGATGTGCCGCTCTCGAGGTGGAAGTCGTTAATATAAAGCTTAGCATCAGGGTCTGCTTTATGCGCCGCCTCGAAAGCGATACGAACAAAGTCTTCACCTAGAACTTGGGTGAAGACACAGTCGCGGAGGGTACCATCTTCATTGAAGACTTCATTGACTACATCCTAAACACACTTTGTTAGCACGCCACCCCCTTTCGCTTCTAGGCCTAATTTTAACGTACCCAAGAGCGCACCTTGCCCTTGTACCTTCCGACGATGGTGCTGATATGGTTCTCGATGACGCTCGTAAGCTCTTTTTTATCCGTGATGGCCTTGACGTAGTCTGGCAGCTGCTGGTACCAGAGAAGCGTGTGGCCGCGAATGCTCTGACCGTTCTGCACGGCAAAGTTAACAAGTGTGTCGGCACCCCCGAAGCTGAAGCCACCGCGGACTGGTTCGATGGCATCCCACTTCATGCTATTCTCGGGGGTAAGTTGCCCGAAATCCTTCTTGATGATGGCTGCATTTTGGGATTTGGATAGGGTGCCCGAGTCAGCCGCTGTGCCGAAGTAAAGCTTGCCCTTCGCCTTGAAGAGTTCGTCAATGCTATCAGACTGGGGATTGCTACCTTGGGTAGATGTCGGAGCAGCGGGAGTAGTCGTCGAAGAAGTAGCCTGTTCACTAGCGGACGACGTAGTAGGAATTGCGGGAGAAATTGTTGTAGGGGTAATTGATGCAATCGGAGATGTAGTGGTAGGTTGGCTAACCGATGAGGCGGTAGCCGTGAACGTTGCAGATGAGACCGTAGCTGAAGCTGTCTGAGTACGATGGCCACCACAAGGCCTAGCTACGATGCCCACTGGGCTGAGCAGGAGAGCGAGTGTTGCTGGTTTCATCTTAGCGAATGTGAAATTAGAAGATAAAGAATGAGACCAGTTGAATGAGTAAAACTCTGGAAAAGAATGGATCGGCTTGCTACAAAATATAATTAATGAGAGTGAGTGGCTGAGCCGAGAGTAAGTGTTCGTTGCCGTCTAGCAAGTTTTATTCATGACAGATGAAGAGAAAGCACCGTAGTAACTCAATATCGTGAATCAATTCCCCTACGATTAGGAGAGCGGCGTATATAAACTCATCATCTCTGCGCCCAAGGAGCAACCCCCAAGAGGCTTAGACTATGTAAATCCGGAACGTGTTACCGACCTGTGCGCGACCTAGGTCGCATGTAGCTAACCAGCGGTTATGGGTTTCCCCAAAAGGAAATTTTTGGTTTGATGATGTTCCATCCAGTGCTGGCCTAGCCTTTGCTAGTCAGGAGCTACTCATGGCATTGGTTGCGTGTGAGATATCGGGAACTATCCGAGACGGGGGTGGTGATGAGATCTCTTTTGATGCACATGTCCGGTCGGTGGGGCATCGGAGGAACAGGTTCAGGGGTAAATCACACGTAGGCCGCCGACGACTATGAAGATGGAAGACGATAGTGGAAATGTTTTTATTTAATCGAGTGAGATATATTTTACAAAATCCGTTATAGTTATTTGTGATATTAACTCATGGATTCTTTTTGCGATGCGTTTCCGTGCCGTGTAGTGTATTCGACTACCTATATCGAGCATCGGCTCTCAGTCCAATGTTCTGATTCCTGTTCCATGTTGGCGTGTTGAAGGTGTTGAATATTACATCGTTTAAGTCAAAGCGTTTCAGGAGGATGCGCAGCTGCATGAAATGCGACTTAGAACACCTATATTATTGCCCACCTTGAGCATTGTACTATTGCGCGAGCCGCGCTGTTGGATACCATCTCGCACCGTTCGTAGCTAGTGTTTTCTTGGCGTCAAGAAAATACGAAGAGGTCTACAACGGCGCAATAAACTCGGTTGCAATTCTCTACGTAAGAAAATTATAAAATAAGGATGCAGTAGGTACCTATGTAATTCAAGATTTGATAATTACCTACGTAATGCCGAAGGCGCCTCTGAAAGTACATACCTACCCTGCCTGCCTAATATAGCCTGATAAAAGATCTAATCGTTCTGATGATATCCATGGGAAGCGTAGATCACATGATGCTCATCATCAGCTATGACGTATATTTCGTTAACTATCTTTTCTTAATCGTCATCTTTTCCTCCTTCATACATCACCTTATCTTAGCGAGCTTAGACTAGAAATTTTTGACCAGCCATTATAGCTACCCCAATATGGTCTGTGCAGACATATCTGTGGGGCTATACATATTATACCAAAAATTCTAGTTTAAGATACGAAGCTAATATTTTAAGTTTGTTATATAAAACCATTATACAAAATAATCTTTATTATTTATAAAAATAATTAATATTAAATAATAAAAATAGATATTTTTAATTTATAAATGTTTGGAAGTAGTAATAATTAATATAAAGTTTTATATTTAATTTTTATATAATATAATAAAAGAATAAGAATATTATATATAATTAGGAAATTTAGGTTGTTATTTAAAATATTATTTAATTATTACCTTTATTAAGCAATAATGAAGTAGTGAAAGGTTTTATTTATTTTATATAAGTTATGAAAGTTAATGATAAATATTTTAAAATCTGTTAGTATTTTTCTTAATTTTTTTGTTATAATATTGAAATATTATTGAATTTGAGGGGTAAAAATATATGTTTTATTATTACTTTTATTAAGTAATAATGAAGTAATGAAAGGTTTTATTTATTTTGTATAAGTTGGGAGGGTTAGTGATAGGTATTTTAAAGTCCGTTAGTATTTTTTTTGATTTTTTTGTTGTGGTATTAGTGTATTATTGGATTTGGGGGATAAAAATTGCGTATTTTACCTTTTAAGTTTATATGATATTTAGTAATAATATAATTAATAATGTTTTAATTAATTTTAAATTTTGTTAATAATTTAAAAGTAACCTTTTTTAATTTTGAATATATTTATATTGTTATTTAAGAGTTTGGTTTTTTATTTAATTTTTAATATTATTTAGGTTAATAAATAGGTAAGTATGTTGTAATGTGTAACCACAAATTTAGGGTATATTTTTTAAATTTAAAATTGATGTTGCGTTTAGATTGAATTTATTTAAATTGAATTTAAAGATGTGGTTTGTGTTGGAAAATAATTGGGTTAAGGATAAATGCGAATAGTTGAGGATAAATGTGAATAATTGAGAATAAATGCGAATAATTGAGGATAAATGTGAGCGGTTTGGTTAGAGATTAGGGTTTAGGGTTCTTGGAATATGTTAACAAGTAGTTTAAAAGTATTAATTGTATTTTATAAGTTAAAAAAATAGTAAATTAGTTTATTGATAAGTATATTAATATATTTTGATGTTTTTGATGTTTTTGATGTTTTTGATGTAATTTATTACGTATAAACGAGCATATTTTTACCTTAGATTAGGAGACGGTTTTTGGTGGGAGGGGTATGTTAGGGGTCTGATTAGCTAAAAAGTGCTGTGGTACAAAAGATATAAAAACCGTCCTCCTAGTCTGAGCCCTACTGAGATAAACATCACCCTTTTACCATTTCAAAAATAACAATTTCATTATTGGAATTGGTTGTAAAGGTTGACTATCAAATTATATTAAACCCCAGGGACTATGTAATAAAGAGTATTATCTACAACTATAGACTACCTAGTTATAGTTTACGTAGATAACAATTCTAAATCTTGAGTTGAGATAATCTCGACGCGTGTTGATATGACCTCACTTTCTCAAAAAGGAAACCAGCTATCACGATGGGTGGCCCAAGCTCCATGTATGTTCCCGGAATAAAACAGCCTTAAATCAGATCAATGACATCAGAGTGATCCAAACCATAGATGGGGTTGCTTCAAGTTCATCTCCTGTCTTGGGGTAGATATTCAAGTTCTGCCTTTAATAAGTTGATATTTCCTCCGCATGCCGGATCGCTGACTTACCTATATTCTATTGATTTATCGCCGAACTGAGACCAAGGTCAAAGCTGATCTAGCTTTCTCTTCACCTCGACGTTAACACTATTCACAATCTTCAGCAACCACTTTAAATTTCAAGATGACCACAACCAGATCCGGAGCCAAGATTGAGCCAACCTCGAAGGATCAAAACGGAGAAGAAGTAGGATCTAAGCACCAGCTGGATACCAAGGTAACGCCAGAACCTAAGCGTATTAAAAATGACGACGACGCAAAACAGCAAATCATAGAAGATAGGATTCCAAGGTATTTCTATACAGCGCTCTCGCCTGAACAGAATAACCGCCTAACTTGTTCTTAGTCCCACAGAAGCGTACGGTGACGGTATAAGTCGGTCACCAACAAATGGTAGCGAGAATGGTATTGAAAACGGAGACACTCAAGAACAAATAGATCAGAAAGGATCAGCCGAGCAAGAGGGAGCAAGAAAAGGGACCGTCCCATCCAACATTTTGGAAAAGGGCATCATCTACTTTTTTATCCGCGGTAGAGTAGGCATCGACGAGCCTAGCAGTGTCGACGATATTCGCCGCAGTCACATCGTCCTGCGCCCCTTAGCCAAAGATGCAAAGCTTGGTGAAGGCACGATCGACGATGCTGGGAATAGCCGCCTGATTGCTATTCCTAAAAAGGTACTACCCCTCAGCGGTAGGGATAGGTGGATTGCATTTGTTGAGAAGTTGCACGCGTCATTTAAAACGTTGAAGGATGAGTTCATCTCTGCGTCGGACTACACCACTAAGACAGCCGGTGTTAGGCATACACCCGCGGCTATTCCCGTAGCAGAAGGCGTCTACGCCATCACGAGCACCGGCCGAGAATCTCATCTTGCATACATGATAACCCTACCAGAAGATCTCGGTGAGGCACAGAAGGAAATCGGATTGAGGGAAAAGGGAAGCTTCATCATAAGCACAAGAAACCCTCAGTACGAGCCTCCGAAGGGGACTGCCCTCCCCCAAGCTCCTGAATATCCAAAAGAGTAAGTAACGTATATAAGTTTCATCAACCCAAATTGCGTACTGGCTAACAACTTCTTATGAAGAGTACAAGATGGATTCCGATCTCTGCGATGGACCGCTACGCAACCCGAGCATCTCGACTACGTAAACACTCAATTCCTACTAGTTGGCGAGTCGAGTGGAATCAAGAAAGCCACAGAACCCCAGAGAGATCAGAAAGAGGGTCAAGAAGATCCCATAGAAGAGCTAGAGAAGTTGGAAGACGAAGATACGCATCGTATGGAAAGTTTGCAGGGCGACGACTCGGCGGCAATTTTTGGAGATTTACACGTTCGTGCGCAGGATTACCCCAAGCTTCAAACGACATTTTAGTACTTTAAAGCAAGATGGAGTTAAACTGATAAGAAAAAAAATTAATTCTAAGATGAAAAGATGATAACATGTAACTAATAGGAAAATAACAACAAAGATTACGTACGTCTCGGGGTTGTAAGTGGTGGTGTTTTGCATTCGCAAGCTAGCTGGTTGCACTACTACGACGAAGGCTTAGCCTGGCATACATAGGACCCGCAATTGACATCAGCTAGCGATATAAGTAAGATTATCGCGATCTGGCTTCCATCACATGTTAGGAAATCTCGATTCGTCTAGTGGTTAGGATACCTGCTTGTCATGGCACAAATACGCAGGTGGCCGGGGTTCAATTCCCCGATCGAGAGACATTCAATTGTTAGCTTTTTGAATAATTTTGAATTATAACCAACATTGTTAAAAAATTTTTTTTTTTCACATTTTTCAACCCATTCCATGCTTTTTTATAAGCTCGAGAATCGTTGCGGCTAGCACTTAAATTTTAAATCGGCCGCGTTCAACGAATCAAATCACTACTATCTCTTCATTGAAATAAATACCTTCGATATCTTCTATAGTAAATCCATAGCAACCGCCTCTCATACCAAAGTCGTCGCATTCGACTTTGCCAGCGGCAGAACCGTAATCTTCGGAGTCTCCCAAATATCCCAATCGTACGATACCTGAGGGTCGCCAAACGGTCTCAAAGTGGCGATGCGGAACCTGTAAGATCCAGGTTGGATGCTCGACCCGTTGGCAAATCGTCCCAGCCAGTAGTAGATCCCCTGTTTGTTGCGCGGCTGATCGTACAGCGGGAACTGAAAGATATCGTCCTCGCTGTCTTTGCCCGGCGTAAACCACTGAGACTTGGACGTGCCGTTCCAGCTTGTAGCCGATCCAACGTATTTGTTTTTGCCGACTTGCGGTGGGTATACCCAGTCGGACTCGGTGTAGTCTTCGTCAAATATCTAAATTGGGAAGGGATTAGTTTGATTCTTTCTGCATTCTAGGAATATGGACCGAGTCGAGGAAGCCAATGACTTACATCCCACCGCAATTCCTCCGTGCCCCACGCAAACCCGGTGTTAAGCTTGGGGAAATCCTGCGCATCGCGAGATAAGTTGAAGGTAAAACTAATTAGAATGTTAACATTTCTGAGTTGGGAATACTCGGTGCGAAAGATTAAAGGACTTACTTGGACTTCTGCTGGATTCTATTATCCGTAACCCCAGATGTCAGCCAAGGGTAGTTACCGCCGTAATCCCAAATGTTGGTGATGGTTTGGTTGAGATCGCAAGCCACTCCTACGGGCATGGTCAGATGAAACCTAAGCTTGGGCTGATACTACAGAGGATTTCTTTTAAATACTGACCAAAGTAGGGAATACCAAGTTGCTCTCCATTATCACCACTTATCAGGACCTTGCCGCTGTAAACAGGCAGGCTGCTGGTGTTAAGCCCTTCTGGGGCCGTGAAGGTAAATCTATATTCGATACTATTAGTGCGACAAGTACAACTTTTAGCCGTCCTAGAGCACATGGGGGGCACACGTACTTGGCCGTCTTCGTTTCACCAGGAGCAACGGTGAAATCGCCAGCAGGGAAAGAAACTTCAGGGGTCATTTTCACTGGGTTCACCTCGGGGTAGAGTTTAAGGGCAGGGATAAATGGCTCTTGATGACCCGGCACGATCGGGTTCCACGAATCGTAGCCACCGGCATCTTGCAGCGAAAATTTATACGTGACAGCCTCGTTCCTGCGGTTCGTGATGTCGACCGAGTGCGTACCGACAAAGTGAGCTGTATCGTTGAGCTCAAACTTACGACCCTCAAAACTAAGCTCCGTGGAATATCCTAGCACGCGCCCGGCATCAACAAATCCGGCACCGACCTGTGTAGTAGGCGCCCAGAACCCGTAATCAGTCGCGCTTGTAGACCAGTCGGCCCAGGGTACGGCGCGGGCGGTGCTCATGATTCTGGCTGTGAGTCGCTTAGCCCAGGTGGGATCGTCGGCGTGCGCGGCTCGTCCACCAAATTTGCCTACCCATAGCGCAGCCACGCCAGCAATATACGGGGTGGCCATGCTGGAGCCGCTAAGCACTTGATATTGGTTGGTCGGATAAGTAGAAAGGATTTTGGTACCTGGGGCAGCAATGTCTGGCTTCAGTGCGAGATCGTAGGTTCCTCCCCACGAGGTATACCGCGCCGGACGACCGCCACCCGAGTTGTAAAGGCCAACGTAATGGGCAGTGTCGACGTCGAACGACGCTGTAACTTCGACACCCGCAGCGACTGCATCAACGATTGCCTTGCCGGAGCGGGCTTCTATAGCTGCGATAAGGCCGGTGGTCCTGTTTGTGTATAAGGCTTGGTATGGTCTGTCGTCATTGTAGAACAAAACGTATTCCGCACCAAGGGATGCAACGTTGGCGTGCTTGACGGAAATATCACAACCTCCAATTCTTACGAGTGCGATAGTTTCAGTGAAGTTGGTGGTATTCGCGGGCAGCGGACTGCATGCATCATCCTCTATAGACGCGTTGAGCGACGCCGGCTTGATAGGCCAACCAACAATGGTATCAGGGAAAAAGTCGGACGTGGGTATGTAGGCAATCTGGGTCTTGTTCGACTGGCCGTCCGATTTGAAATCTGCCGAAAAGGCCTGAGCAGGAAATGCCCCAGGTTCGGCAGCTCCCACGGTAAGGACGTTTTTTCCAGAGGCTCCGTTGCTAGCATCGAACGGGCCGTTCTCGCCCTCGTTTCCTGCAGCGATAGATATAACTACGCCCTGCTCGACCATCCTCGAAGCTAAGACGGCCCAAGCGTTAGAAGTGAAGCCGCTATTCTCTCCAAGGCTTGCGCTAATTATATCAGCCTAAGGGGAAGTTAGCGACGATTTTGATTTAGGCACGTTCTTAAAGTCTGAGTAAAAGGGTTGGGGATTTGGGATACTTACCCCTGAGTCAAAGGCTCTAAGAAACCCTTCGATAACGGTCTCTTCGTTCGAATAACCACTATCTCCGAATACCTTGAAGGAAAGCAACTTAGCTCCGGGAGCAACACCAACGAATCTATCTCATGTTAGTGTTCCAAAGTAGGCAGCGTAGTGATGCTAGAAGAGCGACTTACTGATCGCTTTTCCCGGCGATGATTCCAGCGACGTGAGTGCCGTGGCCGTACTCATCCATCGGGTCGTCATCAGGCTGAGCTGGTGCATCAGGCCATTCTAATAGAACAAAGAAAAAGAAGTTAGCCTCATCGGCTTCAATCTTTATGGTAATAAATCAGGAGTAGATACGAACCACTGCCGACAAGATCATAACCACCAATTATTGTATAGTTCGGCCCAATCCCCCCACCGAGCTGTAGGTACGTCCATGTTAGCGAATATATAACGGGCTTTCAATGGAGGACTTTACCGCGGGATGGGTATACTGGACTCCACTGTCAACGACCGCAATGATCGCACCCTCGCCAATGATACCGGCCTGATGCAACTTCGCAACGCCTGTCGAACCGTGTACCGAGTAATTAGCAGCGGATGCATCATCGCTGAATGACTCGCCCTGTATTGCGGGCGGCGAGAGCCGCATAATGGTTGATCTGTAAACCGACGCTACGACAGGGTCATCTTCATCGGCATCAAGGGTGACAGTGAGCGACTCGGCGCTGCAGTGATTCTCGCACTCGATACTCACGCCAGGAAAGAGGTCCGAATCAAACTCTTTCACAACGCGGAGTCCAGGCAGCACCGCAATCATCGCGGAGACATGCGCTCTATGCGCACGCGACTTCAACTCGACGATGAATCGCCTCGGTGTGGCATTTTCGACGATCTTCGAAGTACCGTTGAGGTCGCGACGCGAGATGAAATCAGTATTCTGCGCACTACCAAAAGCGGCGAGCAATAGCGGTAGCAGGGAGTGTCCCGCACGCATCTTGTCCCCGGTAAGTCTGCACACGAAAGAGTGTATGCTTTAAACTTGAAGTCTGACATAACGAGTGTGAAAGTCATGACTTTATATCTATCGTCGTTAATATTCGCAATAGGTGTATGGCATTTTGCCAAGCTATAGCGATCTCGTATTTCAAGGTTACATCGACGATAGGTCTAGCAAGTCAAGCAATTGCCAGCCCGTATTTTGTGGGTTGCTTTTGATTGTGGGTTATGCTTCGTGAAAGACTCGCCCGAGCAGCCCTGCCGATGGGTCCGTCACGACGATGGTCTTCCTTGCCTGACCCCGGGCTATTACCAGTTTAGGCGAGAAACCCCGGACGCGACGGATTATCCATGCCCATGATGCCATCGGGTTCTCGAGATTTAACCTAAGGTTGTGGAATTATCTCGACGATGATCCGGGGATCGAAAAGGGAATATGAATCGGGTACCTGACGTATTTATAGCGAAAAGCCATACCTGGTGCCATCTCCATTCTGGCATGGTATGCGGTTATATATGTATAAGACGCGTGGATTGGATAGGTGGGTATTTAATATATTAAGACGCCGACCACTTCGCTACACTAGGGATGAGGGACTTGGTGGTGATAATTTTTCGAAAACTTCATATTTGCGACTAGTGGCATTAAACAAAGCATTTCTCCAAAATTCATCCTCAAATATAACACCCGGGGAGCGATTCAATCTCAAGCTTTATGCTCCGTCCAGAATCACGTATAACCCCGACCCCGATCCGTTGTATCATAGAAGCGACCACAGCGGGGATACGGTAAATGGAGCACCGGGAAATGGCGGGTCACGGTGGTTTTGTCATTCGTTGCGATCCGGGCCTCGCGGAACTATGGCAATAGTGCCAAATAGTACCGTCCGTTCAGTTTTCTTTTGGCAGTCGGAACCTAACGAGGAAAAGGTTGTAGCACACCCTTCTCATCCGACGCATCGTACGATCAGTTGTCGTCAGCTATCATACGACTAGTGTCAGCCGTCTGCGCTGGCGTTTGTTTAGCAGCCCTACTCGACATGCGATAAAATAACCCGTCTATCAGTGATCTACTTCCCAAGGCCAATTTCACCTAACAATGCCCATGAGAATAAGACGAAACCGCCGCTGTCTTCTCTTCATCTATTTCCTTCTTGGCCTCCTTACCGCAATCTTATATATGGTCTTCTTTCGTCCTAATTCCGGTATTAATATTAACCGATTATCTAACTCGCTATTCGCGACAATGTCGTCAGCATCGAGAAAGCCCGTGATTGTCGTTGGTTCCGGCCTCGCCGGATTATCCGCTGCTCACGAAGCGCTCCGAGCCGGTGCCTCGGTCCGAATGCTCGACCGCGCACCTAAGCCGGGTGGAAATAGTATCAAGGCCTCTTCCGGTATTAACGGCGCCGGAACCAAGTTTCAAAGGGCTTTAAACATACCAGAAGATGACAGTTTCTACGCGGACACTGTGCGTTCTGCTGGAGCTAGATTTGCCGAGAACAGTCCTTCAGGTATAGATCGCAAGGCTTTAGTGGAGATATTAACAAATCAGTCTGAAAGTGCGGTCAACTGGCTCGCGGACGAACTAAAGGTCGATTTGAGTGTGGTAGCACAGCTTGGGGGCCACTCGGTTCCGAGGACACATCGCGGTGGCGGGGAGTTACCACCTGGTGCAGCCATTGTTTCTGCGCTATTGAACAAGATGAAGGCCAACTCAGACTTCGTGCTAGAGAACTTAGCAGAAGTAGACGAATTGCTTATCGAAGGTAATGGTGCCGTTAAGGGTGTGCGCTACCATACATCTGATGGTCAGACACATAAACTAGAAGGCCCAGTCGTCTTTGCAGTGGGGGGATTTGCCGGCGACGCACATGGCCTGCTAGCTAAGCATCGTCCTGACTTGGCTGGTATGCCATCCACAAATGAGGAACGGCCCGCCTCACATGGGTTGCTCTCCACGATCGGTGCCGCATTTGTAGATATGGACAGTGTGCAAATCCATCCAACAGGGTTCGTTTATCCCAAGGGCGCCGGGATTTCGTACAGTGTCGTCCCCCCCAAGAACGAAGGTACCTCTACAGACTCTAAACCCACCGGGGCCTCCCAACTATTCTTAGCCGCCGAAGCCCTACGAGGCGAGGGTGGTATCCTGCTCTCTAGCCGTGGGGAACGGTTCGTTAACGAGCTCAACACCCGTGATGTTGTTAGCAAAGCAATCATGTCTCTTCCACAGTCAATGGACAATTCAATTAAGCATTGGGAAACGATTCTTCTTCTGGACCCGGGGGCGTGCGAGGCTACTGCGTCTCACATCAAGTTTTACCTGTGGAAAGGTCTGGTACAGAAAATCAAAGTTAAAGATTTAGCTCCAGAAATTATTTCATCTATAGATAAGTACGCGGCTACAGTCTCAAGACATGAGGAGGACCCATTTGGGAGGAAGTCGTTTGGACATTGGAAGCTACCACCCGGTGAAGCCAATCGCGAAGAAGAGGTATGTGTCGGGATAGTGACGCCTGTCGTTCACTTCACGATGGGTGGTGTGGCGTTTGATACCAAGGCTCAGGTTCTCAAGTCGACGGATAACGGCAAGCTAGCACCAATACCCGGGATATGGGCCGCGGGTGAGATTACGGGAGGCATACATGGCGCCAATAGGCTTGGTGGCTCGTCGCTACTCGAATGTGCCGTATTTGGCAGGATCGCGGGGGCTGAGGCCGCAAGGAGTCTAACTGTAACGCAATAAGACCAGTGAGTATACCTATGATTATGAATCAAGCGTCGAGGTATTTATCATTGAATCCTAAAATAATACATTTTGATATGGAAAGAAAAGAATAATGGGGTTTAGTTAGCTCTATTATTCAAAGATCTATACTTTAGGTAGGTAGCTAATTTATTGCTCAGGTAAATTGCCCTCTACTTTCGATTAGTTTCCCATTCACAAATATGCACACCGAAACCGGCCAGTCATGATTCTTCTGACTCTATTTACTGGTCGTAAATAGGCGTGCTGCACTTAAAGGTTGGCTGGAGGTTACATAAAAGCCCACTGGACATGTTTACTGAATACCTAGTAGACCCCTCTTCTCTCCTTTCATAACCCACCCAAAAACAGAGAAGCCAATAGCAATGCCCTCCATACACTCTGATCCGTATGCCACACCCGACCTCGAATCTGGCCAGTCCACGACGGAAACGGGCATAGCAACGCCGACACACACGACATTCAGTGTCTGTCAAATAGAACATTCATGCTCTTGTTCAGCGAAAAGTCCACAGACAAAAGACACGCCGCCGTACCCTAACCAGATGTTTGCTATCCGAGAGCGAACTACCGGTCGTTATATTACTCTCATTGAAGGCCAACTACGCGTACTCGAGAACGTTGGCGACCAAGGTGGATGGCTTTGGATGTGTGTTGAAAAACAGGGCTGGCTCGGCTTCCGGAACCCCGTATCATCGACATATATGGGCCACGATAGAGGTGGCAATTACTGGGCAGAATATAAGCACCACTTATGGCAAGAGTCTTTCTGTGTTAGAAGGCATCCTCTGGGTAGGTACATAATGCTTTCTAGGAAGGGTGACGAACTTCGGAAAGTGGCTATCGGCGCTGATTACAAACTGATCGAAGCTAAGAAGGAAGACACATTATGGGACTTTATAAAGGCTTCGCCTTAGATGAATGAGAGTGTGGAATAGTAGGATCTTGCTGATGACGTCGCCGCCTAGTCGAGCCTTGATTACCCAGGTAAAGGAAGCGGGTCGTCATATCTTATTACCTACTCACCAAAGGGTCACTTTTTAGTTTACGTAGATAATAAGGAGTAGATTTGATACCTCTTTTGGGCATTATCCACCCGGTAGCCGAGTCAATAGAATTTAATGCCATCTATGGAATGTTGTCTTGAGTTGTATTATAAGCATTAATACTTCGTGGAGAAGTGTATGAGATGCCTTAGGTAATTACCTACCTACCTAGGTAGGTACCTTTCCTCCGCTCTGTGGTATGAGCATTAGGAATCTCTGCAAACGAAATCATATAACTGCATAAGCATGATTGAGGCTCAGTTATCTCTCATCCTTTCGATCCATGGAGCAGAGGTGGTTAGTTAAACAAGACCGACCCCTTGCGTTCTGGGTAACGAATGGCCTATAATGTGTAGCAATAGTTGTCCCGAGTTTCGTAAGGACATGCAAGACGTAATATAATCATTATACTATTGAATAAATCCACTAAGTCTATAGTATAATATAAGGTACTTGGACAACTGACGTACATCCTATTTGATACTGAATGGTTGGAAATGGGTCCAAGTGTCATGATAGATCCTCGAATGTAAGCTGAACACATAATCATGTGCGTCTGAAAGGGAGGAAACTCATGTAACTAATAAAGAGAGCGTATTTATAACCATTCGGACTGTTGATACTTGCATCCGGGAGTTGACTAGGTAGTCCATTGATAGTGAAATGTGGTTCTGAACGGAGGAGCACGTCGAGAACAAACGCGGATTCTAGGTCGTTGGTGTTTAGCTGCATCTATTATGAATCATGTGTATTTGTCAACAAACCTGGGCAGCGAGAGGCATGCCCACTATGTTGTGGTGGTTATGCGTTGGACAGACACTGAACCACCTAACATATTCCGAATAAGCGGCCAGTTAAGTAGCCTTGCTGCATCGCTGAGGCGGTTGACAAACGCCGGCGCATTACGCCGAGTCTATAGGTACCCGGCCACAATCACGTATGGATAGGAATGCATCCGCCCCCTAGGTAGAACTGCAAGGTTTCGGGTATAACGGGCACAAGGTCGCATATTGGGCGCCGTAGCTTATGTATCCGCAGTAAGTGTTCATACTCGTGCTACTGTTGCGGACCACTATCTCTGGACCTCAAAAACAAGACAGGTCACATCATATGCAGGATACCAATACGGGCTTCATAGTGTAATAGACGCGAGGCCTCTTTAGTTCGGCGTGTTTTAAATGGTGTCGCGCTTGGACTCAACCAGGGGTGTACTACCCATGGTATTAAGTGCATCGTCTTTAGATCGATCTATTGGTGGCAGGAGAATCTTGTATTTCGAAGCATATGCTAGGCTAGCACCAAGCCTATAAAAATAATAAACGAAATATGCGAAGGATATAGGTTGGAAGATTTGCTTGCGGTAGTTATAATATAACGTAAAGTCGAGTAATGAGCCTGGAAGACCGATGAGGATAAGCCAAGCGCTTACCGCGTACGGATTCGTATGTCGTGATACATCCGTCTAAGTCCATCCCGAATCGAGCAGAGTTATAACTTATAGACAACTCCAAATACGCTTAAAACAGCGCGAGACGTAATCAAACGGAATAAAGCCGCTAGTTAAAAGAGGATCGTGATGCTCGTCGTTCTCCTAAATGTCAAGTTATCTAAGTAATAACTCTGGCCAGATGTACGTCAGGTATCGTAGGGCTCGAGGCTGAAGCTGGCCTATGCTGCTATGCATCCCTCTTGGTTTTATCGCATTCCCTGTCGATATTAAACGATATAAGCCGTAGAACATTCATCCGAATTGTTAGACCCGAAGCGTCGGTATCTTCGCTCCGTAAACTCCCTGTCTACGAGGAAAGACAGAATTGCCCGATACGCGAATGATCAAGACTTCCAACTTTTCATCTAAAACATCTGATCTCAAGATGATCAGAGCGTGTTTTGCCGATACCCGGTTTGCCCATGGTTAGCAGCCCTACATGCAGTAGTGAGGGATCTTTTCCTCCCCAAGCTACCAAGTCCTTTTGCCTGGTAGCATCGAAGGATCCAACTAATTTTCGAATATGTCACTACGTAGTCACCAAGGGTATACCAAAAACGATAATACCCATGAGGCATTACGTACCTAGGTTTAAGTGATGGATGGATTAGGAAATAAAGATGCTAAATTGGCCAATGGGGAATATCCCGGCAAACGAGAATCTATTCCACATTGCGCCAGGTTAGAACGAAACGTCAACATATGCGATTAATCGACTTGAAACGAAACATCTCTTGGGTTAGAAAGCAGACCAAATTAATAAATAGCTTAGCTTGATCCACGGCAGTTTTAGAGCTGGTGGTATTGTCGAGATGTCACGGGTCTCGACCCTAAAGATGGGTACTATATAGAATGAAGCGTAAATGAGATGACTACCTTTAAAGTCTATTCTACAGTTCGGTTCACCATCCCGATATATTATGCCTATGGTAAATTCCGGTAGGGCAATGCAAGTCTTGTCTTCTCGGGAGTAATCAGGGATAGCCAGAGCGGGGCATATTTGAGGCTATTCCAGCCGTATGACCCACGAATGCTTGTTATCACGATATTTATGGCCTTTACAAATATGGTTTTTCTTTTTTTCTTTTTTCTTTTTCCCTTTCTTTTTACTTTGTAGGGCCGATTTCATGTAGTTAGGTGGCACAAGAAGTCAAGGAGCACTAGATTCGATGACGTTGGTATAAAGTAGCACAGATTTTCTTTTGTGACAGTATTTAGAACTGAATAACAAACCTAGGACGCTAATGTATGTAGTCGGTGATACCTGATACAGGCTCCAAAGAGGTGTAAGGCAAGAGGCAGTCCGAAATCCCGAGCCTACCATATGTGTCACAAGCGTGTTATGGTTAGGTATACAGCATGGTAAAAGTCGCCTATACGTGGTGGATGCTAGGACAAGCTCGGAATAAGTACCGATAGAAGCGCTTCCTAATGACTTGGTCAGCTTCTACACTTTATGCCCTGCGCGCGTAGGCTCTTATGGGCAAAGTTTACACGGCAGCCTTACGCATGCAATAGTGTTGATTTCAAGCTAGGATTTGCTGACCCATGGATAGGTACATAATATAATCCGTCAGATCCAGGAGCCGTGAGGAATCTCATAAGATTAGTTCGAGAAGGAAATAAGAATGTTCGTGTGAACTTCTCGTTAATAGGTACTACCTAGTCTGTTCCCCCATCAACTCTATCGACCCCGTCAAGAATTGCTTCACCATCTTGGCTCCCGGTCCATCCATTGACTAGGATCATGTTAAAGGTGGGTGGTAGAACCAAGCGGGAGGTCGCCTATTCAGCCAGTTAGAGATGCTGTCGAAATGAAATCCTAGCCAACCCCCCTTCCCTCCCCCTGCGGCTCGCTATTCTAAAATCAATATTTGTGCTTCTAGAGGTGCTTTCGATATTAGCGGCCGAGCAAATCACGACAGCTGTAGGTTTTGCAAAAGAGCCCATTAGATAGCCGCGCCCCTGGTCGGAAACGCGCTGGTGCTCAATTAATTTGACGGCAACCAACATAAGCCAAACACGCCTCTCCATTTCACGCCCCAATAGATCTGGCTAATAGGCCTGGTCCCTTTTTTTTCTCTTTATCGGTGCATTTTGTGAGATACGCAGGGTTTAGTGTTACTCGTCATTTTGAAATGCTATGAAATCCAAGCCACCATATCATGGCTCTTAGACCAATCTTCCAAGATTACGAAGTCAACTAATTCCGGGTTAAGGCCTGTTGAACGACCTGGGACTAAAAGTAGGAGGATTCAATGCGAATCTAGCGACCCAAGCTAGTTCGCCGTATTTCCCGGGACCCAGGGACGTTTGTTGTTAACCCCTCCCCCTCTATTGCGATCAGATATGAATGTTATCTTGTTACTTCTACACAGAGACTAAGGCCCCGACGAAGCTGAGAATTGCAGCGTGCCTACATAAATATATGCAATGATCTGTACCACCTAACAAAAGCGGATAGCTGGCCGGCACGAGAACTAATAGCAACCTAGGGATGTAGTTGCGTCTGCTTGCTCCCACTACGGCAGGCCGTAAGTCGAAGCAAGACTGACGTGTAACTAGTTAAGGTATCTCTATTCTCTATTCACCCCGACAGACCGAATAATATGTAAGGCGTAATATGTAAGGCGCAAAGCCCCAGCTCTCCGGAGATCCTCGTCTCATGGACCAGTCTCCGTATAACGTACATAATACGTTAGGCCCCGGTCGACCTTTAGAGGTCTAGGTTAGGCAATTAGACAAAGAACTTGTTGCCAAGGATTCTTTCACCTTACTTTCCATCCGCATGCTCCCGCTACGTGGAGAGATACTCTCCCTCGTCAGCCGCCACGCCGTTTCTAGTTGTGGATACCACCGCCTGCCTACCTAGCGAACGCCATTCCGGTGTTTCCATCATCTCAAGGGTCCAAGTACGAATAAAGCGAATAAAGTACTCTTTTCAAACCCCGGCTAGAAACTCCTGCTGGGCACTATCTACCCTTGACCATGGCGTCGACCTACACCTAAATGGGGTTGTGCTATAGGATAGAAAGTGAACAAAATATATAACTACTTTATCCTGCATCGTAACTGAGAGAGATCTGCTTAGCGTAGGAGGTAAGAAAGTCCACGACCGATAATGAAGACAAGTTTCCGGATATAAACCTCAACCGATCCCTTAGTCTAAGTTCACTATCACCAACGTTATCGCCTCCATCGGCTGGTATCCTTCAACTTCTTTGTTCTTACTTCTCTAGCTGGACACACCTTTTCTGGGTTCTTGCGTCCGAGCCGTTTCTTCTCTGAGCTCGTATTCCACACCCCAATTTCGTTAACAGACCAAGCCAAATCTCGGCTCGGGAAGCCCATTCTCTTGCATCTTGCATTGCATACTGCTATTTCTATCCCTAAGCGCTGACCACTCATTCTGCCCGCCACCCACACGACACACGGCCTCGACCAGCCAAGAAACATTGCACCGTTCTCAGCTGCCGCTTGCGCTGCCCCGGTTCCTATTTCAAGTACTCGTGTACTGTTGCTCTCGTCCAGTCTCGCCTGGCTGTCTTATAATATTCTCTTCAAGGCCCTTCTTTTCCATCTTACATACATCCTTCTACTCAAATTTAGAACCGCCAAAATGCATCCTAAAAGCTTGGTCGCTATATTATCAGCTCTAGCTCTTGCCTCCGCCACCCCTTTACGACGTAGATGCGGCAGTAGAACTAGTAATAGCACTATTCCAACCCCTACCAACCCGGCTCCTGCGCCCCCAGTAGCAGCTCTGCCTACTCTACCCACGACCGGATGTAAGTAGACCCATTCTACTTGTTTCCTGCCTATTCACGTACACCACATAGTAGACATATACGATATCAGTAAGACTAACATCTCCGTAGCCGGTACCCAGCTCGACGGTCCTGGAGGCGCCGCATTGAAGCATATCCTGGTTGGTCACGGGATCCAGAACTACACATGCACGGGAGAAGGCGCCACAGCCACATCCCTCGGTGCTCTGGCAGTAGTATGGGACATCACAAGCCTATACCCGGGGGCTTCTCCATCGTCTCTCTCCGCAGATGACTTCGACGCCTTCGCCTCCACAGTCCTCCGCACCACCGACATGCCCGTCAACCTGGCAGCCGCAGGCGACGACTCCCCGTTCCCCGAGCCCGCGGACCTGAAAGTAAACGGGGTATCCAACCCGCTCAAGTTCCTAGGCCACCACTTCTTCGACGCGGCCAACACGCCTACGTTCGACCTTTCCGGCGCCGACGACGGCGAGCTGTTCAAGGGGAAAAAGGACGCGAGCGTGCCCGCGCCCAGCGACGCCGACAAGGGCGCCGACCCGGCCACCGGCGCCGTGGACTGGCTGCGCCTAAGCGACAAGGGCACCAGCACCGGCGTAAGCCTGGTCTATCGCGTTCTCACGGCAGGCGGGAACCCCGGGCCGTGCTCCGACGCCGGCCAGGCCCAGAGTGTCCCGTATGCCGCGCAGTACTGGATATACGCGGATTAAGCGCACCCTTTAGGTCGCGGGGAAAACAAAAACTAAAAACATGAAGCAGGGACGGGAAAATAGGAGTGGTGGGCCTGATTAGCCATTGGAAGGGGGCTCCGGGTCGGTTAGAATTAGATCACGGCGTTTCGGTTTAGGCTTGTGAGGACGCAAGGGAAGGGAGGGGGGGCAGGATAAGGGTCAACCGGGACGGCGATACGTTTTCAAGCTGTGCTAACCTTCTTTACTATCACGCTTATTTACTTTTCTTCGGGACTTTCTACGGCTTCGATATGTGGTTTAGGTACTTCATCCCATCGTACCGTTTTCAAAAAGCAAGGCAGGATATACCCCCATTATGGTTTTTATTTTTATTCTTATTCCTAGCCCGGGAGCCGGTGTATATAGCAACGTGGTATTAGGGGAAAGTAATGGATGATCCGCGGCCCTACCAATTTACGATCTGTTTCAAGATGTTCCCCCAAAATATATCGTGCTCGCGAGATCGATATCCCTTAGGTAGTACAATCTCATTGGTACAGATTTCTAAATGCTCACGATTGCCCATAGTTATATGCAAGTAATACATCATTTCTATAGCATTTCTATAGGAGATACCCAATTAGAAGCCGTCTTTGCTTCTCCAGCAGGACCACATATAACAAGGCCCCATGATGGGGCCTTTGTCTCCTATCACCAAAGCACTTTGGCATATAATCTGTTACTTGTCTCTACGCATGTCGACCCAGGCAACTGTTGGTTCAGTTGAAGCATTATACAAGTGTTTTTACACAAGCTCTTGGACTTAGTACTTACATACTCGCTCAGGCCTTCGTAGGTGTCCTATCAATGCACATCTGCTTAATGGAATACTATAGAGGAACTTGACTTTTCTTAAAAATTCATCGTAACCCATGACTCGAAAATTACTAATCTGAAACTCTTTCTTGGCTGGCAAGAAGGAGTGAAACCATTTTTTTTTCTTTCGTGAAAATCCCATTTACTGAGGAGTGATGGGCGTATCGCCCAATTCACCTTGTCCATTCCGAAAATAGACAACCCGCTGGTAAACGCGCACCTCGGGCGCGCTACAAGGATTCCTCGCCATATTACCACCATAAATATTCTTTCATCCATAATTTTTGGTTATTATAGCAAAACCGCCATGGGAGACTGGAACTTTCCTTTGTCCCAGATGCGTCCGCGTTTCCGCCCATCCAAGGGCGCTGAAAGAAGAGATTCTATCTTCTAACGCCAGCGTCTAGACCACCTTGCAGTTCTCCCTCTAACCCCATCTGGTTTGTGTATTCTTGGGGTCGAGGGTCTTCAGCACTCCATTGCGAGTTTCCACCATTGGGTATCGGTACTTGACCAGCCGCCGCCTGCGGCCCACCGGTCTGCCCAACACTTCCTGGTGCCGTGCGCACTAGCTGTCGGAACCGGAACACCTCGTCCTTAATCATCTCACGCATGTGACCCACTTCATCAATGACCTCGAAATCAAAGTTGAAAGTGGTGGGGCAATCAGGCTCGTCAGAAGCATCATGCCAGATGTGGAGATACGGGTGCTCCAAAGCCTGCTCGACGCTGATACGCGAGGAAGGATCGAAAGCTAGCATACGGTCGAGGAGGTCTAGAGCATCAGGATTGGCGTTGGGAAATAGGGTCGGGAAGGGCTTCTTAGCCATATAGGGCAAGTTTCGGACGTATTCTTGAGCCCGCGAGGAGCCAATGCGTAGTAGAGTCTCCTCATTGGGTGTTCCGAGGATGTGAAGGATCTGATTGAGCTGGTCGACATAGTCACGTCCCTTAAAAAAGGGCCGCCCGCCAAGAAGTTCAGCGAGGATACACCCAACTGACCAAACATCAACTAGGACATGTTAATAACAAAGGTTATAATCGAGCCAGGGCATCTACATACTAGCTTTCGTGTAGCTCTGGAAGCTCAACATGATCTCGGGCGCACGATACCATCGTGTGGCAACGTATTCGGTCATATACCCGGCGTTTTCCTCAGGGTCAACTGAGAAACCACGGGCTAAGCCAAAGTCGCAGATCTTCAGTTCGCAGTCGGCGTTCACGAGTAGGTTTCCCGGTTTGAGATCACGATGTAGAACGTTCGCCGAGTGAATATATTTCAAGCCGCAAAGGATCTGATATATGAATGACTGGAAGTGGGCGTCGGTAAGGGGCTGTCCGGAACGAATGATGGCAGCCAGGTCGCATTCCATCAATTCTACACACGACGAACCAGTAAGTACAAATATCATCAGCAGCGCATGTTGATTTCGTACCTTCGTATAGATATGTCTCATTGAAGTTCTCCGGTCGAGGGATATCCATATCGTAAAGACATGTGATCTAAACGTCCAGGTAAATCAATACTTGAATTCGCAACACGAAAAGCCCACGGATCGAAGAATTAGGTGACAGGAAAAATAGGGGTTTCTTACGTTGCGATGACCTCGGAAGTGTTGAAGGAGCTTAATTTCGCGCAAGGCGCGCTTAGCCAGAATCTTCTTGCTAAAGACATTGGTGACCTTCTTGATAGCTACGCCCTCGTTTGTCTGGTTGTTAACGGCGGCACTGTTTGTCGCAAAAGGGATATTAGCTACTCTCCGTCTATTTTACGGTAAGGATACGCCTCGATCAAAACCGCGCACTCACCAAACAATACCGTAAGCTCCTTGTCCTAGCTCCTTGGTGACAGTATACCGTTCGTCGACGATGAAATCTTGGTTGAAAACCTTGAAAATCTTGCGTCCTTGTAAGTCGGACATGATGAAAGTCAAGCCTCGAGGTCACTTTTCTTTTGCTTTCTTGCGCTTGAACCAAAATCAGTTACTCGAATGGATTGCGACGAGAGTCAGTTCGACGTCGTATATAGTTGAAGGAGAGGAATAATAGCAATCAAATCGTGAGGGGGGCGAAACGACCTCTTTAACGATGGGACCAGTATCCAAGGATCAAAGAGATCCTATTGTAAACAGATATAATCACGACAAAGCTGACGGGAGACAATTTAGTGAGAAAATGGTAAGCAAGGCTTATGGACGATGCGATGTGATGTGATGGGATACTATTTAAGAAAAGAATTAGGAAGACGACCTGCAAAAAAACTACTACGTCAACCAAATTTCTAATCAGACAACTAATGATGGGGCGATGTAGCTCGAAGGGGTAACATAAAAAAAAAGATCAAAATGACCCCCAAGGCGGAATAGCGACGGTGATGTGTCAAAGAAAGAAAATATGCGCTGTGTAACTAAACCGGACAAGTCATTTTTGAGAATCGAAAGACTCGAGGGGTCAAAAGATGTACCCCTAGTTTTAGAGGTAGGCTAGGGTAGGTCGAGGAGGAGGGGAAGTCGCTGACCAAAGGCATTAGGGAATGGGGCAGATTTGGTGGGGCGCGAGGGGTCCGCCGCTTAGGTAACATTCCAATATACAATACACTACAAGCACAATACAATAATTTCCAAGGTACAATATGGATTTTAAAATATAGGACAATAGGTACCTATCCTTAGATACCACTGTACATAATGATATATTACCTAGGTACATACGGTATATGTTCTCGCCTACCTATTTACATACATACATACATACCTACCTAAGTACCTAAGTACTCTTCTACATACCATAAATTCGTACCCGTGGATGGACAATGTGCAACATTCAAAGGTCCGTACAAATCAAACGCGCATCTCAAAAGGTGGTTAGAAAGTCGCAACTTGCAAGTGAGATGCTCCCCCGCAAGGTGGCAGCGGTTAGGCGATCCCAACTACGGTTGGCTAATTTTCGAGGCTCGTCCCGCTATTTTTGGTTTTAAAACAGCGCCAACAAGATTATCCTTGCTCGCCTTATAAGCGCCTGGTTACAGACCTGTACTGATTGGACGGAGTTCGTGACGGTACCTATGTACTTCCTAGATAATTTCAAGAGGGGCAATACCTATTCAACATCGGCAACATACCTAACATTCATTTTTCTTATTTGAGGAGAGGTAACTTGTAAGTAGATTCGCGCGCACATATCCAAGAAACGTTTCGTTGGTAAATTACCTAAGGGTGAATTGGTGAAAATTGTCTATCTACCTAGGTACCTATCTAGGTTCAACAAGAGTTGTTCAACTTATTCCATGATAGAGAGAAGCATGTGATACCCCGGTCTAGTCCACCACGTCTCTGCACGTTTACCCTGCTAAAATAAAACTTGAAATTTTGAAGGGGCTGAGCTGAGGCTGAGAGAGGAATATTCCATTTTAGCCCCCAAAATGGCAAAGTACTAAGGTTAGGTATTACTACCTCATAATATATCATAATATAATGTATGCCAATACAACCTGAAGCTACACTAACGAGGTTTGTTGCAATCATTTGTCAGCTTCATTGGCTTGCTTCGTCAATAGATCCAATGTGAGACGACATGGGACGACGGATTATTTTAGTACTCCCGCCCGATTAGTATCTCTGCTAGGTCATCTAATAAGTTATACATCCTATTTGTATAATATCAGACGTGGTCGTGCATTAGGTGCCGTTACTCGTCTCTATTGACCCTGCTATTTTCTATTCGTAGCGTCTATTTCCCCTTCTATCGTCTAGACTACCAAACAAATCTTGGGTATCATCGTATTCTATGCCACCGCGTTGCCAACACCTGGGAACTTTTGCTCTAGAAAATTGGTTGCGAATCTCTTGCACTGTTGATATGCTCTTTCAAAAGCATCGTTGCCATCGTAGTAAGGATCTTGCACTACCTCCTTGCGGCCCGTGCCGGAATATTCACCAAACAGCATGACTTGCGCCTTGGAGTTGGACAGGTTTCTACTCCTATCTCTCCATCGCATGAGATCCGCTAGGTTTGAGTTATCCATCGCAAATATGTAGTCAAAGTCGCGAAAGTCACTGTCGCGAAGCTATAAACAGTCATATATAGGACCTCGTTAGTATTCTTCTTGTATCTTGTTCGTTAGATTCCTCTGTGAATTTAGACTAACCTTTCGCGCTGTGTGCGTGTAATTTGTGATGCCATGGTCTTCGAGGGTTGACATAGTTCTAGAGTCAGGCTCGTCGCCAGTATGATATCCACCTATCGTAATCTCGTTAGCCCCAACCCTTCAAAATCAGCAAGACCGTAATGCACGGTTGTTACTCATACCAGTTCCGCATGAATCGACTCTATCTATGAGGTTGTAGTAAGGTGAAGACTGATCCTTCACGATCGACCGGAAGACTCCCTCAGCCATAGTAGATCTGCATATGTTGCCTAAGCAAACGAAAAGTACCGAAATCTTTTCTTGAGCCATGGCCGCATTAGAATATCAATATTCCCCTCCAGTTCTAGAGGTCCGAAACTTGAAGTTGATGTTGATGGACTCCAAACGGAAGTACTTGAGTTGTAGGTACCTTACATTAAGCTACCTATGCAAGAGAGGTAAGTAGATAATTTGGGTACGGATCCATACGTCAAGTGAGATAAGAGATATTATTACATAAGCCCCCTCCCCCACTTTGCGCGCAGACGCGACTAACGGCTACTAATAAGGTGTACATGTTGTACTTGGCCTAGGGACATTCGAAGGTTGCATTTGCTTAAGCCTTAAGGCATTCAGAGGCCCAGTACGGGTTTGTGAGCTCATCCTAGTTATATGCTATAAATATCTGCGCAGGCAAATAAATGTAAATAAATGTAAATAAACGCATTATTTTCCCTAACATATGAGGTAAGCATATTGATCGTTAAGACGGTGACTCCCTTCCGTTGCAATGCCACCCCGCCATCCCTTCTCCCTTTTTCTAATACCGTATGGACATTCTCTCTCATCTCTCTACCTGCACTAGGTACCTACCTCCCCTCCCCCCAGTGCTGATGTACCTAGGTAACTTATCAACGAATGAAAATTAGATCACTGATTATATAAGCGAGATTCATTTCTCAAGTACAATAATAATTCAACTCTATTAATTCATTTCGCTTTCCTTCATCTTTCAACAAGTCAATAAGTTATGTGTAAGACTCTCAGTCTCATATGCATGATTAGAGATAGGCAAGGGCCAAATCTGGAGGATGATGAAAGTAACCAAGCAGATACTATTTCTCACCTACAAGTTTCTATAGTTCCCTTTAACATCGTATGAAGTATAAGTCTTGGGAATATCCAACATACCTACTAGATAACCCCAGACTCCTATACCTAGTTTGATTGAAGAGCCAATCGATCATATGGCATCAGTTAACTAGGACGGATAACGAAAAAAAAAATTAGGAGTAGGCCCATCAGGTAACAAACAACATAGGCTGGGAGGTAGTTACACATAAAAGATCAAACACACGCTGAAATTAAGACAAGTGGATAGATCAATCTGAGGTAAATTTATATATTTCACCAAGGCACGATAGTACGGCAAATTAATTTGTATTCACTCTACATCTGTCTATAATACGACGTGTAGGTAGCAAACATGTCTGCCGCAAAATCAGTCGTCAAGGACATGATGAATACCCTAGGTCGGTATCTACTTTCTAGGCATCTACCTAGGTATGTAAGACGTCTAGAATCCTGTTGGTGTCTAGGTCATCGTAAAGAGGATTACGAGTACCAAACAGCGTTGGCACAGCATCCACCACCATCGTTGATGTCCAAGTGGGCTATCACCTTTGCTCCAGACTTGTCGTCGTTCATCTTCCACATCTCAACAAAGCCTGTCGAGTTGTCGGTAATGGCAACGATGTTGTCGTCGAACGGGCTCGGAGAGACGGCGTTGGCAAAGCCACCGCTGGACGTAGTCTCGGTTAGGAAGAGCTGGTTTCCAAGCACACCTTCGTCGTTGACGGTGATGGCGGATATGTATCCCTTTCGGCTAGTATCGTGCGCACGGTTGCTCGCCCAGAGGTAGATGTTGTTGGCGGAGAGGGCAACCTCGTCGGCCCAGAAGTCAGATGCCTGGTCGCCGTCTTTGATAAGGGGGTATGTCTGGTCCAGCAGATACAGTTTTCCAAGATCGCTTTTCAAGAACTGTGCGACTTTGCTGGTTCCTTCAAAGACAGTATAGGCATATCCACCCTTCGGATGGGTGACCATATGGCGAGGGTCTGCGCCGTTGTCAGGCATATTAACTCGCCACTCGAAATTAAGGCTACCGTCGTTTTCGTTGATGCTATGGATCCAGACGGAGTTACCACCGTCATCAGCCGAGTAGAGGTACTTCAAGTCGGAGCTGAATGAAACTCCATGGACGGCCGAGCCGTCGTCGTACTTGTAACTCTGTACAGCGGAACTAAGTGTGCCACTGTCGTCTACCGACATGACTATGCCGCACTTCGCATCTCCGTAGAAGTAGTTTCCATACACACTGTGAAGGAGAATAGGGGTTAGCGATGCGAAAAGGTGTCAACGAGAATAGAGAATAATTCTAATATTCAGATCCGATTGAGGATCTGAAGATAAATGTAACGAGGGAATTTAATATTGCATACCTGTAGGGAGCTTTTGGATAAGCAGCGACGAAAATACTCTTCCCGCCCCGACAATCGGGGTCTCCGGTAACTCGGTTCTCGAAGATGATGGTTTCGGCATCCAACAAACTATAACTAACGAAGGAAGCTTCGTTTGCGTTCCAGTCTGTACCGTAAAGGTTCTTTTTGTCGTGCTATAATCATCATAGAGTTAGCCCCAATACACATGATTTTTGGTATTGTTAAGAAATAGGGGTATTAGCTTACACTTAGTGCTAGCCAAGCACTTCCCGCGTCCGTAGGGGTAGTTCTGAGAAGTTCAAGAGTCTCGGCTACGTCGTCGTACTCGACCGTGTAGAGGTAGTAGGTACTAAAGGTCCCAACTATAAGCTGATGCTTCGCAGCGTCAGCCAATGCTACAAGGCCAATGGCCCCCAACAGTGCCTTCACAAACCACATCTTGGCGCGTGTCGACTACGAAGGCGATTGGGATTCCAATCACAGTCGTGGTTCTAGTTGTTGTTACTACGCCCAGTGGTCCAGTCCTGCGGGATAGGAGTAGGAAGTTATACGCTTCGACAACTCTAGGAGAAGCTACTCATATACGCCTCCTTACCTTTACCTTTCTGGGTAGAAGCTTTTAATCTCTCGAGAGGTACCTATGACACGTTATGGATGAAGGAAAGGGATATGAAAACTCCTATTGACACTCAGGGTGACAGTGCTTTTTGTGTTTTAAGGGAATTACCTTGGCGGTGCAGGTGCTTTAATTCAGGTATCGGGCAAACGACACGGTGAAGCTTGTATAAAACTACACGAGATAGCGTATCTGGTTGGACTGCACCTGTTGATTCACTGAATTCAGCAATCATTTTCGGCTCCATTGGCCGTTATTAAATAGATTTATTGACAAAGGAAAACAAATTACGTTTCTTTCAACACTGTAGAAACAAGGTAGGTAGTTTCTAGTAAAATGACACTATTTTGGAGTGATACCACTGTGCTCCAGAGTTTATGGTTTAAAATTACTGTGAGGCTCCAATGTAATCACATCGACAGCACTCTCAAAGATATTTTCTTTTTTTGCCAATTTTGTAGCAAGGTATTGCCTAGTGTATTTAGTTTCTCTTCTGGTTCCACCTCATATACCATAAACATGGCTCTGGGGCCGGAGAATGCCCCCCTTGGGTCCTGCCGATACTTAAGAGCTAAAAGGGCTAATCTTCTTCGCAGGTCTTTGTATAATTCATACAATGACTTTCCATATAATCTACTTGCTATCGAGGTAAATCAATTAGTACTTAGTTTGCCTGGGGTATTTACTTGTTACCTAGGTAGGTACCTAGATAGGTACGCAGGTATCTATAGGAAAAGTACTAAATAAACACTTCGTCGTATATATGAAAAGGTTTTCACCCGCTCAAATCAATGCCTATAAGCCCATTCACCATCGTAATGATTAGGTATATTCGGTCTTAATGAAAGCCATAAAAGTATAAGCGGGGAGCAGGTAAATCAGACCCAGGTTAGAACTTTCTCTAAGAGTCACGTTTATATAAAACATCATATCATCAAGCCAGAATTATTAGAGATCCACACATACACTCGGCAGCCTGGGATCAAGTAGAACAGGCAAACAAACAATTGGGATTCTGGCTGACCAAGTCTAAGCAAAATCATAGAAGCAGATTGTTTAATTATCACATGCAACGAAACTGATCTCAACTCTTCATGTTCCTCGGGCAGGAAATATTATCTTCGAAGAATAATCTCATACTAATTATCACATTAAATTAATCGTTATCCCAAGGAAGTCGTTCGTCAATATTCATCCCACATCATGGTCAAGCTAACCCCTTCCGAAGACACTGATATGTGAATATTTACGCCCAGATCTTAATAAAAGCCGTGGTCTCGTTCGCGTTCAAGGGCGCTCCGGTGACGGGATCCGCACTGTCCGGTCCCAAAATACGCGCGTAGTAGAAATCCAAGAAATAAGATCCGGATTGTGCCGGGTTGTACTTAAGTCCCCACCTGGTGCTGGTGTTGTAGGCACCCAGGAATACGCCGTCCTGCTTCTCGCCGTCGATGTAGTGCTCGAAGATCTGGGGCGCGATGCCATCGGAGATCTTCCATAACAAGGGAGCGTCATACGGCTCGTCCTTGGGGAACAGTAATTCCGACCATTGGGCATTTGTGGGGGCCCCTGCGTCTGTCAGATCAGTATCGACCAGAGCCTTGAGAACACCCCCGTCGCACTTCAGGGCGGTCTTGGCGATCTGATTGTTCGTTGGGAAAGTGATCTGCGTCGTCCGATTAGTATCCTCGAATATCAAGATCTAGAATTAAACAACTTACATAACCCCATCGCAGACTCGGCTTATGGTCAACTCTAGGGTCGAAGGAGATAGAGTACGCAGAGGTATCACCAAATCCCTCGATAGCAGCGTTGTCGCTATCGACCAGCTGCAGGATCCAGGGTCCGGCAGTATTAGTTGCGGCGTCGTATAACGGATAAGATGAGCAGTCGTCAGATGGCAAAGGCTTGACAGTGACGTTCTGAGCCGCTTGAGCCAATGGGACGGCGGCCAGGAGAGAAGCAAGAGCGAGTTCGGTAAACATCTTGAATGAGACTAATAGACTTGAACCAGACAGAGAGGTATATGAATAGATGCACGCTGAGCAGGCCGATGAGAACCCAACAACATGAGGGGCGACGCTGGATATTTATTATCCATCACCCCTTAAATTATTCCGTCTACCGTAAGATGCAAGCCGGTTAGGCTCACAGGTCTTTCGGTAGGCAGATGCGAGTCTAGACCAAAGGAATAGCTAGGAGCTGAAGGTAAGGCATAATGAAGTGGGACGACTCGGCGAAATTGAGATTAGTGGGAGCATAGAAGCATGGTAGAAGAACCAGGCTAAACGCGCAGCGACCTGGTATGATTGGTTACTATCACGAATGCCTGTCATGAAATTCGACAGATTCGGAATGAGCTAAGAATCTAATAGGTAGTATTAAGGCAAATAATACAGGGAGTAACTGAGGCTCGGTCCGTGCTCCTACAAAACGCGTAGTATCGTGGTCTAATATACAGAGAGTATCGACGCCCTGCTAGTATGAGAGTCTTCTGTCTACGAACCATCTTCCTTGTGACAAGTCATTAGGCGCCGCACCGGGTGAATAATTCCCATGGATAGGTACCTTAACGTAGTTATACCAGGTAACCACTAAGATGAGATTTCACGCTACAAGGTCTATTGCCCCAAACTCGACAACTGACAACGCATCGCGAAGTTGAAAAACTACGTTACATCTCGTATAAAAAGGGCTTACCTACATAAAGAGTTGCACAAGCATAGACTTAAACAGTTGATTATTTGCGAGATAGATGGTAAGACAGCTAAAATGCCTAGGTAGGTAGATAGCTATGCTTAGATTTTATTTTACCTCGGTCAAGTCACGATTTAATTCACGCTGTCATAAAAAGCAAGAGAAAAGCAAAAACAGAAAAGCCGGTAAGTTAGAGTTGTAAATTTGGGCTACAAGGGTCAAGGTATTCTTAAAAGCCGATGTGCTACCATTTGTCCGGTACGGATCCGTATCCGTCCAGGTCCGGAGACACGGCTTTTAAGCTAGGTGGAGTACCAATCTAATAAGCCACACAACTTTGAGTTCTAAAAGCCGAGCCCATCTATATAAGCGTTTGACCCCGTGTGGCATTCCTACGAGTGTCTATTACCTCGTACACGTATAGACAAAATCGTCTTATTATTAATCTTTTAGTCCACCCTTATCATAAAATGCGTTAGGAATAACTAATACAAGCTCTAACTAGTCGATTCATTCCTCGTTCAGGAATCAGAATCAGCATGTTTGTAATGTAATGTAATGTGCGTTTTTATGAGATATGATTATACTTTCAAGATGGAGTATGTTGCCACTTCTGACTCGTAACATCTTCACGTCTAGAAGGGGATCTCGAAAGAAGATGCCTTAGGTAGTGTGTATCAGGTTTCTTATTGTCTTACATATAGGACAAGAGGACTTATTCTATATGTGGGAGTCTCTTAGTTCCATAGTAGATAGAGTTCCTCGCTTCTTGGACCGCCCCGCGACAGTGTAGAAAACCTGGGCGGAGGGGGTGACGTCAGGTAAGAGGGAAAACGATGCATAGGATTGGACGACTGCCATGATGCATTCATCTGTTCCTGGATCCGTTCAAACCCGTGCTAGGAGCATCTTCTTCGGTGTTGCTAGCTTGCGCACCCAGGCACGAGTCGTTCGACTGAGTGGTTCCCTGGACAGGTGCATCATGCTCCGAGCTAAGTGGCATATTAGGTAAAACACGCCAGTCGATGTTAGCTATCGGGGCGTCATCGTCGTTCTTCGTATCGTGTGAGGGAGAACTTGATAAGTCCATCTCGGAATTCTCGTCTGACTGGTTAGGAGAACGAATACGAGGAGGTACTCCTAGAATAGCTAGCTCTTTATGACCATATGGAATAGGCTTCTCCAATATGTCAACATCATCTTGGTCCATATCAGACTGATCTTCCGAGCCAAGGTAATATCCTTCATGTACCAGGCAGAGTCTGAATCCGTTCTGAGGACCATGACGCGTGGTCTGATAGATGAAAAATAGCATCGGCATACGAACGGTATTACTAGCTGGATCACGATTATTTTGGCGGCAGATATGCCAACGAACCGAACCAGGCGCATTGCAAATTTCATCTAGGGGGCTCGAGTTAGCGATTTCCTGGATCATGGAAGAAATAGAACTCGTATCCGTTATTATTCGTTGCTGAAGCATCCCTCTTGACAGACGGGGCGTCGACGGATAAGGGGACATGATTACGGCCGTGGACGAAATACCAAGGGGAAAGTGTAATAGAAGATTGGAATTTGTTCGCAGGATGGAATAACTTATGTGAATATATTTAGATTATAGTTGGTTGGCCTTTATACGAAGAATTTGCTGATATATATCCCAACCCACATGTCCCCAAGTAGGCATCTAAGGCTAAGGTAGGTACCTCCTATTTGAGGTAATGGGCAGTGTTAGCGGTGTGACTACAACGCCGTATGTCCCTAGGGAGGTCCGTGGGGCGGGCCGGGTATCTGTGGGTTAGGTGAGTCAATCGGGAAGACCCAGCACTCAGGGGGCACGGACAAAGACCCACCATAGAATAAGTTTAGGTAAGAGAGGTAGGTTATATATATTAGAAGAAACCGTTGTTACAGGCAAGCACTTAACACGGGTCAACGGTGTGTATGGATACCTGAGGTAGGTACTCATGTTACGTCTCCCTTTCCGGTCATGAAGCCCGTTCGCTAGTCACACCAAAGGAACAACGTGAACTCCATCCAGTATACTTCATCGCCAATCTTCAATCCATCGGGGCCCCATTCTAGTTTATCAACCGTAATCATGAATAAACATCGTCTGGTAGACATGAATTTAAGTATGTAATCGAAGCCTAAAATGTCCCAGTAGACTTGAGTATTGGATGATGTTCTGGCCTCAAACCATGTTCGTAACCGTATTTTATCGTCGTTTTACAACCTCTTAAATTCTCCCGAGACGACTCATTTCCAAGTACCTATGTATCATGAGCCTTTTGGAACATCCGAGAGTCAAGTCCAGATTCCTGCATGCCCCTGTCCCATTCCATTAAAAGAAACGTGGGTGATCGTGTATGGGTAGAGCCGAAGGAGCTGTCACTCCAGTGTGTAATACCTACAATACGACCAACATAGCTGGCTGGAATTCCTAAACGTATAAACTGTGGTCTGTAGCAGCCCGTCTGATAATGGGCAGGCCTCTCGAAGTCCACCATGCGTTTTGTGCTTGAATGCCGAAGGCGAGCTTCAGGGGTATTCAATAGGCTACACAAGTCATTACTTATAGCTTCTTCCTTTTCGGACGATTTACCACTCGGTAGTCCACAGGCTATATCCCGAAAAGACTCAACAGAAGTGTAACAGACAAACTTAAATTTGCCGCAAGCATTATACAACTCTGTAGCAAACCCCGTACGACAAATTCTTCATTTTAACGATAACGCTCCAGTCGGGCGCCCATAATGGGAGATCACTCCTGTTCTTTCTACCGAGGTCTCCGCAAAGTACGTCGAGATTTCAGGTTGCTGCTATGATTCTTCGAACAAACCCGGTATAAAGCCTACCTAGGCAATCAGCGGTAATCCTATATGTTTGATCTTTGCTTGATTCGTTCCGCGGATTCTTAGAACGCTTGAAGGGGCATGGCCTGTGTTCCTGGTTTATCATAGTGAATTTATCAAAAGAAAATACTATTGTTTAACAATTCGCAAGAAACTTAGGGAGATGATAAAACTTCCAATTACATCGTATCCATTATATTATGGCATCAGATGATTGATTGGAAAGCCTTGTTGCAGATATTCAAAAGGGCTAGGCATTTCCATGCCGGGATACGCCATCGTTTGTTTGCATCTACCATTCACTCAACCCCCAATAATTCTCGTCATACACAAACCCATTAGCATGGCTAAATACAAACTAATTATTCAGTATAAGGTAATTTTATCTCGCAGTCCCTTGCGATCCGCGAGAAATCACATAAACATAGGACGCCAACTAACTCGCCAGCAAAACAAAAGTCCAGCGTACGTGACTACCTAGGTACCTACCTACCTAGGTATATATTGGATTATGTAGTTGCATGCTATTCCCACCGAAATAAATTGACAGTGACAACGTGGGTGGCAACGCGAGGGAATAATATTTTATTGCGACTGACACCAATTGAGGTTGCAAGTCATTGTCCACGAACTGATGATACGCAAAGGTTACACGGCTGCAGGATTGTAGTAGCCCCCAAGTTATGTTTATAAATTCAACTCTTCCCCTCCTTTGACTTACCTGATGGCATCTTCGCAGCGATGCTTTTTCAGTGCTCCTATCGCGAATTCACGACACCAATATTCTCAGCATGAAGCATTACTTATTAGGATGTTTTAGCCTGATGGCTCTAGGTCTCCATGCCGATCCGATGGTAAGGAATTGAACCGCATGCTACTTCAGACCCCAAAAGGGATTTCTAATATGTTTCAGGGCGAGAGTCGGCTTGATGGCGCGAAGCTACCTAGAGCCGAAATGTTCAATGGCTTAGCAGTAGCACCGCTCACTATACGAGGAGTGGTAGATTCAGATGGTACCGAGAAAACTTTCAACGGTACTATCCAAGTGAGTCAAAACAGCTTCGGGCCTTGGACTTTCGGCACGTATCTTACTAAGGGGCTTAGGAGATAGATATGCAAATACGCGATCTCAATCCCAGTTTCTCATGGGAAAGCTTCCAGTCCGCGACGCGACGCCAGTATGAAACAGTAGAAAAGCGAAGAACGGTAAGCTAGACATAATCGTGCGATTATTTTGTTATAACTACCTCCTATGTATAAAACTGAATCAATCCTAACGTCAAGAGGTGGTAGGAAAAGGTGCTATGCCACGTTCAGAATCTACCACCCGCCTCGAGAACTGCCATAGAGAAAAACCGCGATTGGTTAAATTCGATCGCTACAGAAATGTCCGTTGATGCTCAGCGTTGTTCCAAGTTCTCCTGCATGGATAATGCGGCGGTCTGGTTCTGTAACGATAACTTGTGGTGGATCCAGCAAAATAGCATCACTCTGGCAGATCATGTTGGTATGATCTTAGGCGAGCCCGACTGCGAGACTTCGAGCAACCATAACATGATCCAGGGTCAAGCATTCGACGGAGATGGTTACAACATTATTGT
The DNA here is from genome assembly GCA_025201765.1 of Daldinia sp. FL1419. NCBI lineage: Eukaryota > Fungi > Ascomycota > Sordariomycetes > Xylariales > Hypoxylaceae > Daldinia > Daldinia sp. FL1419. The sequence goes on from MU623350.1 coordinate 76,072, forward strand.
CAACGCCGATAAAAGTTGTCCTTAGTCTAACGTGAAAGCATAACGTATGCTTCTCACACGACTCTTACCACCATCGACACCCGCCCATTTAGGTTTTCGTCAAATCACTCTTTAAGATTAATAGTTGCGATATATTTATTGCGAAATGCACAAGCCCTGAAAAGATTAGATAATAGGTATATGTTGACTGCGATACACTTGAGGACATTATCTTGATATGGCGTTCAAGTGTCGGACCATACCCTTGAATGGATTCATGTGCAGAGCGAGTGTCAGGACTACCAAGCTCTTGTATATGGAATAAACTTTTTGTTCTATATGTGAATCATCTAAAACCTCCATAATCATGTAAGAATACTTAACTACTAGTGCATATTTTCCTCATCATAGCGAATCAGGCTGCCCTTAAACTCTAGGTACGGTCTAATGGGCTGGCTGAAATATGAGCATGAGCCAATAAGTGTTGGAACGGCTTCAATACCCTGGAAGGAATTCGAAACGAGGCTAGAGAATTATATGATTATACGTATTGGAAATACTCTTTGTGTTAGATGTCTCGTCCAAAGCCGTTACCAGATCAGAGCCCAGTTGGAAAGAGCACGATAGATAGACATGGTAAGAGAAGGCCGGTGAGAAGAAATTGTTGGCTTCAAGATTTATATCTATGGTAAAAAATGAAATACAAAGAATCGACATCGGTGCATATTTATTTAGTCTCTTAAGCTTTAATATTACTTCGACTTCCATACTGAGGTTTCAGTCCTCTTCCGTATACGCAGGGTACGATCACGCGATGACTTGACTCCATTGAACCATTTTTAGATTATTCGTAGGTAGGTAGTTAATTGATGCTTTGCAATATACTATTTATTATTTTCGCTGTATGGCTGATCCATCATTATTATTATCACGTAGGGAAGTAAGGTTGAAGTGAAAATTGTTTCTAAGAATACCATCTTCAGCCCTTACAGTGAGGCATTGCTGCGAATATATTCATAAAATCTACCCCTTGTCAGCTTCACTAATAACTAAGGTAAGGGAGGCGGGCCCCTATGTGACGAAAAATGCTATGCGCGGCCTATGCCGTTTCGGAGAACCGACTACAATATAGAAATTCTGCACGCGATGGATGATTGCTTCTAGGCTTCCCCCGGCTCGGGGAGCAAGGGGAGAAGCACGCTATGCGATACTTTTAACTCCGACCCGTGATACGAAGCTCCCTATAGAGCTAACGGGCAGGTTCCAGCCGGAGTTTGGTGGTAGTATTGCATATGCACGAAGCCGCCAGCTTGCCGACCGAGGGAACGAGGCTCTATTGCGTTATGCCAGGTAATATTCGGATCTACGCGCCCAGATGCACTGCGACAAAAAGGTAAACTACCTCCCCGCCCGACAGTAAAATCGTAAAAATGCAAAACTACCAACCCGGTAATAAGATTATAAGTGGTGGCCTATCTCGAAAAAGGCTTTTTTTTATTTTTTATTTTTTGGGTACCGTCCAAGACTCGCTTGATTATTTTAATCCGTAAAGAAATGTTTGAATGAGGCAATTCCCATGTATGCAAGTCGCGAAAACGGAGGCGCCGGCCCAGCCCTCAAGTGGCGTCAGTTTCAACAATGCGTTACGTTACTAGGAAACGCGGGTACCTACATAAGAAACCCCGGATAACCATCTACCCTAGGTAAATGTATATTAAGACATCATGGACCCGGGATACATGCTTCTAGTCTCTTCGGTCTAATGTTGATAACATGTAGTTTTACATGTAGTTACCCGCTCGGCGGTTACGCCATTCTGCAGTTAGGGTCTTTGTCTAGGCTCGACTTTGACTCAGTTCGCATACACCAGCTTGTGATTTGCTAACAGATCCTACAACTTAATAGCATCCTCGGCTTAAACAGGTCAAGTCGCCGGGATGCTGCTGACCGTCCAGACTAAATCTTTGAGGCTCTAGGTTGTCATAGGCTTTTTACTCGATCGGCTTTTTCTTAATCGGGTAGGTTGATAATATGATAATATGAATGGGCAATGAGCGGAATGGCGTCAATGAGAAGGGTAAGTATGTGATGCGGTCGCTGGCCAAATAGTTTCGCGATTCCTGCAGGTGGTTGTATTCGTGTTTTAGCTGCTTACCAGGCTTACCTACCTACCTCCTCAAGTTACCGATACAATATATTGAATGTCAAGGGTTTTCTTACTGACCTACCTACCTCGCCAAGAAATAGTGTAGATCCCTAGAGATAAATTCCGATTGCAGGAACCCGAGGCCGTCCCGCTTGGACGGGGGCGAACAAGGGGTTTCAAGGTTAATTGCACGAGCTCGGAGTGATCCAATCAGCACACGGTACGACGATGGTTGACGATGGTCTATATGTTGTAAAACCGGGGAATATCGTGGTAATACGCAGAGAGGTGTATGGTTGGACAGAAATTCTGAGCTGGTAGGCCGGTAGGCTGGCTAATTTCTAACCCGATAATTGTAGGGGGTTTGGTTAAGCATCTTTTCTGCCCTATCAAAAGCTTGAGATGCCGCTCTCTGCTGTCATTCCCTGAACCTCTCGGTCGGGAAGACGCACCTCTAGCCTCATCGGTTTTCTTTGGAACTCTTTGTTGCTGGGATATTTGCGCTAATATGCCAATGTTGATTACTGTAAAGCTAACCAGTCAGCCCAATGGGCGATCTGCGCGAGCTAGATGGCTTAAAGTCCATTCGCAAATTAAAGTCGAAAGGGAAATAATTTTATTACGCAGTAGGCAAGGACGAAAGACGAACGAACACGGCCGTGACGTATATCCCATAGCGTTATTAGTGTGTTAACAGAAAAAGCTTCCATACGTCATCTGTTCCTGGGCGAGAACATCTAGCCAAGGTGGCCAAGATCCGGGGAAAGGCTTATTTTCTTTAGTCCTGGCTTGAGGTCTCACTCTGACGAGCAGAAAGGACACCAACGTTGGTTAAGGGGGTGGTGGTGGTGGTGGTGGTGGTGGTGGTGGTGTAGTTGATGATTCACCGAGCAAAAAGAAACAAAATGAGAGAGCAACGACCTGCCAAAAAACGCCAAGTTGTAATCAATATACAGTAAAAACTAGCCATAACGAATCTACTCTATAGCGAATCCTCGCTTTAGCGAATCGACTTTGCGTTTTTTGGATTTTTTGTATGTAAAATAACGAATATTTTCGTATAACGAAATTCGTTAGTTTTGATGATTAGTCACCACCTAATTCGTTGTACGTAATAGGGGGAATTATGAGATTTTGGGTGGTTGGGTTGAATTTTGGGTGGCTAGAGCGAATAGGCTAGCCTAATTAGGTTAGAATGAGGCCCGTGATACGTAAAAATCGTACGAATTTTGGTGTTTTACTAGTCAGATTTAATCCAGGATAAGGGCGACGATGAGGTTGACGATACCACTCAAAACGTTGAAATTGGAGAAATTTCAACGAATGAGGCCTTATTAGCGTGCCAATCGATGCTTAAATGATGCGAACAGCATCACCAAATTGATTCAAACCTTATTAAGGCCTTGAAAAGAGAGGAAAAATCGATCAGAAGGCAAACGACAATAGGGATGTACTTGGTACAAAGGAATAGGTAGAATTTACTAGTAAATAGAAGTATATATACAAGTACTGAGTCACCTGAGGGGTAAACCTGGTTCATAACGAATCCCCGCTATAACGAACCCGAACCCTTGCAAAAGTTAATTCGCTATGGCGAGTTTTTACTGTACATAGAAGCCAATGATAGGAGCACAAGCCAGCCAAGAGAACCCCCACCAAGAAGCCAAGAAGCCAAAGGGAGCCAAGAATACCCTTGCCCCTATCTGAAACACCCCTACAAGTCGGCAGGTATAGAACAGGGAATGATGCGCTATTACGCAGATCCTCAATGCTGTACGGCATGTACAGCCGCGCTAGAGCACGCACGAGTCAGCCAAGCCCGTCTGCGTGGCTGCGCGGCCCATACTCTAATCTACATACTACTGCGTGGTTTAAGATCCAAAGAAGCTTTTAAAAGCCCACCCTGTTTTGTAAGATGTAAGACACTGACGACAACGTGATCCATGCGCTAATGTCCCCTTTCATTTCTTTATCACGTCGGTATCTATCAAATCACAGCCTCCTCCAGCCCGGCTTCCGAATGCGTCTCTCACATGCTTCCGAGATGTGGGTTCCGAACGTACTATGTCCGGGCATGGCCGCAGCCAGAAAGGAATACATATGTAGTGACATAGTGTATGTAGTAACATATGTAGTATGCAAACGAGCGAGTCGAAGACGGGGGGCAGCGGCGTAGAGACTGGAGAAACTGGAGAACGCGCCAGAAAAGGGCAATAAGCCCGCCCACCGTTGGGTCATGAATTAAGCATATTAAAAACGACGGGCCAATCAGTGCCAAATTCGAAGTTTGTTTGTCCCAAGTCCGCCAGTTCAGATCTACCTGCCAAGCCGCCGTGTTCCACAAACCAGAAGCGCTGCCGGCCTCCCCCCAGTTGCCCCCCCATCGCACAACCTGAGTCGATCACGATAGCTAAACGTTGGGCCCAAAAGACGTGATTGATGTCTCTTTGTATTACTCGTTGTAGCTTCTCGCCCTTAACGGCAGCTTATGGTCCTGAAAACCCACCCGTACCGGGCAAGCTCTTGGTATACGGCTAATACCCGCATCTAACTCTGTTCGGTTTCTTCGGTCGTAGATTAGAAGAGAGAGAGAGAGATCTGCGTTCCCCTTGATTAGTCCCTGACCTATCCAATCTACCTACCCTTTCCGTTAGTTCATGATCGTAGCTTGCTCGGCTCTGATATTTTATAAATATCCTCTTCCTCGACCTGCTTGAGATATCCCTTTGCTCACCATCCTCGGGCTTCAAGGAGGTTTCTGGCTATAGTAGCAAACCTTACCCTTTCGAACATATATTATACTCAAGTCTTTCGCTGTTTCCATTCATTCTTTTTTCAATCATTCATTAGCATTGTGTATTTTATTCCAACCAACCAACACATTCGAAAGGCACATATTCAATATGGTTGGCTCAGCTAGTACTATCGCCCTCGCGGCCGCGGTCGCCAGCATCGCGACTGCTTCTCCCGCCCGTCCTCCCAAGGTTGGGACTTTCTCTGTTTCCCAGGTCAAGAACCCAGGCTTCAAGCCTCACGGCCCGGCTCAGTTGGCAAGGACATACCTGAAATATGGTGTCAAGCTTCCGGATGGCTTGTCCAGAATCATGGCCGACTTGAAGATCTTCCGACGCGACAGCGGAAGTGCCAAGGCTACCCCGGAGCAGTACGACATCCAGTACCTAACTCCCGTCTCTATCGGAACCCCTCCTCAGGAACTCAACCTAGATTTCGATTCCGGCTCGTCGGATCTCTGGGTCTTCAGCACCGAGCTGCCCCAAAGTAGTATCAACGGCCAGACTGCTTACGACCCGTCCAAGAGCAGCTCCGCTAAGCAGATCAGCGGTGCCAGCTGGGACATCTCGTACGGTGACGGCAGCTCATCGAGCGGAGACGTATACACCGACGTCGTTACCGTCGGTGGCGTAACATTCAAGAGCCAAGCTGTGGAGGCCGCAAAGAAGGTTTCCCAGCAATTCCAGACCGACAGCAACAACGATGGTCTGCTCGGTCTCGCTTTCAGCAGCATCAACACGGTCTCGCCTAAGCCGCAGAAGACCTTCTTCGACAACGTCGCCTCCAGCCTGGACACTGCGGCTTGGACCGCCGATCTCAAGTACCACGAGGGTAAGTCACTCTACGATTCATAAATTCTCTATTATAAACTACTATTTCCTAGCACCAGTTGCTAACCTATGTACTAGCCGGTACTTATGACTTCGGTGTCGTTGACAAGTCCAAGTACACTGGTGACATCACCTACACTAAAGTCGACAACTCGGATGGATTCTGGTCCTTCTCCAGCTCCGGATACGGCGTCGGCAACAGCAGCTTCAAGTCGAGCCCCTTCTCCGGTATCGCTGACACCGGCACCACGCTTGCTCTCTTGCCTTCCGAGATTGTGCAGACCTACTACAAGCAGGTGTCAGGCGCCAAGTTGGACGCGCAACAGGGCGGCTACGTCTTCCCCTGCTCCGCTAGCCTACCTGACTTCGTCTTCGGCGTCGAGGATGTCAAGTTCAGCATTCCCGGCAAGTTCATCAACTACGCCCCCAACGACGACACCACTTGCTTCGGCGGTATCCAAACCAACGAAGGCCTACCCTTCAGCATCTTCGGCGACGTGGCCCTGAAGGCGGCCTTCGTCGTCTTCGACGCTTCCGAGGGTAGCCCACGACTAGGCTTCGCCAAGAAGAGCCTATAAAGCTTGTATACAAAATAACAAGCGTTCTCTCCCCGGCCAGGTTGCTAGGGGAACCATCACGCTCGTCTAAGAGCATAGTGAAACATGTTGCATCCTATGAACGGATGGATTTGATGAGGGGCTGGATTTGAAATGACTTTCTTATACTTGTATATGATTGACGCAACTTGGGTGCAGGGGGCATTCTTGTTTAAATAAGTCGCTCTGTATATCACTTCTATGTAATGAATTCAACCCGAGCATTTTGTATCATCCTACAATCGCACATTATCATATTGCCCAGCGCAGCAACCAAGCAGCATTCCTAGAATCGCCTGGTGATTTCAACGTAGAATTTCGCCAAGGCGTTAACTGGTATGGAAATGGTTCTATCTCCTGATTATTTACCATGGCTCAATCGAGTCTCCACTAGAGAGATTGTGATATTCCCCCATCCCATCCAAGAAGCCAACCGATTGTCCTAGCGGTAACGATCGCCATCTTCGCATTTGCGAATACTACGTCAGGTTGACCTGCGCGTTGAATTGCAACAATCAATTTCTCCTTATCCAGCGGAATATTATTCTACGAGGATCAGTTCAGATACCTAATTCAAATACCCAACTCAAGTGAACAATCCATGCAGCGTATGATGCCAAGATGCGAGTCCTCCAACTAGCTTATAAGCCATATCCGTACTAATAAGATCAACCCACCACCACCAAAGCACTACGATTCCAAGGAGCGTAAGATGTTGCACACTGTAATATAGACGTAAATATACTTCACAGCAGTAAGAACCCGGTAGGAGACAAGAACATCACTCAGCCGACCATCGAAAAGGCTAAGTTAACCGATAGCACCGTTTCAAGCGAAAGTAGCCTCGCGTCCTGGCAACGACGCATATCAAGATATACTTCCGGCTAGGATATATTAGGCTTTAGCTCGCGAGAGGGAGACGTACTCGTAGCTACGGAGCATCGGACATTATGAAAACTTTCGAGTAGATGACCTGATAAGTTCCCTGACATGCCTGTGGCCACGAAGCCGATGCTCGTCGACGCTACGCGCGAGCGCGTTCCGAAAACGTGCATTAGCATCTCGAAACTCGTTAGATACCTAGGTAGACAAGATAGTTGGTGTCGGAAGCATACTTGGACTAGCGGGATTCTATACGGACGTGGTAGGCATCAAGACGAAAAGATCACGCTTCGATGCGTTATAGGGGCGACGCGAGAAATTCAAGAATCAAGTTAGTTAGCTGATCATAGATCCGTTATTTTCAGCCAGTATTCGAAATCCTTCTATAAGTGCTTTTCATGTCTTCTATCCAAATCTCAAAATATCATCAGTCGTTAGACAATCCCCAATCCACCACCCCTATTTTATTCCATTCCGCCATACCACGAACACAACCTGACCCGTCTATTTTTGCTCGCCCCCAACGCAAATGATACGTCCCTCGACCCGCGGCGCGATAGCCCTAGTCCAATCGACCTCGAACTCTCCCTCTCGAAGCTCCTCGCCGACCCGACTCTCTACCTTGGCGATCCGCGCCCACTTGGCAAATACGTGGCGCATGATTTGCATCTCCTTATCGATCGTCTCGATCTCCCCGGCGTATCCTTTATCCGCGCTGTTGTTATCTTCGTCGTATTCGGAATCTACTGGGACCTGCAACCCCTTCCGTTCTCGGATCTTCTCCGCCGTCCAGTTATCCCATCCAGAGGCGTCCGTCTTCGCCGTTGGACTGGCTGGGGTCGCGTGCGCTTTTGGGGGGTGATGAGTGTGAGTTGCGTTGACTTGACTCGTGACGCGGTCCCAATGTCGGCCGACTGGAGCGTGCGTTAGTCGAGACAATCTTCTAGGTAGAGTATCGTCGAGAAGGTAACAATGAGGAACGAATGACGAATATAGGTAGGTAGGTAGGCAACTTACTGTTCTTTCCCCAATACTTCCACTGTCCCATCACACGGAGTGACATGAAATACTGACGAAGCATCATCGAAATTAATATCCCGTTCTCCTCGGAGACGATCTCCTCAGCTTTGCCTCCTTCTTCCTCTATTAGGAGACTATCGTAGCCGTCCTTGCCGCGAGCCATGTAGCCTCGGGTCACTAGTACGTACTTTCTCTCCATGTCTATCGGCTCGCCGCCGATCGTGGCCGAGACTATTCGCGAACCAGTGGGCTTGTCGCCGTCGAATTTGAAAGTAATGTTAGATACCTGCGGGAATCGACCCTCGAGAGCAGGGTATTGGGATAACCCGTTCTCCAACGCATCCCAAATAGCTTGGCCCGTGACCTTGATTACTACGACGGGGTCCTCGAACGGGAAACAATTCATCTAGAGCCATGTGTTAGGACTTGAGCAAAGCAGAAGGCTCCACGATCACTTACGATATCTTTCAGCAGTAGCGGTCCTGGCGGATAAACCTGATCGCCACGGACAGTCCCCGACGCCATTATGCTGCAATCGCCCGAGTAATAATGGCGCATAATGTCACACACCCAATTGGCGATATTGCTCTCCTTTAACCTCACCGTCCGGAATCTAGCATCGAGGGGCGCGGCGGTGTAACCGACAGGCTTCTGAAGCGTTGCCTTGAGGCTCGCAGTCAGCTGTTCGACCAGCTCAACAGTCGGCTGGTGCGCCGGGATCTCAGACGTGATGTCTCGCCGTATGATGTCGAAGTTCCATCTTCCAGAGCCGTCGGTCCGTCGCCTAGCTTCGATATAGCTCATCTGCTTAAAATCGGTTCCTGAACGTAAGACATGCGTTCCTTTTATGAAGCTATGATTGTAGTAATGGTCGTGACCTCCAAGAATAATGTCGATGATCCCGTCAGTCTGCTCAGCCAATTTATTATCGTTCGGCTCTCGCATATGCGTTATGGCAACAACGATGTCAGCCCCTTCGGCTCGCAGTTGCGGGACAAGTTCCTTTGCAGTCTCGCTAGCAGACTTGTAGATGAGGCCGGGGGGCAGACTGTTGATCGTGGCTAGCCATTCGCGTTCGCCCAGCCCGATCAAGCCAATCCTTATGCCATTAGAGGAAGTAATCATGTGAGTCTTTTTGCAGTTTCCGATAGGAACTGAGTCTCCCAAAGCCGGATCTAATACGTTCGCGATAAGCCATGGGAACTTGCACTTGGAGGAAAGGTGCTTAAATTGGGAGACTCCAAAGTCAAGATCGTGATTCTACGCAAAGTAAGTGGCTAGTTCTATTAGAATGGCTGTCAATTCTCCTACGTACTCCCAACGCCGCAGCGTGTGTCCCTATGTTGTTCAATAAAGGTATCATGTGATCGCCTGTCGGATTCGATATATCAGCCCACGATCTTCAGAATACTCAATTACCCAAAATCAGAGTAGTCGGCCTCTCAATCCGTAAAAGCCCAGCATAGTTCCGTCGTCAGATGCGACGCAGGCATTCATAACCACCCAATCCCCGTAAGCCCCGTAAGCTCATCGTAAAGCGTACCTTTCGTAACGGAGCTCTCTAAACTCGGATTGAAGGCATCGCCGGAGAATAGCGTTACCAACTCTGGCTGATCCTTGAACTTCTCATTCTCTTGGTAATCCTTTATGAGCGACATGAATCGGGCAACGCCCCCTACCGGTTCGCTACTGGATTGGTCGACGTGGTAGACGTCATTGTAATGGAGAAGTCTTAAGTCCGGAGGTCCATCGCGAGCCCCGGAACCGTAAGTAACGGATTCGTTGGGAGGTATTTCTGCTTTCTTATCCGGCATGGCGATGAGTAAGTAACCCGTAAAGATGAAGAAATGGTAATTTTGTCGAGAGCAAAAGTGAGAAGAGTTGGCGATAATATTATCGACTATGGAGTCCTCAAGGCTCAAGGCGGTAAGCCAACAAACTTCAAAATTCCATTCGATAATGATTTAGTGGGCATTACAGCACGTTCGAACGCACAATTCGCCCTCAGCAAGGTAAACCCCTGCTGCCCCCTGCTGCCCCTGCTGCCCCTGAAGACCGGCTCGGCCCCATTTGCCAAGGACGGGTACGGGGACTTAACATCTCACGTCTGACGAATAGATGTTTCTGCGTTGGTAATAGCACGAATCCACACTGAACTGAGGTCGTTCGCTTTGTACCTATTCCTATGTACTATTACGAGCGCTCAGTCTTTACCTACCACGCCATAGGGTGCCTCCCTGTCTCAACACCATACTCAATACAGAACATATTACAAGTAACTTATCATGTCTCATAGTTATACGTAATATTGCTTCTCCCGAAATATAAAGCGGCTGACTTGTCATACCTAGGTAAGTAACCAGCTAGTTAATTATAACGATCATGTTTTCGGGATACGTTACGTGTATACAATTAATTACACCCGCCTATCGGTGTCAGGTCAGATTTGGGCGATATGCATGCGCACCAACTAAATCATGGGGAACCCCGGCGCTGTGCTTTCGTAGGTAGCATTGAAGTCTGCCTAGCTATCAATTGCTCGCCGTCAGATTTCTCTTTCCCGCACCAAACCTGCATGTTGAATACATAATTTCGACTCCGCTCGAAGCACTGCGCAAGGTATATAATAGATCAACGTTTCCCACTCATGACGTCCGGCCTTCTATATACATACCTATATATATGTACATAAAATCTCTCATTATGGCTCTCCTGGCCAGATCGTGTCGGCGAGCTTTCTGACTAATTTCAACTTGGCGATCATGTCGTCTCGCGTCACGGCGTTGCCAAGATGGTGACTGGCGAACCCACACTGTGGGCTGACACCGATTCTCTTGAGTGCTTCCTCGCGTGTTTGACCAGCGCCGCTCGCAATGATATCAGCCGCCTGGAATACTCTATTACGCGTCTCTTCGATATCCTCGAGCTCAGGGAACTTGCTAGTGATGACACCCAAGATGACATTCTTATGCGGCGGTAGCTCCTTTAAAGGCTCGAAATTACCAGCCCGTTCTGTGTCATACTCTAAGAAGTACGTGTCGGCAGCAATGTTGTTGAAAAGTTTTGTGGCAATCCGGTCGTATCCCCCTTCAGAGAAGTGTTTACTATATGCGAAATTACCTCTGCAAAGATGAATGCCCAGGTGCATATCGGCCGGACGCGACGATACACAGTCGTTGTATAACTTGACGTACGAATCAAGAAGAGCGTCGGAATCTTCCCCGTCTGCCTTGAATCCCGCTAGCATCTTCTCGTCGCAGAAATCTAATTTTAAAGTCTTGTTAATATTGGTTTATTGGTGTAGGCTGGCAATATGGATCTTACTCACAAGCCAAGTTCGGGTCGTCGATGGTAACGTTTCGACAGCCATTGTCGTAGAGAAGCTGCAACTCCTGCATCGTCCAATATCAGCACCAGCCCGCGATATACAATAAAGCCACTATACGCGTTGGAGCACGGGCAAAAGTCAAGCAACGCATAGCGAACGTCCCAAGATGAATCGTATATAGAATTCACTTACAGTTTGATAGGCTTTGGCAATATCGGCAAAGTATTCCTCGTCGTTGGCGTACACCTCCTTCGGGTACGCTTTTCCCTTCTTGTATCTCAAATGATACCTGCACAATATTCTAGGAGTTAGCCTAACGCGTTACGAGTGGCAGGTTCAAACAACAGTTAAATGGAAGCGCTGGCGAGGAAGATACACAACGTCGACAAGTGTTTAGTAGAAAATAGCTTACCATTCGGGAGCGGCGAGTGTTATCTTTAAATCTTTGACTTTCTCTGCGGGTACTAATTTCTTGAGATAGTTCCAGTCGGATAGGTACGCACTCCCGACGTGTTTAATCTTGCCAACGCAAATGATTGTTTCGCCGGGCTTATGACCCTTCTCCGCTGAACAACGTAAGACGTTAGCCTGTTCGTATCATCTTGGATCATGATTACATTACACCAAGTCTCAGCTCCGGCTGTAACAGGGCGACTTACTAAAGGCAGCAGTATCGGGAACATACAACCGGAAGATATCCCACTCTGGGTTCATGACCTCCTCAAACCCTTCAAGGTTGGGGAAGAAGGTTCCCCAGAATTGATGACGCCGATACTCTCCATCGTTGATGGCGTGAAACCCAAGGTCTAATTGGAGCTTGACGATCTCGTTAATAGCATTGTCCTCGATGGTGTGCAGCTCTTCGTCTTTAGCAACATCGACAGCTTTCACATCGGCAAGCTTTAGTCGCTTCTCGGTTAACTCCTGTGGGCGGAGCAAGGAGCCCAGGTGTTCCGCACGGAAGGGTGGTCGTTGCTTGTTAACCGGCATGTTAGTTAAGGGTCAAGGTGGAAGCAATTATTTGGTATTCTTCTGGACGCCAGATTGTAGATTAGGGGGTGAAAGTGACTTCTTTTTTCCACCTACTACGTGGGTATGTAAAAGAGGTTACAAAAGGTATCAGGAACAATAAGAAGGAAAGAATACCTAGCTTCCCCAAGGAGAGAAACCAGGCCAGGTCTCGTTTATCTATTCTACCCGCCCCGTCGCCAAGTTCAAGTGGGGAATAGTTAATTCCCAAGTCAACCAAAGGGGGGGGAGGGGAAGGAGGAGGAGGAGGAGGAGGAGGAGGAGGAGGAGGGTAAGTGTGGACTGGATAAGGTAATGAACAAGGGAAGTATGGAAATCAGGGGTATCGTGATTGCATTTTGGTCAAAACTACCTCGTAAGATGGACTACATGAGTCTATACGAGAAGTACCTGAGGGGTATAAAAGAAGCGTGTAGGTACTTACCTCATCTAAGGTAAGGACCCATTAATACCAAATAGCACCTTCTACGTGTAAATTCCAACCTTCATGTAGGCAGGAGGTATATTTGATAATCTTCATAATAAAACGCTACGGCTTGATTTACTATATCCGGGTTAGTGGAATTGAGGAGTTTCGGCTTATAGGCTTATAGGCTCATAGACACGGCAGGTCTAAAAAGGTGCTACCGTAGAAGGATAGAAGGAACCATCACCACATTCTAGTTATTCTTTCGCATTTTGGTTAGGTTTTCGCATTGCCGTCCTTTGATATCCATAATTTCCCCGATTTCCCCACGATTTACTGCTTATTTTACTACCTAGGTATTCTTCAGTCGTATAACCCCTGCATTCCCCCGCCTTTGTCAATGCTGACTTTACACGTATTTTACAAGTACGTGTGCGCGTGCAGATGTGGTATGCAACGCCGAAGGGCAAACGTCGAGGCCTTTTTGCTCAGCTATATCTTGAGAAAGTAACGTATAAGCGCACTGCGTGTTTTAGGTAAATGATACAACGTAATATCGACGGAAGGTGTAAAAACGACAAATAATCTGCTTCGGTCCCGACGATATCAAACAAGCCAAGCCAAAGAGACCTACCTACATCTACACTTCTTTTATATATGGTAGGTAATGCTTAACGACTCGGCCGGGGGGTTTTTTTTCTTTTTTTTTTAATTATACCAAAAGGTACTAATACCCACCCATACCTAGGCACAACTTGAACATGTGCGAATCTACATAATACGTGCGGTATATAAGAAGCAGCTGATAGCAAATATATTAAATATTAATTATTTTTAAATTATTAGGTTAGACTCTTTGCTTCATCAGTTTTTATCCCTTACATAAGGTGCATGTACATACCTATTACGTGCTGTCGGTAGTACCTTAGTAGCGAGTAAGTAAAGCATACGCTATTTAGGTACTTAACTTCCTAAGACGCTCCAGGTAAGTAAATGCAGTTATGGTAAATCATCGGCATATCGAATTAAACCCCTCTCTTATCTACGCCCCCACTATACAACCAATTCAACCGACCCCTGAATGACTTAGGAGGTACTACCTACCTCCTAACCTAAGGGGATACCTACATGTATCTTTTATATCCGTAATCATTGGAACTCATCCATCATCATCATCATCATCACCTACCATCATCTATCATCATCTATCATCATCATCCATCATCATCATCATCATCATCATCCATCATCAAAATAAGGGACTAACCTTTCAGCCTCGACGCGACCTTAGCTTACTTACTTACCATTACCACCCTACATTGTTTACGTATCAGCCCCAGCATAAATTCCAAGTCTCTTATTAGATGGTATCTCTCGGAAGTGATTGGCATTATTAAGAACTTTCACTTAATCATTCCCATATTCCTATAAAAACAGCTCGAGACCAACTATCAAATGTCAGGTCTAGGCAAATAATATCAAGGAAAGACGATAGTATCTTAGGTACCAAACTGAAGGCCATTTTCGCATTAAAAAGTACTACTTGGATTATAACACGAAGTCCCCTCTTAACTAAGAAACCAAGGGCCAAGATGGAACGCATACCACCAGAGATATTTCTACACATCTTCGAGCTCCTTGATGGTCCAGCCCCGTCACAAGTGCGTCTCCGCAACCAACCAAACGACGATATGCTGGATATCGAGTCTCTATATTCGCTGCCGCTCAAAACCGCGTCCTTCGTTTGCAGGGCTTGGCGATTTCTTGTACTGCCCAGCCTGTTTCGTCATATCTTATGGAAACCCAAGATGTCCTCTCTTAGTGCCTTCACCCTGAACCCTATACCCCTCTTGCGCTTTCTGGAGGATAACCGGCTAGACCGCGGTGTTGCTACTTTCACAATGATCGTCGACTTCTTTGACCGAGATGCCAATGCTAAACAAATCACGCCCGAGATACGCTCCGTCGATTTAGAATGGTTGTGGGATCAGTTATTCTCAGTTATCGACCCTTTACGATTCACAATTATTGCACCCCCTAACACGCTAGCTTCATTCTTGTCTTGTATGCTCTTCCTAGATGACGCCTGGTCATTTAGTATCCCTTATCATATCCTCTCACTCGCCCGAACTACTAGAGATTCGCATAGCAAATCGAGTGCGCATACGGAATCGCATACCCCTGGTCCCACGGCAATAACCCAGACGGCCACAGCAGGTCCTTCTACCGTCTCATCTGCTATCCGCTATAGGAGGCCACCGCCATGTCCGCTTTTCACTATTCGTCCGTGGACTTCGCTCCTCCTGAATGAAGGTTCCTCTACCAAGGTCTACCGGACGTATGAATTCTTCTTGCGGCAACCACCATCCATACTCGGGGCCCTCCTCGGATGTGAGGAGCACCCTAATGATACTTCTCTTATACCGCCTACTATCATTGACTTCAATTATATCGCCATATTCCCCTTGTCGTCTCATTTCGAGATTCTGCTCCAGAACCTACCTAAGCTCGATCGTCTCTTCGTGCAGTTAGCCCCTAAGCCCGAAAATCAGCTCTTAGAAGATAAGGAAGAAATGAAGCACATCGATCCAGCAGACGTCTGGATGGAACGAAATACGGCATATAGCTCCTTGATGCGCGAGCTCACCTTTCCCACGGACCTCACAGCGAAACCAAGGAACTGGCCCTCGTTACAAGTCTTCGAGAGTGGCGACGCAGCAGACTACGAAGCCTGGGACCTGGCTGTAGAATTTGTTGAGAGCAGCGAGGCTGCAAATTGGAAAGAAGAACGACTGGGTGTTTTTGTCAGGGAGGATGATGAGGGAAATTGCCCTGATACGGACAAGGAGATTGACGGCCATAATGGACTACCAACCTCCCTGAGGGAACCAATTTCGTGAGTAGTCACTTCACCTGATCCCTTACGGCTTTCACCCCCGAGCATACATATTCCGTATTCCATCCAACCCAGTCCAATATCTCTGAGCTTGCTTCAACTTTAGTAAAGATATTATCATGGAGTGTATAGAACCCGAGTGTTTCGAGCTACTTTAGCAAAAACGAGGCTTTAGGATTAGATGAGGATTAATGTTGATTTGCCTAGCAAAAGGCAGTCAGATTCCGTAGACACCTTAGTTTTTACGTGTAGAGTATGCTAACGAAATGCAAGGCAGGGGTCCTTAAGGCATTTCGCCTTCAACAGTGCTCGCTTGCCGTTCTTTGGCCTATGGATATATATGCAAAACGGCCAAATACCTAATCACATCCCGATTCATGAGCCTGACCTCGGATGGTAGATAGACTAGGTAGTCAGTTTATAATGAGGATCAACATAGGATTTTCCGAGAAGATAGGTACCTATTTTAGTATGCACCGATATATAAGAGTAATACTTAGACGGTCATATCCAGAATATGGTACTATCGAGGAACTGCTTCGCTTATACAGACGGATGAACACGGCATTTTTAAAAGCCCCGAGTCACAGGGCCCTCGGTTGAATGCTTGCATACTACCTATTTCAAGCACATCCCCGATTGTGATATGATGACGGGCAAGTTAATAGTATATAAGCGCCTCTTTTAAGCCACCTTCTGTATACCTGTGTATCGTATATATCCGAGTAACCGAGCCAGTGCACCAGCTCCTAGATAACGTATGCGATAGTTACATTAACCGCGCGCAAAACTCATATATTGATCTGGACCAAGTAAGTAGACGACGTTCCACGACCTCTATAGCCGATCGTGACCTATTCATCCTTACCCCAGCCTAAAACACACAGACCGAAACGCCCCCGAACCCCGAGGTCGCGCACACATTTAGGGAATGCAGCACGGTACCGTATACCAATAGTCCATGCCTTCCATCATCTAAAATGGCCAAATTGCTCGAGGTAATCTCCAGATCCTCGTAGATCTAATCGGAAAGATGCGATGTCCTAGCGTCTAATACCGCTCCAATCTGACCGCCCCCCTTTCTAGGATAATAACCCGCAAAGTTGTCCATTCGGAACAGTACGATTACCGTATTCCGACGGATACGACGCCATAGTACAGTAGACATAAGGAACCAGACAAGACCTAATAAAGCGCGTCGGAAGAATAAAAATATAAAATACGAATAAGGGTACGGATGAAACCACGAACGAAAGTAACGCACAGTCATCCGTGTAAGCTAGGAATTCTCCGACCCCTAGTCTAACCGACCAGCAGCTTTATCGCTATCCTCACTACTCCAGTCAACTGGTCCGGCGACGTCCACGGCAGCCTTTCGCTGCGCATCTTCCGTCATTTCGCGCCAGGTGCTCCAGCTTAGCATTAAAAATGCTGCCACAATCATGCATCCTCCGGTTACGGCTGACGGACTCATGCCTTCTCCCAAAACGATCCAGTCGGCCAGTGCCACGAGGAAAATCGTCAGTAGTGCGGCAACACTACTCAGTACAGGGCTCGTTAGCGAGATGAGCACCAAGAAGCTACCTGCAAATGTTGCGTTCATGATCACAGATACAAAAAGGTAGAACGCAGCCGCGCCAGTAGGCAGCTCGAAGGTCTCCCACCCGAGGACGTGCAGAATTGGCAAGGGAATCCACAGCACGAGAAGAGTGAAGGCACCGATACAGCTTCCAAACGCGTTGGCGAAGATCATGCCCCGCGTTGCCGAAGTACCCTCGGGTGGACACGCGTACCGCTTATATAGCACCTCGTACAGACCGTACAACACACTCCCCGCGCCGATGATCATGTTGCCCAGGAATCGTCTACTAGCCTCGGTTTCCGCTTCCTTGTCAATTTCCGAACCAGAATCTTTAGAGTCGCCATATGCAACAACTAGAACACCGAAAATGGCGATTAGTACCGCAATGGACTTGTCGAGGCGCAACTTCTCCTTAAGCAAGGGCACGCTGAAGGCGTAGGCGAAGAAGGCGGAACAATTGTAAATGGCGGTCAGATCGCTAGGGCTAGTCATGCTGACGGCAACATACCAACTCAAACCCGCAATAGTCAAAGAGGTAGTGACGAATGCAGTAGTACGCAGGATATAGGGTATTGGGCTGCGCTGGACGACGTGTCGGGGGATATCAAGCTCTTGATGCGCAACCATATGCGCCGTTGAGCGCAACAGATACACATGTCGCCGCCAGAAAGTCGGCCATGGTACATTCCACTTCTGCACCCGCAATATGAGCAATTGGGCCGGCCATAGCAGCGCCCACGACCCGTGTGTAAGATATAACATGCAGTAAGCCTTGTCCCAGCCAAGCTCGTGCTGCACGTATCGTCCCAGCTCCGTCTGCACACAGAATGATATTAATGACACTACTAGGAAGATGGCCGCATACGTATACTTCTTGCGCGCTGCCATCCGCGCTTGGGTATCAGGGGACCGGGATCTCATCGTCGAGCGGCGGCTAAAGGTTGGTCGATCCGAGGCTGGTGTAGAGACGGCGGGTATCGGGAGAGGAGACGTCGGGCGCGAATTGTTGTACCGTGTCCTCCCGCGGTCGTCGCCGTCCGATTTCTTGAGAAGCGGTGTGACGGACCTACCGTCAGCCGGACGGAGGAACGCTGGCCGTTTAGCGCTGTCGGGCATGTTGCTCTCCTCGTCTTCGGAATATTCTGAATAGTCAATGTCGAATCTGTGAGGGCTACGGAGGTACGCGATATCCGAGGCTTCGTCGTCTTCCTGGACAAAGGACAACCGTCTACCAAAGACCGGAGTCCTACCCCCTACGGTATCGGTGCCACTTCCGATATAATCTTCGATGCTAGATCCGACGGAACTAGCAGACAACAGTGGTGATGGTTCGGCTTTCGAGTATTGCGACGTCGGTTTCAGGCGAGCCGGTATGCTGGATAAGCGAATGTTGTTCGGATTTGACGACATTAAAATAATAAAAATAAAGTACAAGATAAAAAAGAGAACGGAAGGATTATTAGGTGAGAATTAAAGGTAACCTTGCGGCGCGGCACCCGGGCACAGAGAGAGAGAAGACGGGTCACTTTAGGTAATACCTGCTAATACCTGTACCTCTCTCACCTCTCACCTCTCTTTTACTTCAGTAGGTAGAACGTAGGTATATACACAGATGATATTCGAGGAAGAAAGCAAAAAATAACTTTGTAAACGGTATAAGTGAGTGACTGAAGTTAGGATTCCTATTCGTCGAATCAATAAAAATTTCCCGTTTCGTATAGGGTATGTACACCAGATATCCCGTATAATCAAAAAACGGATGAATGGACGAATGTTTGTTGCAGTTAAGCACGAGTTGGAAATTCGTCAAGTGACAATCCAGAAGAGCGGAATTCAGTAACGGTTGGTTCGCTAAGGGCAGTAAGGAGTCAGAGGGGGATACGCTAACACATGTGCCCCCTGTCGCTATCGTCGTGTCTTTTTATGAAGATCAGTCGCGGTACGGATCCTAATTCTTGGCCCTTATTGGCGCGGACACTTTACGTGCCGCTATCCGGGTCATCGGGTCGTACCTTTTGGTAACGGGTTGTGACGGATTGGCTATTTAGTACCGATCCCGCAGACCATTTTTACCTGCATAGTGCATTTTATCAGCTTATCAGCAGGTTGCGTACGTATTGTACCTCCTGAACCCAACGCCGAACGCTGAAGTGTCCCGGAAGCAGGGCTGAGCCAGCTACCGTATTACTTTCGACGCCGTTATGGACTCTTCCAAGATTGTATACAATACATACGTGTCAATCTCGACTTATTGGAACTGGATGGGGTTTTTTCTTCTGTACGACTTGTATTAGTCACATGTCCTCTCAAGCGGTAACACTACATTATCAAGGTTTGGAATTTTACGTCATCATCGCCATTGCCGCTGCGTATTTCTTCAATCTTCACAGAAAAAGTTGAAAATGCGATTTCCAGGTAATAATCAACTTGGCGCATACATAATATTTACAGATTTACTTCGCATTGGCTCCAAATAGCGCTTCCCGAGTGTCGTACGTGTACTCGAGGTCCTTGTGCCAATAGTTAGGAGCGTCCACCTTCGCAATCCTCCACGCCTCATCTAGCGCCGCCACCACGTCGTCCGGAAGCGGTCCCTTCTCCAAGTTATCCAAGTTGCTCACGAGTTGATCGTGAGAGCTGATCCCGATTAGAATGCCATCGTTTCCGTCCTTGATCTTAAGCTGACTGTGATGCACCACCCACCGCAGCGCAACCTCGATCAGCGTCAGTCCAGAGTGCTTCTCAACCGCCTTTTCTATCGTCTGTAGAGCCTTGAATGTGCTCTCTTTGAAGTATCGATTGCGGTAATTGGCGCCTGTACTGCTCTTGGTGCTAAAGCGGCTGAAATCTGCCGGATCGATATCCACGCTCTTAATTTTACCACTGAATAGACCACCAGCGATCGGGTTGTATACTACGATATCTAGTCCATACCGCCGACATGCCGGAATCAGCTCCGGCTCGATACCTCGCGTGATAGCATTGTACATGCCCTGGTAAACGGTCGGCCGTACCCAATTGTTGTACTTGCAAGTTAGAACCACCTCTGCTACCTCCGCAGCCGTAAAGTTGGAAATTCCGAATCGCACGAATTTGCCCGCCTTGTGCAACTTATCCACAGCTTCGAGTGTTTCAGCGAAAGGTGTGGCACGATCAGCCGCGTGTAGGTAGATGATCTATAAGTCCCTTTTATTAGCATGATAAAACCACAATATCAAACAGGAGGTGGGATCAGCCAGGTAGGCTTACATCTACGCTATCAGTTCCAAGCTCCTTGAGACTCGTCTCCAAGCTCTCAGCTACCTTAGCAGCCTGATTGGCTCCGGCTTCGGCGGGATACTGAAACTTGGTCGCCAGTGTCAAACCACGCTCTTTCCATCTCGTTTGGCGTGTGAAGGCCTCCTGCTGACCACCAACATAAACCCGAGCTGTGTCGACTTCGTTGTAGCCACGGGACTGGAAGGTGTCGAGCACTCTGTTAAATTCGTTGACGTCCGTAATACGAGCGCCCGCTTTCTCATCAGGTCCGAAGGTCATCAGACCCAGGATGATGCGATCCCGTGGCGCAGAGGCAATTAGAGGCATATTCGTATTTTGATCTTGTACTTCTGTTACTGTTTAAACCGTCAAACAAATAGCAACTTGTTTGTGATATGCGTCGAGTGTTCAAACTACAAAGCACAACCTGCAACTTATGTTAATCTTTATATCACTAGGTGGAATTACCGATTCGGAGTAAGGAGATAAAGAGCGGGGGAAGCAGCAGGGAAATACTGCAGGAAAAAAATCGATGGATCTGGGTTAGCATGTTGACGTGCTTTTCGCATACTACATGCACCTCAGGTGATGTAGTATCAACAAGTGCCACTATGTATGTACATGTGGTGAAGAACGAGCGGGGATATCTTATGTACCTAACTTAGGGTACCTACATGCATATAAGGTAGGTACCTAGGTAGGATGGTATATGGGCTAGGTAGGTAGCTAGCTACCTCATGTGATTACTTGTCGTCTTGGACAAATCTCTATCTTATAACATCATACAAAAAAGTCTTGTTAATACTATACTACATATCAGGTGCTTAAGTGGTAAGGTAAAATCCCAACGACTTGTCCAGCTATTTTTAACGTGGTATTGAATAGTTCAGACGATACTAGATACATCATATTGTTTGTCATTTACATATCAATATGGAGATATGTCTTATGCCCGAATAAACCAAATTTGTGCTAGCAAACTGAAAAGTAAATAATTTACGTCATAGTTCGTCCGAATTAGATATACCCAATTGGGACCATCCGGCTCTCCTGATTGGCCCATTATCAAATATGATCCAAATTATATTACAAAAGGTCCTATATTCTGAATTCCGGTGCGTATGTAGATGCAGATGTGTAGGTACTTGAGATTATGCCTGTCGAATGGCGAAGAGAATTCACTTTGCGGCTCCCTTGCTCATCAGGAAGTGCACTAGCTCATTCTTTCCACCATCCATCGCCCACCTCAACGGCGTGCGACATTCGTCATCCAGAGCGTTGATCGGGGATCCCGCCTCCAGTAGGGCTTCGGAAATAGCCACATCTCTACCCATGGCGGCGACGTGCACTGAAAGAGCACCGCAATAACCCGGAGACGGCAGGTTTACGTCAGCACCATATGCTAGTAGCATCTTAACGAGAGGCAAGCTGGACTTGGACGTTGCTCGGCAAAGGGGAGTTTCTCCTTTGGAGATGAGGTTCACATCAGCCCCGGCATCCAGCAAGGCCTTAAAGACTTCCTCGGATCCTTGGGAGATAGCATAGTGAAGAGCCGTGTGCGCGCTCTTATCTTTCTTGTCGATCATAGCACCCCGCTCACACAACAGCTTCGTCAACGCTGCATTCCCTTGGGTAACTGCACAGAGTAGAGGGGTCCATCCGTTGTTATCGGAAATCTCAGAGTCAGCTCCATAATCCAGAAGCTCTCGGCTGCGTTCAAAGCACTCGAATAAGACAGCTTCATGCAAAGGGGTACGCCCCCTTTTATTTCTCAGGCTTTGGTCGGCACCGTGGGCTAGTAAGACCCTAATTGTATCCATATTCCCCATTTCATCCGAAGGAGCCTTCATTGCAGCGTAATGAAGAGCTGTGTTCCTTTGTCTGTCTTTAGCTTTGACAGAAGCCCCAAATTCCAACATCAAAGTTATTATAGAATCCGGCATTTCGTTTATAACGGCTCGTATAAGAGGAGTTCGGCCATTTTCATCTCGCACTTTGAGACTAGCACCCGCGATGAGTAGAGCCATCACAATGGAGGTCGATGTACTTATAGCTGTCTTATTTTCCGAAGCAAGTGAAGCTTCAACTTGACCTAAGGCTCGGTGAATTGGCACGACTCCTGGTTCTTCAAGAGACATATCTGGGTTGGTTTTCGCTAGAAGGCACCTATGAACAGTATTATGGTCGCACCCGGTGATTGAATGATGCAGCATACGCGCAAGGCTATGGTCGTTCTCACGGGAGCGTGGATTCTTAGGCCGATACTTGACTAAAAGGGATCGCACATCCGGTTGTCCCGAGATCCTGTGCAGCTCAATGGCCACCAAAGGTTGTAGCCTCGATGACTCTGCCGTTTTCGCAAAGGAGGGGTGCGTTAGAAAAGTTTGGTCTATGAGTTGAATGGTCGCCCCAGACAAATTTCCCCTGAGTACCACGTCAATGAACTGTTCCGTGATAGCTGATCAGAGAAGGTTGGATAGATTACCTCTGAAGACAATCGATTATGAGGCACAAGGATGATCGGCTTCTTCGCAAACAAAAGCTAGCGTCTACAAAGAAATCCTGTATGACCGGGACGACTTTCGAAGACGCAAGAGGATCTCCCCAGGTATGATAGCGACGTAAACGTGTGGTTTCGTGATCGACGTCGACAAGTATTTCCGAAATCGCGTGTAGGACGACTTCAAAACAGGGTTCAAGATCCTCAACCTGCCCGTTATAATTTCCATACGTCGCATAAGGGTCTGTAAGCCCTCCAGGAGCCAAGAGTATCCCCAACTTCCCGATGACAGCCTTCGTAGTTAAGCATTCTGCGGCCACAGGTAATAAACTGGCCTTAGCCAGTGGAACCAACCTCCCTAAGTTAACGAGGAGGTCCGCGATAGTCCCACAGGCGTGCTCAACGCTACCTGCAAGGGTCGGGAGAGAGATAGACTTGGACATTGCCATTGTTAATCCTGTTTAGTAGTATTGAGGTCTCTACCCGTACAAGCTTACGGGGAGGGCAAGATAAACTACCCAGGATAGATACCTAGGTAGGTATAAATAAATATTTATCTGGTTTCAACTCTAAATCTAGGTAGATATTCTAATAGGAATTCTGAGAGGATCGTAGTAAAAGAATAGTAGAATAAATACCTAGGTTAGGTAGGTTTCAACCCAGAACAAAAAGCAGGAGCCGAAAACTAGAAGATGCATTTCAAGATCAGAGCCCTTTTTTTTCGGGGACAATTCGTACAATAGGGTTTATACGAAACAATGGTGGACAATCGACTCAAGGGAGCACGATTGACATTTGATACCAATACACCGGTAAGGGCGGACGAATGAGTGGACATATTGAAGACTGGGAAAAAAAAGCAATCTTGTATTTGCTTGAAGAAATGACCAAAAATGGCCATTCCAATTAAAAGGAGCAGCGCCACCTGATAAGAAAAGAGTAACGAGCCAAGTGCTGATAGATAAGGGCCGGATTTGCAGTTTTTCTTTGAAATTATCAAGTTGTTAAATAACATTGCACTTAGCTGCATGTGCTGTGTTACCGTTATAGAAACTTGGTACGTATGTCAAAAGTCAAACATTCATGAAAGAGTTTCAACCCACACCGCTGGATGCATAGGTAGGTATCTACCTATTTAATGCACCAAGGTGCTACCTGCATAGGTAGGTATCTACCTATTTAATGCACCAAGGTGCTACCTGCATATAGGTATTGAGCGCAGTTGCCTCTAAATTCTACAATTGAGGTCATCATCAACTTTTAAGTTGGATACCTAGGTACCTAGGTACATGCACGTAAATCCGTGTGTAACCGACCTAAGGGTAAGGTATTACATTAGTAATCTCACACTTATGTAGGTACCTATGTACCACTCTAACTGATGTATTGATATATCAGGTGACCCTAAACTCAATTTACGCGTGTAGGTACATGCGTACCGCGTCGTTTCTCATCCCCCCCATGCTTCTTCTAATCAATTTCGCGTCTCCGCGTCAAAAGTCGCAGCAACCCTTTCGCAGAATCATCATCACCCACCCTTCCAACCTACCCCGGCCGCCAATCACCTCCGCAGATCCCAAACTACCCAACTACTTTACTGCCTCATGATTGCGCAGTATTTTCCTCCGAGATCTTAAATATATTTTACATTGACATAATGCTGGAATAGTGTAAATTGTGTCCCTGTCTTAATTTGTTTGCGCATTGATAACTTTATCCTCGTCTTTGGTACGATACTATCGTCACCTCATCGAATCGCCATACTGTACCCCTTCCATTGCTATCTCTACTTTGCTCGTACCCTTCTTCCGACCCCAATTGGGTCCAAGCCGTAGACATGGTGAAAGATGGTCCTGGTGCCGTCGCCGTCGCCGGCACCGGCGCTAGCGCTGGTATTTATAGTGCCACATATAGTGGTGTAAGTAGCTTTTTTGTTTTATTATATTGCTAATTTATAGGTATATAAAACATACCTCTCTCCGTGCAAACACACAATTGCGCTCGAAGACGGAGAATACCACTAACAATCCTACCGACAGGTTCCCGTCTACGAGTTCCAATTCGGTGGTGATAATAAGGAGCACGTAATGCGCCGACGGCAAGACGACTGGGTTAATGCAACACATATCCTTAAAGCCGCCGGATTCGACAAACCCGCTCGTACCCGAATCCTCGAACGGGAGGTACAGAAAGACGTCCACGAAAAGATCCAGGGTGGATACGGAAAGTATCAGGGCACCTGGATTCCTTTAGAAGCTGGAGAGCAACTTGCACATCGAAACAACATCTACGAACGGCTTCGACCTATTTTCGAGTTCGTTCCTGGAAACCAAAGCCCTCCTCCAGCCCCTCGGCATGCAAGCAAACCGAAAGCGCCTAGAAAACCGGCGGTACCAAAATGGGGTATGATACTTCAACTCTTCTATCACCAAACTACTAACATGCCATAGGCGCTCCAGCGCCGCCAGAAATCGAAACCGCTAGCCAGCAGCTAAACGAAGAGGATACGCCAGATAATTTAACTGTCGCCTCAGCTTCATACATGGCAGAGGACGATCGCCATGATCTATCGCATTACTCGACCGGGCATCGCAAAAGAAAACGAGAAGAAAGTATACAAGACCTTACTGAGCAGCAACACTCAGTCTACGGCGACGAGCTACTGGATTATTTTCTTTTATCTCGTAACGAGGCACCCAATTTCCGCCCCGAGCCTCCCCCTAATTTTCAGCCTGACTGGCCGATTGATACAGAAAAGCATACCGCTCTCCATTGGGCCAGTGCTATGGGTGATGTAGATGTTATAAAACAGCTGAAGCGGTTCGGGGCCACTTTGGGGGTTCAAAACTGCAAGGGCGAGACGCCGTTCATGCGATCCGTAAACTTCACCAATTGTTACGAGAAACAGACGTTCCCTCAGGTCATGAAGGAACTATGGGATACCGTCGACGCGCGCGACGATTCGGGCTGTACTGTGATTCATCATGCAGCTATCATGAAAAGTGGCCGAATCACGAGTACTTCCTGTTGCCGTTACTATCTCGATAATATTCTAAACAAGCTCCAGGAGACCCACGACCCTAATTTTGTTCAGAACATCATTGACACCCAAGATCATGGTGGTAACACCGCTCTGCACTTGGCAGCAAAAACAAATGCTCGTAAGTGCATACGGGCCCTTCTTGGACGAGGCGCCTCTACAGACATTCCCAACGCAGAAGGGGTTCGTGCAGAAGATTTGATTAAGGAATTAAATGCCACCAAGAATCCAAAGGAGCGCGTGCCTCAACGATCCTCTTCCCCCTTTGCCCCAGACTCTCAGCGGCACGTCTCGTTTCGCGATGCCCTCACAGAGTCCGTTTCTAAACTCGCCGTCACGTATAACTCAGAAGCGGCAAATACAGTCCAGAACAAGATAACACCGCTTGTCTTGGAGAAATTCCAGGATCTCGCCCATAGCTACGATGAGGAATGGAAGGAAAAGAACGAGGCCGAGATGGAGGCCCGTCGTATTCTTACGAATACACAGAATGAGCTTGCTGTTGTGAGAGCGCAAATTGCCGAGTTAGACAGTCAACTAGAATCCCCCGAGGCAGCATCGAAGGTTGTTGGCGATGCTACCATCCTACAGCAGCAAGTCATATCATTACTAGCGAGTCAAAGCCGATATCACGTGCATTCTTCTGTTGAGCAAGCCTTGGCTATGATGAATGGTGATACCGGCGACAATTCATATGAAGAGCGAGTCAAACTGGCGCGGGAGCTAAAGGAGCTGGTCGAGGAGCAGCGACGGGCAGAGAAGGAGTATGTAGATGCTTTAGGGGTGTCCGGTACCGGTGAGAAGATTGACAAGTACCGGCGGCTTCTCAAGGAATGTCTGGACCAGGATGCTGCAGAGAACTTGGATTCTAATTTGGATGATCTTATCGACATGATGGAGGAGGATCGAAGTGAGGGGGCTCCGGCTATACCCGGACAAGGAGAGCCTATGATGATCTGTTAGTGCCGCTATGTGATGTGTCGGTTGCATACATTTTTGTGTTATCTTATGTCAATGGGTGATACCAATCCCGAGTTCACGGTCTGACTCGGCTCGCGGTTAAGTTGATGGCGTTTACTGGTGGGCGGGAAAGAAATAATGTGCCACACGCGCCTCAGGCGCTTTCGTAGGTGTCGTTTTACCGTGGGAATTCCACTAATCAAGCATCATCTTCATACGCCATCTGCGTTTCGATTATTCGCGGCGGATGCTCTTTCTCGCTTCTGTATTTTTATGGTCGCGCCACCCCATATACCGATGTTTTGTGTAGAGCTGAAATATCCGGAATAGGTAAGCCGATGGTAGACTATCGTCTATCAAGAACGAATGTAATGTGATCTTCAGCTGAGTATTCGTACCTGTTACATTATTTCCTGCATCTTTGACAGAGTGAAACAAATAAGAGGAACATTAAGATTCCGTCTCCTCGTTTCTAACCGTTGGTCGGGGTGGCATTTCCGAATCTATACAGATACCGTATAGCTACCAATCCAACAAATGCACGAGACCAAGCTGAAGTTGTTATATTCTACCTGACAGCATAGCAAGGTAGTAGCAGATTGTAGCAGCGGACTGTCACAATAGACTCGACTTAGACGCTGTCGATCCGTAGTCACGAAGGACTACCGCTCACTAAAGCGTCCACCTTGCGATTGCAACACACCCTGTATCGTGTCTC
The DNA here is from genome assembly GCA_025201765.1 of Daldinia sp. FL1419. Lineage (NCBI taxonomy): Eukaryota > Fungi > Ascomycota > Sordariomycetes > Xylariales > Hypoxylaceae > Daldinia > Daldinia sp. FL1419. The sequence goes on from MU623350.1 coordinate 104,035, forward strand.
CTCAGGCCCCTATCATGCGAGTCATCCCGCCACTAAATGATCAACATGATGCAACTCTATCCAACGCGAGCAACGTGTTTCGCGGCGTCGTGTAACCATCCTCTCCGTCCAGAATACCCAAAGAATCCAGCTAGCCAGCCCCAAGAAAGTAACCTCGATTGTTACACGACTTTTTCAGCCTGCCCACGAAGCACAAACCTACTTTTATCATCCCTAGTAGCTAGTATAATGTAATCGGACCTGTCCCGAGCGTATTGGAATTCTGCATATTCTAGACCAAACTAGTCCCCGGGTGCTGCGCAACTTTCTGGTCCATGTGTTTTGTCCCATCGTCACCGCTTATACCGCACTTATAACACGATAATATACATGACGACTGTTCTGCACGTAGACTACACGTACACCTCCGCGCGGGAGTAAAGGGTCAGGAGATCGTGTGGGAGTTGAGCTGAGCCGTGCTAGATCGGGGACTGGAAAAGAGAATATATTACACGCTATACGCTTATTCATACGGCGTTCGGAAAACGCCATGCGCCGAAACGTCACATGGCTAGTCTCCGTTACTCATTGTGAGTCGGATGGCTTCTTTTGCGGAATAGTACGACACAACGGTAACATAGGTACCTACCAAAAGCGTCTACCTAGGGTTACCCACTACCCGGGAGGCGGGCAAGGAGCGAGTTGTTTAGGAGACTAAGAAAAGGTACCTAGCTTGCGGCAAATATGGCGATATCCTCTCAGTCAATCCATGCTAGTGGAGCTTCATGATATCCGGTCTACATCCCACGACGGGCTTACTTGGCCCCTGAAGAACAAGTCCGTTCGAGACCTCGGTCACCTAGGTTAGCTTGCTTTCTAGTCACCAGCTGCTCCAGCCTTTTATGGCAGGAGGCTACGGCCAAATACGATTTTATCTCGGCGGAAGTAAGCGTAAGGACTTCGTATTCTTTTTGGCCGAGATTATATAGCTCACGATAGAATACTTCCATACATGTTGCTCATGCCGAAAGTCCTCTCGGTTCAAACTAGAAGAGTTCTAGAAGATATACCGCCGAAGCTGAATGCGTTCGGTTCCATTACTAGGTGGTATTCGTGATATTGCACACTCTAGGTAGGTGCCATAGCACCAATAGAACTCCTCTACTACTCACCCCGTGTCCAATGTTTGTAAACCCCCAGGCACTAGAACAACGTCGTAATATGAGATCATGAACATGACCCTTCGGAGTTCGACACCCTACGTCTTGTCTCATTCGTTACCACATCGGATAATTATTCCATATAGCTTTAAGCCTGGCCGCTAAAGTACTGGTTTCTTCAACCCACCTCAACGGACAAGCCAAGTCGAACAATACTACAGAACTAACTGATGTCACTAAATGTACTTAACGTTTATTCCAAGTACCCTCATTGTAGTTTTCGGTACTGAGTACAGTATCACGATCATTCTATAGCTCGTAGAGCAACGTGGTACTACCAAGTCAAGCCAACACTCTCTACCTTCGATTTTAAAGTCAATGCTTCTCACGGCTTTAAAGCCCGCCATGCTAGCGACAACGTGGTCCATTGACGTTGGCAGATAATCAAGCCTAGCCAATTTAGTATTTAATTTGAGCATGCTCTCCTGTTCCTTTACTAGGCTAACCCCGGAGGAGCCACGACGGCCTTGCGGGGCTAGGGCATCCAAGGGCCCGGGACGTATTCTTCTCGGACTTCCTTAAAGTAGCCCAAGTCGTCGTAGTCCTTAAACCCGGATCCGAGTGGCCCGAGGCGTCGAGGGAAAAAAAAAATTATATTTCTCAGCAGTGGTGGGTATATAAGATGACCGTCAGGTTGCATAAACAACCGTCAGCACATACGTGGTCTACCTCAGATGATCTCTCTGGTATAAGACGCGGTCTGACTATGGAAGTAGAAAAGGGAGAGAGAAAGAGAGAGAGAGAAAATCCCGCTGTGTCAGACGGTGTTTGGATTCAGATACCGCGCGGTAGGGAAATAAACATGTTTTCCCGGGTGTTGGATTCACGCCGTATATGTGTGGGTCGCTCAGATGCCGGATTATCGGTTACCAAGCTCGGACAGACCACGTCCCAAACTCAGGCCATGTTTAGAGTAAATTTACATTCTTGGAGTTATTCCTGGTGCCTAAGATATGCGGGTTGTCAGGTCCTTTCTCGAAATGCGCCGCAACTGGTCCACGTCATCTAGCCCCCAAATCCAAGGCGGAAAATAAACTAACATAAGACGTCACTTTACGAGAGGTAGCTGTAGCGAATATGATGTTTAATATGTAACTAGGATATAAAAGAGGCGTTGCTATGGTAATCCATGTATGCTGTCGTTGTACCAGCTATACGATCGAATACAGCGGACAACTGTTTCGCAGATTCACACTATCTCCGTACGACATGCGTGTAAATCGTTCAATGGGCATGCGAAGGATCACTTTCTATATTTGTCAGCTGTTATACTAACTCGATATTCCTTGACGCCATAAGTGGTGTCTCTAAATGCTGATTCAGCTAATATCAAATTACTATTGATGTCCTATTGCAGGGGCCGAGGAGTACGGGAACCTTAGTCCTAATAACCAGCATTTGCCCAAAAGCAGTAAAACACCTACCGCTTATTCGGGCCCACAAGCTCTCTACGGTGTTTTATTAACGATATTTGGGGCCCGCCGTTAGCGGTGGGCGGATTGTTCGCCATGATAATATCACAGGAGCATGAGTCAGATAGGAACAATCCCCTTAATACCCCTACCCAGAAAGCTCAAGGCTCACCGCACGTAGACTGCAAATTATAAATCATCACTGAACGGAATAAGCTCGGGGAGTTGTGGCAATGATTCGGGAGGATAAAGCGTGAAGAGAACTTGGTGTTAATCAAGCTGAGGAGCTCGACTAGCGGTCGACTCCGTGTCCTCAGGATCGGGGTCGGATATAGTCTCGCAGACTAGGTAATCACCATCGCTGTTTGGGCATTTATGATCCAAGGTTACTCAGTTACGGCCGAGACCTAGCACTTGAAAAGCTTGCATGGTTTTATCCCCAAAGTAGATAAGCCGATGTGATTAGGGCGGTGGAGAATGCCGCAACCACGATGTAGCTATGAGGCTCAGACGACCTGAGGCCAAATAACAAACGCTCTTCTTAGTTTCTAAGAATATGAGAATGCGTCAAAACATCATTATGGACGTCACGTATTAAATAACCGAGTGGACGGCTAGGTAGTAGGTTGTATTTGCAACCCGACCGTAAACGAGCCAGTAGAAGGATCAAGCTCGACGAATTCGCCCGACCCGGGTAGTGCGGACCAAAAGGAGGCCTCTGTTTGGGTCGTATGGCTTAAGTCGCGCATTGCGTCTGCCATGTGGAAAGCGGAGAGCCAGAAGGGCCAAGACTTAGGTCCTAAGGAATAGCGTCAGCGTAAACGTAAACGTAGGCGTAGGTGTAGGCGTAGGCGTAGGGCAGACCAATAGTCACGTGTCTTACATACGGGCTGAATATGAAAAGCATGGAAAGCTATTCTTGGTTTGGACGACATAAACCTATGGGTTTCCTAATATTCATGTAGTCATGATAGTTAGTAAATGTGGTGGCTCAAAATATAGGTAGTTATGCTGAGCACGAATTCACCGTCTCGCGGCTGGGATTGGTAGAAAGATTCGGGCTATGTTGATGATCGTTAGTCAGTTGTGACACCCCGTAGCATGGCACTTTGCGTGGTATTAAGCATGGCATTCGGATTCGGGTTGCAACGCAGGGCGTCACTTGTGACCAACAGGATGACATGGGCTGCATGAGCTGCATGGGGTATTTTGTGACTAATCGGAATCTTGAATTTATCGGCATGCGATGATTCGCGTGCATCGCAAATGCAATACGGTGGATCGACCACAGGATCTCCGGGCCTAAATCTCGTAGGGCTGAGAGACGCTTGTCACAAACACGCAAGAAGATGCCGAATGATTATTGGTGACCGGGGGTATTGCTAGTGGAGTAAGTTTAGAGAATTGACGGGTTACCGAGCTATGTATGTTGTATGTACTTAATAAGCAACCATGTGCGATCAATAATTGGGCCCTTCAGCCGCTGATGTGACAGGCGAAAAGTAAAGAGCATAAAAGGAGGCGCCGCGGGGGAGGGGAGAGGAGGGGTGATAAAAGCGCCGACTCGCATCTCGTTTTACCGCGGCTATGATGGCAACCTAGATAGATAGATACCTATATTCCAGGGTTGCAGGCAGCATACTTCCACACATAAAATATAGGTATTTCCCTTGTTATACCCAATATGCATATATAAGTACCTAGGTAGATAGGTATACATATACGTGTAGTAAGCAATAGAGACAAGGCCCCTGGACGAAAGATTAAAAAAAACCTTTTACCCGAGGCATGATCGAGATAAGTATCTTGATGAAATAGTGCATACCTAGGTATACATAGTAGAATGTCACATATCTATGTCTTAGATCGACCGATCACGTACATAGAGCTCCTTCTTTTTCAAAGGTCCTAAACCAAGATGAATCCATGAATTAGACGATGTGATGTTACTTGATGTAATAAGTCTCGGCAAGGACTATATCGGGGTATATGAGAGAGATTGAATATGATACCGGAACTGTATAAATCAAGCGGTCAGGGACTGGGGGACAAGAGGTCCGAAAATACTGTAGTACACTGTAACATGGCTGCAGTGGCAGTGTTTCTTTGCTTTCCTCAAAAAGCACTCACTGGACAGGAGATCCCGACACTGTTCTGATTCGCCTTTTGCCTCCAAGAGAGACTCGTGCTAGAGATCATCGTTTTCCCCTTGCCCGTCGTCTAGGCTTGCGCGTCCTTACGACGTAGCAGGTTACGACATCGCTAGGATCGGAGAAAGGCAGAAAAGAAAGAAAAGGGAGGGATGAAAAACATGGCGAACCAAATACCGATGGCAGAGGCGGTGTAGTTGGTCCAATTCAAACGAGGGGCAGGGGGGAGGGAAAATTAAGTGATCATGGAGACAGAAGAAAAAAACTTGCTCTCTAGTGCTATAGCAAAGAAGATGTCTGATACGAGGAGATCGGGATTGGAATCCAGGTACCTGGCAAGCCTCGTTGAAGCTATGAAGTTAGTGGCAAGGCTGACAGGTATGAAGCTGTTACTAATCGGCCGGACATAGTCGCAAATAGATAGTAATGATTCAGGCTTTCAGCCGACTGCCATCTAAGATAGTACCGAAGAATGAAGACCATCAAGATAGGTTGAGAGACTAGAGAATCTAGTGGCCACACCATTTTTGCTATATTGTTGCCATCTTGTTGCCATCTTGTTGCCATCTTGTTGCCATCTTGTTGCCACATTCCAACCATAACATAGAGATGAACCCAGCCTATCATACCGCCGTATGAGGGAGAGCAAAGTGCATCAGGGCGACGTAGGAATAAAATGAACGTATACGTGCGTACGTGAACGCCTCCTAATATGTAGGTACTCAATGTATGTAAGAGAAAGTTGCCGTTGTAAGACAAAATAGAGAATGACACATGCAAGATGGATGATGCTTAGACACCTAAGATTAAGGTGAGATGTAAATAAGGTGGTAGGGTAATAAGGTAGTAAGGTGGATGATTAGAGTTGTGGGGTTTGGCAGCAGTGGTCGATGGTAGAGCGATGGATGTAGGCTGCATGTAGGTTGCATGTAGGCACCTCCTTCCCGCATTCTGTACGAACATACCCGTCCTATCCAATAATAATTGGAAGTTGCAAGTTAGATCTTCTGTATCTAAGGAGGTGGATGAGTAGGCACCTCCTAGGATTAGATGTTGTTACATCGCACTTGTCCAAGAGTTATAATTTACATAATTATAGCAAGCACCTGCTTTGAGAAGGTAACTACCTCATACATATTGAAGAAGCAACCTTGAAAATGGTCTAACATCCATAGTAAGACCATGTAGTTACCCTTATTAGACTTCAAAGTTGCAGGTGGTAGGTCAGGACCTGGAGAGGTAGGACCTGAAGAGGTATTGTACAGTAGGTACGCAGGTACACATGTAGGTACCTATTGACTCAAAACAGGGTCCAGCACCTAGCCGATATGTGCTCAGCTGAAAAGAACTTGCTCTATGCCCGCCGCATCCACTACGCCCATGCTGTTAGGCGGCGTCAATGGGACCCTGATAGGCCTATGTTCTTGCTGCAAAGTTTCGCCCCCAAGCTACTAAAGCTACTAAATGGCCTAGACGACCCGGACGGTCTCAATGGCCGCTTATTCGACGGCCGCTATTTTTCGTGTCTGTCCACCTACCAATCTATCTAAGGTTAGATTATTATTTATTATTATTGTTATTGTTATTAATAATATTATTATTTTATTATTTTCAAGATTCGCTCATATTCACTTACGGATGTAAACAAGATCTAGCACCCAGCATCGAATGCCAGCGGCACTTGTAATGCCGTCCACCTTGTTTGTTTATCCACTGGTATTAAGGACTGTGCCGCTCTTTTACATGAGAACATCTCGCTTACTATTCGTCTGCTCGTCTGCTCGTCTGCTCGTCTACTCGTCTACTATGTACTTCTTTTTGTTTGTTCGGCTTTGTAGATCCCCACTTGCAAATTCAAGGTTACAAATTTGAAGGCATGGCCAAGGTTATGGTCAGGTATGCGAGGTATGCAAGGTATGAAAAGCATGCCGGCGTCTCAAGGAGAAAGAAGAGACGATACATCATTGGACATCTTTACCTTGTTTTCCCGCAGTATTTCTAAAAAGGTCATATCAAAAGCACCATTGACATGCAAGAAACACGTAAGGAACGGGCTTGTATTGTACAACACGTGCTGTGCAATAGAGCGCCTCGGCCTCCTTGTGTGTAGATTGCCGCCCTACGAGTCTCGTGTTCTACCTCGCTATCGTCTAATAACCGAGAACAAGGGCAACAAAGGAGAGCAAGGGGGAACCCAGGGGCAGTGCTTCAAATCTTTCGCGGGTCATTTTCTCCACGTACCACATCGTTCGTCTTCTTGTCTTAGGGTAACTTTCCCATCAAGACGGGTTCCCATTTTTATTTTTTATTTTTTTTTGTTCCCTTCCATTCTCCCTAACGCCAATGGCATTCGTCTCGTTACAACCCCGGGTCCTCGCTCCGCCGGGGATCGACTTAAACCAGGTTTGCTAACGCGGCGTAGGGCTCACCTCAGCTGAACCCGTTCACCACCCAGACCGTCTACGTACAAGATAGGGCTAGTGATGCGAGGCTAACTCATTCCAGAAGTAGTCTCGCAACGAATCCCTGGTGGTTTGGTCGTTGATCAAGCAAAAGAAAGAAAAAAAATTCGACAGATCCCCTAAAAGCCCTTGTTAGCTATCAAACAAGTTCACATTTCCTCCCGAATTAAGTATGCTGACCATCTTTTATTAGTATTCTAGTTCTAGTACAAAATTTTATTACATAGTAGAGAACATCGCCATCAATGATTCTAAGGATTAAGATTGGTCGCGCTACCTAACTCCGTACCGAAGATTTCTCCAATACGGCGCTTTTATAAAGAGTCTCGACCGTTATACTCACACACACTTCTAGTGCCTACGTAGCACCATGCCAGCTATCCACAGCTATCCATAGCCTTGTGCCTCCAGGATTAGGTGCATGTCCAGACATCAAATATGGATATAGGAAACCGCCTAGACCTAGTATGCTCACATGCCGTGCATATTTAGGGCATAGACCCTGAATTTTACGCTTCCCGGTCCTCCTATTGGGTCCCGGTTCAGCTGCGTCAACCAGAACAAGTACCTCTATGCATATAATTGCTAGCCATCTACCTAGGTATTCAAAGCATATGGGAGTACTCCGTGACACGGGCCATCACCTTCTCATGCACCTCTCTATCTTATTACCAATTAAGGAGGTATACCTGGTAGAACGGCTACCGTCCCTAATTACCGTATCAATAGCTAGCGCCTACGGGACAAACGCTTAAGCTCGGGCGTTACGATACGTGCGTCACTGATGAGATACCTTAGGTACTCACTATCGTACCTGTGTAACAAGAATCAGGTTGAAGGCGTCCCAGTCTTGCCAAGAACTGCTCATTACCTCTCTTATATCATGGAATTTACTCAAGTGTACACGCAAGACGGAAGGCAACTCCTAATAACAAGCCAAGTTAACTTGAAAACTTCCAACAAGCTCCACAACACTCCACATAGGGTCAAATACAAAAGTCCGCACTTGTCAAAAAGTCTTATTGGAGCTTGTTGAAGAATAGCAGGGATCACCATCTTAATTTGTTCGATTCCAGCTAACATGCTGATTTTCTACCTCCCGCCGCCTCATTCTCCATCTCATCCTAGACCTTGATTACACTAATATTCTTACCTCGTCTCGTGCTCCCTTGTCCACCGAAGTGCCCGGACAGATCCCGACTGACGGCTAAGCTTACGGCGTAATTCCGTGCCTCAGATAATTTCATCAACTACGCGATACAGAGTATGGCCCAACCTAGTCTTTGAGCCCCAGTTTCATATGCACAATGAATGGTTTTGTTATCGTGCAGCATGACGGCATCAGAGGCGTTGGCTCCAATAAGTAGATATCGTTTTACCCTAATCCGCGAGTCTTTTCGCTTGTATAATCTATGTATAATCTATCAACGTTTACGCCCAGTACATTCACCACTTATACAATCTAGCGTTTGACGGCTCGTCCTACATAGACCCGGCCCGCCGTTTTCGCCTTGATGTGACAAAGTACCTGGGTAAGTTACAGTCACCTAATGACATATACGGCTTCTCTTATACGGACCCGAAGAGGCAAGCCGCCAGGTCACTCGTGTCTCCTCAATTGAGGCTGACTGACGAAGATGGCGGGGCCTCAAAGAGGAAAGTACTTAGCTAGGTACTCACACATTCACTCCCTCTCCACCCACACTCACACCCTCCCCAGACGCTCGGGCTGTTTATTTTCATGATTGTATGTACTTCCTCTGTAGATGGCCCTTGTCACCAAGTCCCGTCAAGTTGTGTCTTGGTAAATGGGACCTTGATTCAATGTAGCAATGTAGCAGTACTAGCTCTAGGTAACGCCTGTATAAATCTCTCCCCATCTCCCGCCTTTAGCTTCTTTAGATCCTTCAGCAGTATCAAGGGCGCTTATATTACGTTTACTTCTACGTCTAAACTATCAACTAGGTAGCTCCGCAATAGTGTGGTTATGTCGTGGTTGTAAGCTCGAGATTTGACTATAAAGACTTACCTCCACTCCAGCGTTCTCCCTCTACTCTATCCGGACGCGAGTGACCTTATCTCCCCGGCCCTCGTTTTAGGACCCCAACTTGTAAGCTGCCGGTCGAGCCTTGTTTATTGAAACCCCATGACCTACAGAGCGACCGCGAGATATTCATCATCTACTTACTAAGTCATCAAGTTCCTACACATCTGTACATACGCACACTCCCTCCCCTGGTCTGCGAGCCGGGCCGCTTTATGCCACCCGCACATACTTCATGGTATGCTTGATATCGAGGCCAAACACGCCGAGCAAAGCGAGAATCCTTGCTCAGTCCTTACGTTGTCCCGATCGACATCCCGGTCCACTCTCCGAGCTTCCACCTACTGGTACAAGATACATACATCGGTGAAGGCCCGACCCCAGACGGCACAGAAAACACATCTGATTATTAGTTTCCCTAATAAGAAAACATGCCCGCTGTCAATCTCCCTCTGCAGCAGACCCACGGTACTTTATATACAGTACCGGGGACCCATCTGCGGCTCTTCACCTTCTTAGGATTCACTTCCCTCGGCGTACTACTCCTACTACTACTATTCAAGAGAAGATATAAGTCATACCCCCCTACTTACACTAGCCTGCTGGATGCCAGCTCCACTACTCTGCAGAGACATTGGATTTCAGAGAAGTCACGCGGAATCTCCCTCCAGAACGAGAACATGTCGGTAAACCAGTCGTCAGGAGTTTCTCCGCTGTCCACAGCTGGAAACTTAGGTGAAGGGGAAAAGAAACATAATCAGGACATGCCCAAGAACCGAGAAAGCAGTGATGGACACCAGGGGGATATAACATCTCCCGTGAGCATAGACGCAGGCATGCCATTGATCCTCAAACCCGGCCCACCGCCGCCGCCGCCGCCACCGCTAACACCACCTACTCTCTTAACAGGGGTTTATAGTTTTCAGGACCGCCGGCTAAGCGTTACAGCTTCTACCATGGGTGATCTGGATATGAGCTTCTTTCACCAGCCGAATCCAGATTATACCTTATCGCCTTCACCGGAATCAAGTACAACTGCGTTAGCCCATGGTCAAGGTTCTCCTTCTATCCCAAGAAGAAGGTCTTACACGAAGATGTTGCCTCTCACGCCGGTGCATACAGACTCGGGACACGACGGGTCATCCTTCTCGCCTAGCTCGTTTCCATCTTCGAGCCCGATCTTGCCCCTTGCGCCACATGAATCGCTCGATTCCAGGGAGATCGATGTCAAGGGCGAGATCGTCTCGGTGATGGACGATTCAGGCGCCGGTTGGAAACGGCATACGCGAGTATATGGTGGAGGTGTTTGCTTGGCTTGCCTAGCTTCCGGCAGCCAGGGAGGATTTTACGGCGATAATGTCCCCCTCGAGCATCGTCGTTAGCCACCAGGACGTCCAACGAAAATCGCAGGACCAAGTTGGAAGCCCAGCAGAGAAGGACCTTCGAGAAACTCGCTTGTCCTGACATACTGAGGCGTGAGCGGCATCCCGGAGGAGCCGGAGGAGTTCCGATGGATATTTTTATTTTATTTTTTTAAGACGGTTGGCCAGGCTAGGAATTACGACGCGTCCACCCCGAGCTAGGACCTAGATCTTCATTCCCTAGAGCGTTCTGGGGCAGCGATTCTACGCATTTTCGAGGTGACTTTGACAAATCATTTTCTCTCTGCCTAGGGCGGCTTTTTGGGGGGGGGGGGGGAGAAAAGGATATACCTGTTTTACGATATTGGTAACTGGGATTGGGGAGAACGGTGCTATTTTGCTCACGTCTGTTACGACCATTTCTTTGTTCCTCTCTTCTGCCCATGTATATACCTCTATGTCTCCCGACAGATCAACTCCGACTCCGCGTTATTTAGAGTCATCAGCTTGCAAGATTTCCCACATCGATAAAAGTCCTTTTTTCCCTTTTCGTCTAGCTTTTACCTTTACCTCCTCCACGTGTTGCCGGATTGTCAAGGGAATTATTGCTGTTTTTCTTCTTTTTTTCTTTTTTTTTTAAAAAAAAAAAACCAAAACCCTCCCCAAAAAACCCAAATCCCTCGCTTACTCCGTGGAGTGGCTTCGGTCATGCCGGGTGTTCTGAGTTTAGTGCCGCGGCGCGTTATTTGTTCGCGAAGAGAACGGCTGTGTTGGTTTTCAGGATAGGGCTCAGCCACCTTTGAATCAACGTCGAAACAATTTGATTTATGCGAAGAGTTTTGTGCTACTAAGTCAGTATCGGCAATATCGACGCCGCCTGCATTAACTCTGCAAAACACAAAGGCCCTTTTTTGGACTTTGGTCTTCGGTGTATTTTGATATGGATCCCCCCCATGGCAACCCACAATCTCTAAGTACTCAGGAGAAGCTGGTTGTCGTGTTAGTAGGTGCTTACTTTAGGCAGATACAATTCGTACGACTGTAATTTCGAGGCGAGTATTTCCCGGATGGCATCGTGCACATCGTTTTACAAGTGCGAGGTGATCGGCCCGTAAACTCGTTAATACGAAAAGCCGATTTGCTAGGAGGTACGCTGTGAAGCAATCCCGTCTGTCCGAAATGCGCAGAGAGCGAGCAGGTCTGAGCTCTACTTGACGAAAATGTGACCGCTCACCGATCATCCAAATAAGGAATAGGAGAACAGGGGAACAGGGGAACAAGGGAGTAGGACAGCCCCATGTCCCCGCGTCATGCTTCCCAACGGGTTTAGGGCTGAATCTTAGGTACATTAGAATATGCAACGTCTGCACAGGACCCGGGCCCCCTTGCATCTGTGTGCTTGAAAGTCTCACAAGCACATAACCCCTGCGTTGATCACGTCCAGTCTCTTCCGGTCTCCTGTCGCTCGCCTATGGAAATACGTTAACCCTTCTGGCTACTATCAAACTCCACGGTCCAGCCTTGGCGGTGGGCCGTTTCCCTGTCACGACCGAGGAGGATTTCGCCTGGTTGACCGAGGGATCTCACGTCATATCACATAGGCGTCTCCAGGATCCAAGCCAGGGTTCGCACAATGCGATACCCGCGCGCACCTTCCATATGGGATGACTCCGGTCTTGGAAGGAAGATTTGACTGTACGATTGTCACTTGAGATCTTAGATAGAAGCCCAGACCAGATATCCAGAGCCAAAGTAAATGCTTGAAATCCTTCACTACTATGAGGTCAAGGCATTACTTCTAGGACAGGCATGGTCAAGGATCACCTCGATTGTAACCTCAGCACAAGATACCCAGGGTTGGTTACTCTAGTTCAAGTTTATTCAGCCATGCGGGAAGGGAAGCCCACTGCACGATGATCCCCCGAGAGTAATATGCAAAGTTCATGCAGTGTGCCGCAGCTCGGCATTGCGGCTCAAGAAAGTAAATCTGTTTATGTCGATCCACTTACAATACGGAATATACACGGCTGCGCCATCAACTAACATAATAGACTGGGTCGATCGAGGTCCATGATATCTTACCCCCATGACTCGGTATCGCCGTGGGACTCCGATCAACTACCCTTGAGGCGCAATACACGCGCGGCTTTATTTAATTTGCACTACCACTCGTTCCCAAAGCGGCCTTCGGTTTATATTTTCCCCAGAGGACCTAAAGCCGACATGGCCTATTCGGGCCCTTTCTAGCAAGGTGCTTACCGACTCGGTGCAAGAGGAATAGCTCGACAGGTAACCTCCTATCCCACAGATCTCAACTACGGCATGTTCATTCCATTATAGAAGGTAGTTTCTCGTCATCCCGCCTGTGGTACTCCCTGATCGCAAGAAATAAATACCTACCTAGGTATCTATCCGGATACCTAAATCACGGAAGGGCAACCACATCCTAGTCGAGCCAATCTATGGAAACCCCTATTTCTTCTCGGATCTACTTTAAGCCTCGCGAGCCAGCTAGGCCTGTCAAATAAAATCTCTATCCTAGGGTTGGAACTGCGGCCACCTCACGGCAATAATCATCGACTAGGCAGGTACCTAGGACGTAATAGGCGGCCTAGATGTAACGTTCCGATAGTGTGTATAGAGACGACCTACATACGTACACGTCGTAACGATGGCGTGTGAATAGATATAGATATGTGTTAGTGGCGAGTCTATCAAAGTTGGAAGTCTAGACCGAGCGTCCCAAGGCGTGGGAGGAGTGGTTCTCATGAGCCCAGTATCCTAAGATATGCGATGACAAATCCAACGAGTGAATCCTATGATAGATCACTTGAGAGTGTGTCATAAGAGGATAGGCTTATTAATATAATGCTGTAACGTCTACATAAGTTGCCCCTTTACGCGCAAGACTTACGACTCCCATGATCTAAGTAGGTACCTACTTAAATGTTCCACGCCACCCCAAGGCAGCACTGACACTGAATAAATACCATGGGTTTCAGGTATCCAATAACTAAGATTCAATATATATCTCCTCGGAAAAGAGCATGGTTCCAGTATACGTATCGGATGCTCTGGTATCTCGTATAGTACTTCACGCCGTCACGAACGTGAAAAGTAGATGTAGAATTATTAGGGTGCTCGATCATGCGCCCCGAAAATGAGTCACGATAGATAGATAGGACTCCAACTCCCTACTACACAGACAGGGTGTCATTAGGAATATTTCAAATCAGATAGTAGACATATTTGTCGATTATCCATCTATCCATTCATTCATTCATTCATTCATTCATTCATTATCAACCGTTAAGCTTTAACTAGCAGAAGGACGCCTCCAAATGTTAGAGAACCTTGATAGCTGAAATCAACAGATTAGTTTCGTTTTGACTTTACGGTTGTTTTCGACTACCTACGTAGGCGAATGCAAAAGCCAGTGCTCAGGCGGCGTCGTCGTCATATACTAGGATATACGCCCTTGAAAAGAAAACCAACAGAGCAATAATACGATATACTACTACGGGCAATAATTTAGTTAGTACAGACTAATAATTTGCCCCTGATGGCTTAGCTACCGATTTATACACGATCGCGTACTCTTTTTTAAGGTGAAAATTATTACGTCGTTATTTCTATAAAGCATATGACGTCTTAATTTCAAAGAATCCCAAGCTTACCTTCACGGTTTATTATCCAATTACGCGGACAACCCTAGTCTAACGGCCGGTTCTCCAGCGATACCGTAGGCTGCGAGTGTCGTTCTACTGCGCTAGTGTGAGATGGGTTGGTAAACTCCTAGTAGATAGACATCGCGGCGTTTAAATGACGAAGCAAGGACTTTGAGTCAATATGTCACGGAGCTTAATACCAGCTAGTCGCTATACACCGAGTCATATAGGGAGGTTACTGAAGGTGGATAGTAGTAGGAACTAGAAAGTTTCTTCGATTAAATACCTAGGTTAGGTATGTATCTAGGCCTAATAGTAGCTAGACAGTTGTTACCATATAACAGTATAATATGCTGAAAGCTACTCTGAAGATGTTGACTATATATCACCGAGGACTGCTTGGTTACCAGGTAATTCTTAAGCTCCTGAAATGGTTCAATCAATACCGCGCGAGCTAATAGGGCCTTAGATGGTTCGAGCTCGGTCTATATGTAGGGTCTTGTAGTTCTACAGTTAGAGTCCCTTGCGAAACAATGAAGTTGCTTCCCACGCTTCTTGGCCCGTCTCGTGATACCCCTTACAGTTCATGTAACGAAATAGTATTAAAGTTAATAACCGCTATCATTCGGCCCAATGGATAAGGAATCAATTAGCCGTCGTCCCAAATAGGTATGCGAAGAGAAACGAGTGGATGTCTAATGATAGTGCTTAACAACAAGCTGGGGGGACGTTGGTTACTAGCACATGTCAGAGGCAACCCTTATTCTAGTTGAGAACTAACCGCCGTGTCATGGGACAGACCGAGGAGCGAGGGACCGGCTAAGAGACCTGACACACCGGAAATTTCTTTGTCATGCTAGAATATAAGGAGAGGAGACAAATCCTTGGTACATCTCTCATCTGGGAAACACCTGGCCAACGTAGGTTGGGTGGCCGACTACGTACCTACCTAGATACCTATGTAAAGGATACATAGACATCACCTGTTATCTAGTATCAGAAGCGTTTGGTTTATGTAATAATAATAATGTTAGAGAATAATGGAAAGAATAGTGTGTCGTTACTAGTCGTGAACGAACGAGTAGCATGAGACTTCTATTTGTTAATATCTGGGTGGGTACCTATGGTGCCTGAACTTACTACAATGTAATTAAGCAATATAGGTTGGCTTTATAGCCGCGTATTTATAGCCAAAGATATTATAAATATGTGTGCTACTTAGTTAGGTAGGTACCTATATCTATCAGCTCCTGACGCAAGCCTTACTGGGCCGAGGGTCTTGATATTATCTCAGATAGCTGTTCGAGTTGAACGCGAATCACTATTGATATTCCTGTCTAGTTTACTAATAGGTCTTGAATACTTCTAGGGCATCCCTTGGATTGTGTTTACGATATGATATCGGAAAAAGGGGGTAATCTTCATGCTCGTCGATTCTCACGGAATCGTTGCAAGGGCGGGATTGGGTTCTGATAGAAAGATAACAATGACTATGGCGTAATGAACAATATATCGATATTAGATTCCGGCTATATCTATAATATCTAAGTTAGAACCGGTTAGTTAAGTAGATGTGGGTGTTCATGAAGATATATGCGAAGGCTCTAACCTAGACTGCTTGTCAGCTGTGAACCCTCTTGTATGGTAATAGCTTATAAGTTTATTAACGCGCCCCCCGCTATGTTCTTCGTAACGTTATAAATACTATCCTGATGAATCTTTCTAGTGGATATCCTAATATTCTTTTTTCTCTTGGAACTACCTGGACGAGGGGGGTTATTGTGGACGATTGAACACATCCCATCTGTCGTTGTCCTTTGATATCACGTGTTAATTGTCAGATGCGAGAGTGTTTTGGGTGTCCGGTATGTGCTTGGGAACTGTTATAAATAAGATGTGTGTGTGACAACGGAAATATAATCACTACATGGTCGGGTAGCACGCAGCCTTGCCGGTTATCAATGTATCGGCCAAGATAATGAGAGATATTAGAGGGCCTCGAGCACGTGGAATTGGCAGCTTATTACTGTACGGCTCGATTCGATTACTTGCAGAAGCCCCCCCTCCCAGGGCCGACCCCAGGACCAAGCTCTCGCTCCAAGTCTAGGAATCTAATGTTCTACATACGTGCCTTAAGTGGCTCGCCGTAGTGCCAATCGATTGGGAAGTCTTAAGCCACCGTCCGCTTGGCTGCCGTGTGGGCGGACAAATAGGAGGCGTGAGCACGGATTTGCCACGACCGATGGAGCCACGTAGGGTTATCTATATAAATATAGCTGGGGTCGAAATGGCTTGCAACCCAGAAAACATCTGGTTTGCCGATGCCGTGCGCGAGTGGACCCGGCGGGCGCTTGAACTCTTGGGGACTCGGCGTGCGCGGGTCGTAGATTTGGTTTGGCTGTCATTTCCTAAGCGCCGCTCATACGCAAGGGGGAAGATTTACAGATTACAGGTTGCATTATATGTACGTGATGTACGTGATGTACACCCGACATATACACGGTATATTGAATTCAATTCCACATGGAGTAAGGGGGAACCCTTCATTTATAGAATATAATCTGTAATATTGCGTCTCTTATTTGGGAATAACTTAATATATCAATACCCAGGATAATTCCGATCGTGTGTAAAGATTAATAAGGTGCCTTGGATGCTCGTCGTTGTCGGTGTATGTGGTGATGGGATAAGAGCTCGTTCGGGCCATATGGAGGACCTCAAGGCTTTGCAATCAGACTTTTAACAAAAACTAACCGGCTCTGAACTGACTGGCTCATTAGCCGCGGTTATATGCGTCTTCTTTGCATTGCTTTGCGTCGCTTCGCATATCTGGCGCCAAATCGACGATCTAACCGCCGAGAGAGCTCGACTTAGGAATATGCACGTACTTGCGGCTGGGCTTGAACGCGCTTAAGGGTGGATGCTCGCTAAGCAATAGCTAGGTGGTGTTTTGGTCTGGTCAGCTTATCCTGTCAAGTTCAAGAAGCAGATGTAACCTTTCCCAAACCCGAGGGACTCTTAAGGCCTGCTCCAGACGTCCGTGTACCCGGCATCCGGAGTTCTTGATTCTAAAGTATGTATGTAAGAAGTTTACGTTTTCTCTCCACCAAGTGGGACAGTGGGACTACGAGTGAGCGTCTCAAGTGGTTTTACACTGCAAAGCAACTGGACGCTTGGAGTAAACTGACCCGGGTTCTGGGACTTCTGGGTTGTGGCTCACGGGGAGCAGGCTGCATCACGATGCTGATCTTTATTCCTCATACGGATCCGTATACTAGTGTATACTAGGAATATACACTACACTCCATCCATATATATGAGTGACGCAATATGTCAATGTCATATACATATGCATACCTGTAAAAGTATGTTGCCCGTAGAACCTAATTTGCCAATTACCGGATCAATGAATCCCTAAAGTTAAGTAACTTAGGTACCCTTACTTGCATGCATCCTTAGGTATATATAAATGGGAATTTGTGCTTTCTTAGTGAGATTCCTCCAAATTTCGTCTGCAGTTATGTGTGAGCTGGTAGGGTCGGCCGGTACGCCGGTAAGCCACAAACGTAGTCCATATGTGCGGTGTTAAGTACGTGTTCGGATGAGCCAATGCAGCAGCCATGCAGCCATGTTACTGCTACTATGTAGTATGCCTACATAGTATGCCTACATGGATGTCTCCATGTATGTCTCTCTGTCTCTCTCTCCAGGTTCCGTGTCTCCATGATAGTGGGCTGGGTTTCAGGCACATGAAACAGACCATGCAAGTAGGTGTAAGCATGGGAAGTGGTCGATCACAGGGGTTTTAATCTCCCCATAACAGGCCCGTACAGGGTTCGTGCAGGGTTTGTACAGGATTCGTACAGGGCAAAAATCCTTTTGAGTCCAAATTCGGACTTTGACAAGGCTCAGTCAGGTCCAGGTCCAGGTTGCTCGCTCATGAGATCCTTCTGGCGTTCTCATCGTCAATTACTAACTGATGAATCGTTAACAATTAGTTATCTGATTTGATGTGATGAAATAAAATGCGATGCAATGGGATAAAAGGTAGATATCTAGTCTTAGGTGTCTGCACGATGCCTAAAAAGAAACCGAAACGCGTCAACGGAGAATATTCCGAGTAGAACACGGAATACGTAGAGTGGAAATGTCACTGTAGAAATGGTAATTAAGTTCATTACGAATCCTCTTTCCTTTCTTTTTCTTTTCATCTCATCTCTCTGTCAACCATTAATTGAGGCGAAATATTATAAGAGCAATTCTATTAAGTACGCTAAAAATACAAACTTCCATTAAGTTCGAAGCTGAAGATGACTTGAAAGTACCTAGGTTAGGTATCTTACATGGACAAGTCTTTAAATTACACTGTGTTTCGTTCTGTAGGTACCTATGTACTAAAGCACCTAATGGAAGTTGCGGATCCGTACAAAGGTCATTATATAATTCGAAAAATGGGTCTCGAAAGCTGCGAGAAACAGCTTGGGACCCTTGACTTCTTGGCCAAATTCTCCCTGTGATCTCCTTTTTGAGAGGTTTAAATCTTTTCTGGTTGGTCGATGCCCTTGGTCCCCATGACAAAAGACTAAAATCCCTTCCAGCCACTAGCAGCGCGTTCATCCTAGAAGGTCTAAGCAGGGTGGTACCACCTTTTAACTGCGCTGACTGGTTGTCACACCCTTTGCTAGATCTACTTAACACGTATAACACTGTGTTATACTGTATTGTACTGTACCTGAAGACCTGCTCAACCAATAAGGACATCAATACGAGTCCTCTCGATTTGTATCGAGATGCTAGGTATCTCATGTACCTACTTCTGTTTCCATAAGAGATGCAGAACTACGTACCTAGTAGGTACTTTGAACAGGTGAAAAAGCATGGGACTTTTCACAATTATTGATATCCACATATCTGTCTATACCTTCTTTCATGATGTTTTATGGGCATTTCTCTATTTTATACCGTACTTAGGTACCTAGGTCGACAAGTAATGTGTTTTTTTTCTGCCTTATTAAGCATCTAGGCTTCTTTTCCGTAGCATGCACATCTGTAGCAATGAGGTCAGAACCTACATGGTTAGAAAGGGTAGTTTCCCCGGCATAGATATCAATGTATGTGCATACACTACACTACATCAGGTGCGATGCCTGCTATCCTAAATCGGGTTCTGGAATAGTGACAATTTAGTGGTCAATTTAGTACCTTGGATCCACTACCTCAAAAAGCTAGCATCCACCACCGCGGCAAAATTGAGCCCCTGCAGCCAATGATAGACATTGTTTCCCACTCATCAACCAATTTAGGTATATAAAGTACACAGTGTAGCTAAATAATTTTTACCTGGACAGAAGTGCAATAGGATGTCCTCATATCCTCAGTGAGAATCCACAATTCATAGTCCATAGTCCCAGACAGTGAAAGCGCAGCACGCTCTCACATTCGTTGGTCGGACCTGCCCACCCGCCAAAAACCCACTGCTGTAATTTTCACTTTTCCCACTCCTGCAGACCCAGACACAAAGTATCTTTCCTTTTCATCCACCACTCTCAATTTTTTTGTCCATCTTCTCTTTCTTCCTCCCCTCCTTATCCCCCCCCCTATCGCATCTCGCCCTTCCTTTATTCTCTCTCTATCCTGTTGGTTCCTAATCCTCCTCGAGGTTTCCCCTTTTTGTGTTTGCGCGCAATTCAATTACTATCCGTCGTAGGCTTGTCCTTCGTCGTTTCGTCAACAGGAGAGGCAGTTGCTGCATCGCGTTCTCTCGAGAAGACGACAATTTGCCACCATCATCGCTAGCTCAGTATTTTTTATTTCAACAGGATCAAGGGAAAAGAAAAATAAAAGAAAGAAAGAATAAAAAAAGAAGGAAGATAGAAGAGCCGGAAAACCCGATCGATTTATTCGACTCCTTAATCATTGTATAAATTACCGACTTTTTTTTTCTACGCCGTTTTCGATTCGCATCGCCTTTACCCATATACCTTATACTTGACTGATCATAATATCGTCCTTCCCAATTACGTCTATCGAATAGCAAGAAACTGTGAACGGCACACGTTTAGGAGAAGTAAAAGTCACCCGCAAGGTTAAGATTTTTAGAGTGGTTGCATTAGACACCCTCAATTCTTTCGTTAGAGTCCCTAGAAACAAGGAAACTCTCCCCGTCCCAAGGTATTTCCGCAAAAGATCAACGCACAAGAACAAAGCCGGAGCGCTGCGACTCGACACCATCAACCTTTCGGGATCAGGATCCGACCTGCTAATATTACGCCGCTCTCGGACAAGTCACCAACAAAGAAGCTCGAGTCTCAGATTGTTCTTCTACTCGTCCCTGCGTAACTTCGAGGTCGTGAACCCTCTGTTCTCCTTAGCCTACCGACTTCTGTTCCATTGCCTTGTCTCTGACCCGGATCAATTGGGAAACCTCGTTCGGATTATCTTCAACCTTTCTCCTTCTTGGCTTAACTACGCAGCTTCCTGTCATTGGTATCGTCTGTCGCTCATTCGGACACGACTACGGATTAGTTTAATAATTATCCCTTCCCAAGAAACAAAAAACAACTCTACACAACAGCCACTTCTACTCGCATCTGGCCTCTGTTTCTTGTCTACAGTTTTCCGTCACTACATCAGCACAGTTGTCTTGGGTTTGTTGGATTCTGCCGGCGAGCCACGTTTGATACGATATTATTTCCAATCGCCACAGCATTAGCTATTGCGCCGATTGTCTGGCTACACCACGCAATCGCGATTGACATCGACCGTCCCGGTAATTTCGTATCGTATTAATCAGACCTGCCTGGATCACATTTATTCCCACCAATCTACTTTTGTTGTAATATCATTCTGGACGCCCTATTATTCCGGAGGCGATCATCCATTCCTTACTAGACTTCACTTCTAATTACACACTGTCGCTTGGATTCGGATCTTGTATCACGATTCACCCAAGCAACTATTCTGTTGATAGATCAAAGCGTTGCTTATATTTTGAGTATGGACACCGGTGGTCTCGCTCAAATGTCACACAACGGTTTCACTTCGCCAACCGGTTTAGGCATGCCTACCGGGGGGCTTGCTTCACGTCGCGGTGGCGGTCAGAACATCAAACCTTTGTCCTTTGAGTCTATCAAGGCATCCAACGATTCCAAGGACAACGGAGTACCAACTCCACGGACTAGCCGATCTCATCTGCTTGCTGGTCTCAGGACGGCTCCAAAGTCGGCTACCGTCGCTTCTTTTGTCGCCTCGCCAACTTCTACCGTACCGCCTACTCGTATGCATGGCAGGGATGCTACCGGAAACGCGTATGGTAATCAAGATGGCATGTATGGTGGACCTAAAACTTCGCTTCCTCGTCTTGCTACTCAGCAGCAGAGTTACAACCCGATGATGAACTCGAGCCAGCAGCATTATACTGCCGAACAGATTCTGGCACCCCCGGAGCTTCATCTCGATGAGCAGGTTCAGGACCAGATGGATCCGTCGCTCTATGCTCAACTGGTAGCAACCAATATGTACCTAGCTCAGCAACAGCAGCGATTGCAGCAACAGTTGCTCAGCGTCCAGGCTGCGGCTCAGCAGTTCCAGGCGATGAGTCTCACTGGACAGTCCGCGTTGCACCAGCAGATAGCCTTGCAGAACCTATACCAGCAACAACAGCAGCTTAAGAATTTGCAGCAATCGATGGCTAACCCCATGCAAATCCAGCAGAGCCTCTATCCTTACTATGACTCCAGTAGCCAACAAGTGTTTTACGTTAATCAGAACTCGACTCAGACAAGAAACGTCAGCAGTTATGCGGATCACACTCCCGGTACTCCTCAAGGTTATAACCACCCGCAGGTAAACAACGGCACACCTCGTGTTCAAGTTTCACCACCTCCCACGGAGAGCGCCCCGCCTACCTTCCGGACTACCTCACCCCCAAAGAAGGTAGAACTAATTGCGGAGCCTACACCTCTGCCACCTCCATCCGCCAATGCCTTCCGTCGCGGCCACAAGAAGTCAACCTCTCTCGCAAATGGAAATAAGGGTTTGTCACTGTCGATGGAGGATGGCCCTAAGTCAGCTGGCCCTAAGACTGCCTCTTTCCCACTCACACCCATGGGAAATGGTGGCTACGGCCCTGGCCAGGGTCGTGCTGGCGAGCATCCTATCCGTCAGCCTCGTGGTCCACCTGCACTGGATGAACTTAGGGCGAAGCCCACCGCCAAGCACGAGGGTAGCAAGAACTTCGCCCAGCGAACTCGCCGTTCCGCCGTTCACAACCTAGTGAAGGCTGGGATAGTCAGGCGCAAGGGTACGGGTAGTAGCTGCGGAAGCATGAGCCCCGTATCTGAGAGCGCGGAGGAAGTTTGCACACCACTAACCGATAACGAGTCTGATTCTGGGCATAGTGGCTCGGGTAGCCTCTCAGGCGATGCAGAGCCTAGTCTCGCTAGTTCCAGGACTTCCACGAGTGGGAGCTGGGGAGCCATTGGCTCTGATCGCCCTGGTTCGCGCCAGAAGTCACGGAAAAGCGTCGATAGCTTATCTAGCGGAGGTGACAGTGAAGGCAGCTTTGCAAATGTGTTCAAGAATGGCTCTCAGCGCTCTGGTAAGACCGAGTCAATCGACGGTCAGCGAAAAGCGCCCATGCTCGTACTCACCAGCGCCGAGAAGCGCAAGGGTGGTGTGGCTTAGGGTATAACCGGCCTTAAATTTTCACGCAATAATGATCGCATGCTCCCAACGTCTTTGTCTTTTCATGAACATCGCGACGGAGCGGTAGAGCCCTCTGAGCAGAGATTACGCACGAATGGACGGGACTAGGTTGGAGAACAGAATGGCCATTTCCTTTCGCAATTTGATTTTTGGAGGGCACTGGTAACTGGGTTAAAGGGATGGCAGCATTCTGAGCTGTTGATTTCTGTTTGCAATACCGAGGATCATTGAAGCTGGTATCCAGCAGTACACTTCTTCGAGGGGATAGAGCGGCTTGGAGAGAAAACCCTGTTGGTGGGATTCTTTTGCTGTTTATACTTCACGTCATTCTCTCGCACAAACCACACGTTTATTCGCTTCTAAATACGTTGAGTTTGGAGGAACCTCACGGAGGGAACATCTCACTTACGATTCTTGTGGATGTTTATTCCCTAGAAAGCTGTGTAGGCTGGAGCTTAGCTTCATGGTTGGGACATCTAACAATAGACTCGTGCCCGACCCTAGATAGTGATCGGTGGCTCAATTATAATTATATGCCAAAGCTCGCATGACTTGATGTGGTTGCTATTTTGCTCGTGTTCCTTGATTCGTAGATCATAAACAGGTTCCTATCCTCGAGTACCGCCGTATAGATAACGCATTTACAACGATCGATTGATACCTTGAACTATTCGGAGAACTTTACGATTTACAAGTTTTGGCAGTTTTCTGTGCATACTTCCGAACTTGCTTCAGGCATACCCGGATAGGTAGCGTTCATGTCATTATCCCAGCACCATTCATCAACTACCTATGTAGGTACCTACATACGACAAGAGAATGATGGCGATTATTATGGCATTTTATAAAGCATTAGCTAGATACCTACTTAGATACCTAGTGTCTTGTAGTTCTCGCCTAGGGTGCTCAAACACCGAGCTGAGGTTCTTTCTGCTTGTCCCTTCGCATATCCTGCATACCAGCTTCCAGATCCTCCAGCTTCGTTCGATTCCGCCGCCCACGATGTATCAAAAAGGCAATCAACGCTAGTAACAATATCCCCCCAAGCGTGGACCCAACACCTATACCAGCTACGACACTCGGTCTTAGGCCATCGTCACCCTGGTTTTCGGGAGTATTTTCACTACTGGTCTCTCTAGGAACCTTGTTCTACCAATGCTATGGTTAGGTGGTGATAGTAGAAAGGATTTGTAAATACGGGGCTTACGTGTAGGAAGTTGCTAGGGAGTAATAGTTTCGGTGATTGAGTCTGACACCAACTCTCGCTGGTGTGGAAAACATAATCGCCCGGGGTAAGATCGACTCTAGGTGTTAATATGAACGTAGTGTTGCCTTTATAGTCTATTTTCTAGTGAGTGTCTGAACATTGATGAGGTTAATAGGATGAGCGAACTCTCATACCTTTTAGGATCTTATCAGTCCGTACGAAGCCCCCGGTTGCCAAGCTAGCGAGATCGAAGTTATCCAAGTCGGTAGTACTTGTCCACAGGAGAGCCAACGTCTTCCCGTGTTTGAAACCCCATTTTCCGGTCGTGAAGCGGGTGTTAGCTACGCATTCCATGGCCGGTGTTAATAAGGCGAATAGAACAGCGTTTTGAATATCATTACTGCCACTAGCTAACACTAGAAACAATGTTCTCACTAATATGTAAGAAAAGGGCAAACGATGGGGGTTATAGTTGCCCTAGAATTCCATCTTTCAAGCTATAATCCTGAATATAATATGTCAATAGGGCCTGTTACTGTATGACAGCTTCGTCCCGTTTGACGGTGTTTGTTTGTATTGGGCTACTGTTGCACATGTGCTACGGACGGAAGCGGGCTGCCTTCTAGAAATCACGGATAGAGGCATTTTAGGTGAGTACCTATATACTCACCTACTAAGGTTATCCTCATGGGATGTCGGGAAACGCCTAGTAATACTTCATTGCTAGCCATGTAGAAGGGTAAAGAGGTTTCTTCTCCATCCATGCTACCATCCTAGAACTAGATCAAGGCAGTATATGCGAAGAGTGGAAGGATCACCGGAAGTCCATTGAAATATTGTGAGGTATGTCAGGGAGAAAGAGCATCGAGTCTCAGGGGCTCAAAGACTTTCGTATTTTACATATCCTAATTGGGACCTGGTCGCTGTAAAATGGCCCCCGTTGGTTTTGTTTGCTTGGGAGGTCAAAGTTAATTTCCTCGACGCCAAATTGTCCCTCTCCGCAGACGTCGAGAAAGGCCTTGAATGTGTCTCGATTCCTTTCTGTAGCGGCAATGAGAATTATCACATGTGGGAACATTGTCGCTAGTTCTTCCAAGGTTCCAACGAGAGCCGGGATGACGCTCTTGTCGTAAGTTATATCCGCGCCAAGGACCACATCGATCGGCACGCCGCCGTTCCAGTACTGATCTTCTGTCCCTACAAGGGCATGGCCCCATTTGACGTCCATTGCCCGGACCCGCCCTGAGTCTTGAAGCCCGTTAAGAAAGAAGTTTTCGGGAAGGTTTGCAACGACCTCATCAGAACCGTCGGATGCGACGGCCAAAGGAGAAGCAAGAAATTTAGCACACAAGATGGATAGGTATCCAGTTCCCGATCCTAGCTCTAGGATTTTCTTGTCTCGAACAAGTGACGGATTTGCGCTGAGAAACTGCCCCAGGTGAAGGGCAGCCTCCCAGGTACGCAAACCAGTCGTTCCCGAAGCGGAGATGAGATTGCGCGACTCAAGTAGTGTGATCTGAGCTGGAGTTGAGACAATAGCATTATCCTCGTTGCCAAGCAGTGACAGAGTATATGTCACATATGATTTCTGCTGGGCGGCAGTGGTCTCGGAGGGCAATGGGCAAGATAGGAGAGTAGAGAGTGCATCCATCAGGTCGTCCGAAACGCCCTAATGAAGTTGGGAATTAGCCATGGCTGCATGGCGAGAGCGAATCGTGTGGGTCATTATAATCAAATGAATATTATTAACGAAATAAATACCGAAACATCATATACATCTTATACGACTCTAACAAGAGATGAATTTCCTTACATGACTATCCCAGTCCTCGATACTCGCTTCGATCCTCGAGGTGAGCTCTTTCAAGACTCGCAGCTGGTATCTCTGAGGAGGGGGATAAGCAAGAGCGTCATCCGCAAATATGCGGCGGTATATGGCGTCTTGTACATCCGCATCTCGTAGGAGGGTAGGCGGAGGATAATCAAGATCTCGTTCCAGTTGTAGGTATTGACGACAGAAGCGACCGATAATACTAGCTTTCAACTCATGTTCTT
The DNA here is from genome assembly GCA_025201765.1 of Daldinia sp. FL1419. NCBI lineage: Eukaryota > Fungi > Ascomycota > Sordariomycetes > Xylariales > Hypoxylaceae > Daldinia > Daldinia sp. FL1419. Next base: position 130,299 of record MU623350.1, read on the forward strand.
CTTGTGACATGTTCAGTGAGTTTAGGATCTTTATATTTTAAATCCTAGATATTAATACCGCCAATCAGGCCAACTCTCCACGATGTAGTCGCAACGTGAGGTTGGTGATGGGTGATGGATCCGTGGATGTTAAGTGTAAGTGTAGGTACCTATGTATACATGTGCGATGTATCTAAAGCTGCTATGGGTAAATAATGTGGCTGTGCCTACTAAAAGATGGCTGTGCTGAGGTTAAGAAAAGTTACCTAGGTACCTCAATGGCAGATGGACTCGTGGAATTACCTAGTGTATGTACCTACTATTAGGGCTTGAACCTCGTTTGTCTATGCACAACTTTTTTAGTGGGAAAGAAAGAGAAAGAAAGTAGAAAGCGCGAGTCGGAAGTATACTTGGTCCGGACTCTTAGCCCCAATCACAATCACCCGAACACACCAATCCACCAATCCACCCACTTTCCCACTTTCCTGGATACGAATTTTTGTGAAGGACCTTTCCAACCCTCCAATTCGAATACTAATCCAGCAGCAAAATTAAAGTCTGTCCTTCCATCGCCAATCTTCTCCTTAGGACAGATTCCTTTTTCGACTTATTCGATTAGGATCCCATTAGCAATCCGCGAAGATGGCTGACTCCGAAGCTGCCGTCACGTTGCGAACTCGCAAGTTCATCCGCAACCCTCTCCTCGGTCGCAAGCAGATGGTTGTGTACGTTATCTTACATCCTACCTCCCGTGTCCCGTTGCCCGTTTCCCGTTTCCCGTTTCCCGTTTCTCGCCTCTCGTCTCGTTCTCTGCGCTCGATAAAATAACCAATTTATTTTTTTTATTTTATTTTTTATTTTTTATTTTTTCGGTGCATGGGAGCGCGATCGAAGGCGAGGGGGAAAAAAAGAAAAAAAAAAGAAAAAAGAGATGAGAGAGAGAGAGATCGAGTCGAGCTGAAGACTAACCAAAAATAATATCATAGTGACATCCTACACCCCGGCCGAGCCAACATCTCCAAGGACCAGCTCCGAGACAAGTTAGCCACCATGTACAAGGCACAGAAGGACCAGATCTCCGTCTTCGGTCTACGAACACAATTCGGTGGCGGCAAGACCACCGGCTTTGCTCTGGTCTACGACTCCCCCGAGGCCATGAAGAAGTTCGAGCCCCAGTACCGACTAGTCCGTGTCGGCCTCGCCACCAAGGCCGAGAGAGCGTCGAGACAGCAACGTACGTTTTATCTTGATTTCCGAGGGATACGCTGGAGACAAATCGAAATGCTAACAATAAATATACAGGCAAGCAGCGCAAGAACCGACAGAAGACCCTGCGGGGTACCGCCAAGGTCAAGGGTGCCAAGGCGAAGAAGGAGAAATAGACGATGGGCTTCTAGGTGTTCTGGTCTGGTCTTTGCGGAGTGGGATTTGGCTCGGCTTCGGCACTGGCTCTGTGCATTATACGCGAAAATGCATATCAATGCATATCTGCATCCTACGTACTAGTTCTCGACGCGGTACTAGTGAAATTTCCTCGAGGCGTGACGGAATGAATTTAATGATTTCCCCCACGATAGCATAAATCAAGGAGTTGTCATGGCAATGCCCGCTTTCACTTCACTATATCCAGTTCATATGTGACGGTATTCTCTCATGAGATTGCGCGGGATCCGCTAATGATATTTCCTTTTTTTCTTTTTCTTTTTACTACCAGAGTAACTAACGGCTAGGATACCACTAATTCTATGTACAACGATTCCTGAATGCCTTCATTTTCGCTAGATTCCTAATCTACTAAGCGCACAGCATCCAAAACCTATCATGGTCATATCTCATAAGCCGTTAGGGGGTATCTATGTCCATACCCATACCCAAAAAAGAAAGCAAATAGACAGGGCGCTTTTAATATTAAACAACAAGTGCTAATCCTCCAGCGACGATTCCAGCTACGACACCGGCACGTAACGCTGCCTGTCCACTACCGTCACAGCGCATCCCACTAGCTCCGGCATCTAATATTGGTTCGTGCCAGCCGCAGTGCGTCTCTAGAGGAAAAGTCACGCAGCTATAGTACGTAGTCTGCACATACTTGAGGCCGATCTCGTGAAAGTTGGCTCCTGGCGGGGGCAGTTCAGGCGAGGCTGTAATCTCGGGGCCGCTTGGAGCTCCAGACGATGCGGGTGCGGATATAGACGTAGACGTAGGCGTACCCGATAGCAAAATAGTAGTGCAGCGGGTTTTGGCAGCAGCAGCGCTCGCCGTCTGGGGAGTAGGACTTGACGCGTTTAGGTGGGCCGAGTGCGTGCAGCTTGTCGCTATCGTTGTAACTGACGGTATTGCCGTCAAGGTTGTCGCCGTCGAGGGCGATGCTAGGCTTGAAGATAGGGCGGTCCGCGGCGTTTTCCGGCTAGCGGCCGCCAATCTTAGCAAGACTGTGAGAAAAACGATTGCCAGCATCGTGATGGGTATAATTAAGTAGATATGTAGGTAGGTATGTGGGTAAATATACAGCGCCGTCTATGCCTCTGCTTCAAGTCCTGATGTCCTTCAACAACAACAAGGGTTGGTTTGGTTTGGTCTCGGGGAATTAGGGGAGGTGAGACAGAGCAAGTTATATACGCCGAATGGGAATGGCGTGAAAGACGTGAGGCCGGCTCGGTGTGCGGAATGCGAATAAAAGATACCTGTAAGCTGGAAAGGCTGTGTGTGGGATATTAAAGACGGTGATAATGGATTATAAAGAATGACTATGGGATTGTTATGGACAAGCAGACAAAGAGAAGGGGAAGAAGAACCAGGTAGAGTTGGAGACAGAAAGAGGTAGGCAAGAGTTGAAGGCGGGTTTAATGAAAACTAAATGTAAATTCATCGTGCCTTGGACTTCTAGAATCAACCCTTTGAGACTCAAAAGATCCGTACGTTAATCACATACTCCAATCCCTACATCTCTACCCGTCATCTCCGCCTCCGTGATGCAAGCCAACATGTTAGTCAGAGGCACGCGCGTGCGTATGCGCATCGGGCAGACGGTAGGTTAGGTCGAGCAGCCGGGTTTAGCTATTGGACGACACCATCGCGTTGAACCAAGCCTAAACCTGATCGCTCCATCATCCCGCATGCGCCGGGGGTGAGTATCTGGCCATGCCATCGTCTTCGAGAAATCGCTGTTCTCCTTGGCAAGAGAACGAAGTATTTCAAATGGCAAACGACGTTTCTTCGCCGTGTTAGAGGCTGCTCTACGGCTGGCCAGATACTTGGTCCGCAACGAAGGATAAAATCCCCTTGATAAGTGGAGGCACTGTCGCAGATGCGCAGTGTATCGGCCGAGACGGGGAGTTGTGATTGGTGCGTCGTTATATGCAGGGTCAAGAAATAATACCCTTACCCTTCCCACCTTTCCCCCTCCTTCGATGGAAACGTGCTTGCATTTCTGTACGCGATACCTATCCTGGTCCTATAAGACTTTGAAAGACCAAGATAGCCTAGGCGAGCTTAGGCGATTTATGATTATGTCTTCGAGACCCAATGAGTCGGGTCTGACCCCTTTCAGCTCAGGGCTAGGTACTGCTTGGCGGACTGCTGTATTCGCCAGGAAGATACTTGACTGAGGGGTTTGCTCAACCTGAGTCACAAAACTTAGCCAAAATAATAATAACTTTCAGGGGATGGAAGTAGTACCAAAGCCTTTACTTTGGGTAGAAATTTACATCAAAGTTGGCAAGTAGCCCATTGTAGGCGTATTTGTTACAATGTTGAACGAAAGCTTCTAACCATGAGTCCCTGGCATATACGAAGAGAGGGGCCAGGGAGCTTGTGATTTCCTTGAGTATAAGACTACCTACCTACTTAAGTAAAAAAAGAATCTTCTAGCTATTAAACTTGGCGTAACTGGCGTTTCGCAAATTCTTTGAAATCAACGAGGTAAGGTATGTGATGGCTCACTGAATCACGTTGTATATTGCTGCACACTGGGAACCCACTGTTGATTTAAAAATAATAAATACCAAGAGGGTTCCGCGCTGGCCTTCATAACCAAACCTTAGTTTGCTGTGTGTAGGCGGGCTTAGATTATTTGGTACGGGTTCCTAGATAGATGACCTTCTAGCAATTCGAATAAAACTCAAGTCGAAATCCGGGTTCGGCCAGCATGAGGCCGTTCGTGAACAAATCGCTAAAGAATCATATAAAATCGATTTCTGGAGGGTCCAACTACCAACTCCAGATCGGGTTCCCGTCCGACCAGCCTGGACTCCTAACCCTGAATCAGTCTGATCAACTCCCTTCTCTTCAACCCCGATACTCTACTACGTGGCGGCGGATGACAGCTTGCATTGTGTTGCTGCTTTCTTCGCCCTCAAATTTGAGGTTTACCTTGCCGTCGCCATCCATCCCCATAACCTCGGCTTTATAGAATGTGGTGGTGTTAGGATACAGCGCCAACACCGTTTTGCCCGTCTCCAGTGGCGGTAGTACAGTCCCTTCTCTAGGGATAAGGATCATGCTGCTAGCGTAAGTTCGGAAATCCTTTTGGTGTCCATTCTCGTCCACATCGGCGTCGAGGACCCTGTATCGTCTTGTCTTTCCTTCACCACGAACATCCTGGACGATGCCTAGAATCCAATCCGTCTGCTCGTTATTCATGGGCTTTGGCTTGAAAGCGACTTCGTCATCCTTGGCAAACGTCTGTTTAGTACGGATGGAATTAGAAGAAGGCCCGGCTTGGGGCTCAACACTCCCCGCCTTGGCAGCCGGAGTAGAACGATCTCTAGGCGGAACCGAGTCGCGGTCGCCCTTACTACTATTATTAATACGACGTATGGTAGGGTTTGGGGATGGGACGGATGACTCTCCGGATCCGTCAAAATCATATAAAGAGGATGCAGCGGCAGCCGACTCCTTAGCCCGCTGGACCCTTGAGATGTTGGTCTCTTGCTGCTCTTCCTTGGCCTTCTGTACGGCACGCAGTACCTTGAGTTTTTCGATTGTTTCTACTATAGCCTGGCTGGCGATTTCGTTGGCCTTTACACCCTTACGGTACAAGTCATCAAGTGTGTTATAATCCTCTATAGCGAGAACTGCGAAAGGCATTAGATTACTTGCTCGATGACAATGAAGCGGGGTATGAATGGGACTCACCGCCCTTACTCCTCTTCTCGGCCATTAGCTTTTCCTGGTCGCGTATCTTGTTGACATTGGAACTGCTGTCGTTGAAGGCATTGGTAATAGTAGTACCTTTGTCCTTGATATCCTTCCACATGGGCAGTTCTTCTCCGTGCTCGCCAATTTCGCTGTTGCGATTTGGACCTCTCCGTTGGTTCCCCCGTGAAGACATCTCGACGATGTTTTAAAAGATTGCCTAAGCGGAGAAGGCGAATTATGAGATACGAGGCTCTTACGATAAGCAGTCACCTATAAATCTAGGGAATTATGATGTTTCGATGTGAGATGATAAGATGAGATATGAGAAACGAAGAAGGAGATACTAAGAATTTAATTTGATATTCAATTCCAACTTTCATAAAGGCTTCGATTAATTAGAGGAAGTTGGAAGTAATATTAAAAGTATTAATAAGAGTATTTGGACGTTTTTGTTTTATGACTTGTTTAAGCCTGGCCATTTTAAGTTTTGAGTTAACTAAAAGTGAACCTGCGCCTCTTTGACGATGGCCGACCTGTTGTTTACACATGTACCACATATAAGCAGGTACATGTACATGCAACCCAGGAATTGCACCTATTGCACCTAATGTGGGTGTATGCAGGTTGTGGCTTATCACTTGTGGCGGTTAGGTACATGATCTGCCTAACTAACACTGACTAACTACTTAGGTAACCCCAAACATTAAAATAAAGTACAGTAAAACCCTACCATAACAAATTAACTCAAACATAAAATTAAATTCACTATAACAGAAATTCATTATAAACCAAATTTACCCCTTTTAAAATTAAATACTTATATAAATACTTATATTTATTAATAAAATCTACCTATTTCTTTATATATAATATATACTTATCATCATTTACTTAATTTTAAAAGTTTATTCCTTAATTTTATAAAATTAAATCACTTTTACCTCTTTATTCAAAGCCTTTATAAAATCTAAATCAACTTAATAATATTATTCGCACCACTTAAACATCATCTAACACACTAATAAAACCTTATTCAATAAAATTCCTTTAATTTCAATATTTTAAATAATGCCTTAAATTTTCTTAAGGTTTTGTATTAGAAGATTATTGATATGGGTAGAGAAAAAAATGACCTTATTAAGCATATTAACCCTTTAAATTAACTTTATAATTTTTAAATTTTAAATAATTTTATATATTTATTTTTTTAATTTTATTAATTTTCTTTATTTAATTAGGATATTAAAATATTTTTTTAAATTAAAAAATCTTAGATTTTAAAGTTTTTATATATTATTTATATTTTATTAGCCAAATATATAAGCTTTTTTCTAATTGGTCAGTTATATTAACCTTTTTTGATTGGTTAATTTTATATTGTACCTAATTATATTTTAATTGATTAGTTTTATGTTTAGTTATATATTAAATTATGTAGTATAATTATATAATTGAAATTATTTTTAATTTTTATGAAACCTCCTTTTTACAAGTTTTTTTTGAATGAAAATAGGTTTTTAAAAGTTGTTTCTTATTTGATCAACATTTACCCTATATAATTCCAAGTGATTTAAATTTGTTTGAGAGAGGTTCGGAAATTTTGGGAAAAAATTTACTATATTTAATATTATTAATATTATTAATTTAATTAAAGATTATATTAGAATTTTTAAAGAAGTTAACATAAATATTAAAAATATTAATCCTAATTATTATATATATAATCCAATTTTAAAAAGTTATTAAGAGATGGATTAAGAATAAATTATATATTAAAAATTATTATTAAGTATATGATTAGATGAAAAGAACATTTATTGGAGTTTATTATAATAATTACATTTTTTTATTTACTATTTTAAATTTCTATTTTATTTTATTTTTATTTTATTTTTAAATTTTATATATATAGAGATTGATTGTTGATTAAATTATTATATTTATATAGTAATACCTTCATGTTGTTATCCTTTTTTTATGTTTAAAAAAAAAATATTTTCTTTGTTAATCTTTAATTATTATATTTATTTATAATTGGGCAATTTTTTTTAATTATATTTTTTTGAATAAAAAGGATGTAATTAATTTAAATATGAAGGAATTTAAATTTAAAAGTTTGAAGATTATATTTTATTATAATATATAAATAATTATTATAGTTATTTTTATTAGGAAAAGTATAGCATTTAAAAAATAATTATATATTAATATAATTTTTAAAATTAAATAATTAAAAATGTTTTTCATAAAATTTATAAGGAATTTTATTAGGAAAGTTAAATATTTAAACTATTAAATCTTATATATAATAAGAATTAATTAAAATTTTAGTTATATATTCATTAATAAAATTATTTTTATAAATATTAATATATATAATAAATTATTTAAATAATTATAATAAAATAATATTATAATAATAAAGATAATAAAAATTATTTTTTTAAAAATTGGTATTAATAATTTTTTATTAGATATATTAATTAATTTTAATATTATTAAAGATTTTAAATTCCATTATACTAAACATTTAAATGTTTTAATTAGTTAGGAATTAATTAAATTATTTTAAAAAAATTTATAAAATAATAAAAATTAAAGAAAGGACCACCAATATACATAACTAATTTCTAATATTTTTTTAATTTATCCATATTATTAATTTAATAAAATTATATTATAAAAACACAACCAAATAATAGAACAATAATAATAAATTAATTATTTAAACTATCATTATTACTATTACTACTATTTAAAATACTAATTATTAATAATAATATTAATAAAAAATTATTATTTGAAGAGTTTATATTAATTAATTTAAATTAAAAAAATATTTTTTAAACTTATTAATTAATAACTAATTAAATATAATAAAACATTTTAGAATAAATAAATTAAAAAATTAAAAAATAAATTTTAAAAAAAAAAAGAAAAAAGAAAGAAGAAGCTGCTATAAGCCATAATATTAAAAGATACTATTTATGATTAATATAATTAAATTGGTATTAAATATTGTTTAGTGTTTATATATAAATTTAAAATATATATATTACATAATTATAACCAATAAACACTTATTAATTCAAATGGTAATAATTATAAATTGGAGTATAAAATACTATTAATTTTTTTTTTTTTTTTAATATTCTTTTTTATTCTTTATAATATAGTTTTTTCTTTTATAAACTTATATTTTACTTGATTAAATTAAGGCAATTTATATAATATACATTTAATACTAGTATTATTACTAGTCACTAACTAGCATTAAATTAATTAAATTAAAAATATAACCAATTCATTAATTTTAAAAACCCTTATTAGGAATAATAAGGTAATTAAATTGTTATAGACCTTTATAAATATTATTTATTCAATTAAATATAATAAATTAATTAAGTATAAAAATTTATTTTTTTAGTTAAATATAATTATTGAAGAAATTAGAGGCCTTATACCTACATTTAATTATTTAATTAAAAATACAATAACATTATTAGGAATTAATATAAACTATTAATGCAATAACCTATTATTAATATTAATTTAAATCTTATAATTATATATTAAAAAATAATAATTAAATAATTTATATATTATGGTTTTTTAAGAATTAATTATATATAATATATTTAATTAAAGAATTATTTACAAGAAAGAATTAATATAAACCTTAAGTTATAATTTTAAAAGAAATTTTAATTTATTAATTTTAAAAACTATATAATAAAGAACTTAAATATTATTTTTATTAATATATATAGATTTATTTAATCCAAAATATATATAATTAACAAAGATATATAATTAAAATTATTTTCTTTTTATAATTTATATTTTAAAAAAATATTATTTATAAATTTTTAATTTAATTCATTAAAAATTAAAATAATAAATTAATTGTATTAAAGAGTAAATAATTATAGCACTTAAGAAACTAAGAAAGCCAATTTTTAAAAAACTATATAAAATACCTTTAATCATTTAAAGAAATAATTGAATTTATAAATTTTAGTGTACTTATACATTATATATAATCAAACACAAACTATAAAAGCTATTATTAATAGTTAAAAATGGTAACCATTACAAAAAGTTCAACAATTATATAAAATTATTAGTAAAATTAATAACAATATAAGTAATTAGTAACCCTACACCAATAATAATACCAATACTAATAATTATTAAAATCTTTAAAATGATTAAAAATGGATTACCTTTAAAATAATACCCTAAAAAAAAGAGTTAAAGGTTAACAAAACTATTTATTTACCTAAAAGTAAACCAATTAAAATGTACAGTACAAAATAAAGTAACAAGCATATACTAGAACCTACTTTAAGCAATATTCCAAAAGATTTACAATTGAATAATTATATAACCCATAAACCGTAATAAATTACCTATTTTAAAAAAGAAGGACTTAATTTATATATATAACTTGGAGAGGTATTAATAAAGTTAATAATTAAATCATAATTAAGTATACCTCTAAAATAGCCAGGATGGAACAAATTTAAAAAAGTTTTTAACCCTATGGAAATTAATAACTAATCAATTTAATAAACATACAAATAAAATCAAAAAGTATTAAATAAAACTACTAAACATTTAAAGGTTAAAAAGTAAAGAAATTACACACATATTAATTAAAAAATTTAGGGAGTTAAGGTTTTTCTTTTAAATTTACATAAAATTTGATCAGTTTCTTTAAAATGTTTTTCCGGTTTATTTTATTGAAATTAACTTATTAACAAAGAATATTATTAACTTTGGAAAAACACCTTTTTTAAGGTTTCCATAAGCTTTTTAAAACATAAATAAAACTTCAAAAGTTATTTTCTTATCTAATCAATTCAAATTCTTAAATATAAAATTATTAATTTATTTATAAAATTTTATATAATAAAAATATAAGGTATATCTTACAAAAACTATTAAAACTCTTATTTAATAGTAATAATTCTATAATTAATTAGAATTAGTTAATTAAAAAAAATAAATTTAATTATAAATTTTTAATATCTTATTAAAACTTTATTAATTACTTATATTAAACAAAAACTTTATAATAAATCAGAAATTATATGAATTTGAAGATATAAGGTAATTATATTTTAAAAAATATAATAAAATAATTAAATAAAAAAACTATTATATATAATTGTTTACCAATAATAGCATATTATAAAAAAATATATTTAAAAAAAAAATTAAAATTATATATTATTATACAAAAGCTTTATAAAAGTGATTTTTAAAAGACTATAATAGATTTAAGCTAATCAGACAAGAAAGATAATTTTCAAAGGCTTATTTATATCCAAAAGAATTGTAGAGACCTAAAAGGGTTAGCTCTAAAGAAGCTAATAAGGTCTCTCCAAAATAATATTTATTATTTAATTATACTACCATAATTCAATATAATATTTATTAATTACTTTATTAATTTCCTATAATAATTTCCATAAAGTTTTAATATAATAATATTTTATTTTAATAAAAGAACTTATTTGAAAACTTAAGGATTATATTAGCCCTTGGAATGACCTCCAATATCATCAACCTCATTATCACCTTTATCCTAAATCATACTAGAGGTCACCCCAAAGGCTAATACAATCTTTAAATTTTCAAATAAAATCTTTTATTAAAATGAAATTATATTATTATATTAAAACTTTTTGAAAATTATTATAAAAAATTAATAAAATAATTAATAAATATTATATTAAATCAAAATAATATAATTAAATAATAAATATTAAATTAATATAAAACAATTAAATAATAAATACTACCTTATAAAAACCTTATTAACCTCTTTAAAACCAAACCCTCCAAATCTTTATAATTTTTTTTAAATAAACCTTCAAAAATTATCTTTCTTATTTGATTAACTTAAAATTATTATGGTTCTTTAAAAATTACCTTTATAAAACTTTTATATAATAATATATAATTTTAATCTTTCTTTTAAATATATTGTCCTATAATATATTATTATTAATAAACAATTATATATAACAATTTTTTTACTTAATTATTTTATTATACTTTTTATAATATAATTACCTTACATTTTTAAACTCATACAACCTCTAACATATTATAAAATTCTTATTTAATATATATAATTAATAAACTTTTAATAAAATATTACAAATTTATAATTAAATCTATCCTTTTTTAATTAACTAATCCTAATTAATTATAAAATTACTATTATTAAATAAAAGTTTTAATAATTCTTACAAAATATACCTTACATTTTTATTATATAAAATTTTATAAAAAAATAATAATTTTATATTTAAAAATTTAAATTAATCAAATAAAAAAATAACTTTTAAAAACCTATTTATATTTAATAAAACTTATAAAAACCTTAAAAAGATTAATTTTATAAAAATTAATAATATTATTTATTAATAAATTAATCTCAATAAAATAAACCAGAAAAACATTCCAAAAAAATTAATCAAATTTTATATAAATCCAAAAAAAAAATCCTAACTCCCCAAATCTCTTAATCATCTTACTTATAATCTTCTTACTCTTCAACTTTCAAATATTTGGTAACTCTATTTAATACTTTCTATTCTTATTTATATATTTATCTAACTAATCAATCATTAATTTTTATATAATTAAAAACTTATTCAAATTCATCCCATCCTAACCATTCTAAAAATATGCTTAGTTACAATCTAACTACTAATTTTACTAACATTTCTTTAAATTATATATATAAATTAAAACCTTATCATTTAAAATAAATTATTTACTACAATCTATAAATTATACAATTATCTAATTATAAATTTCCTTAAATATTATTCTCACTCAGAATAGGCTCTAACACACACTTATTACTCTACTTCATATTATATATCTTAATCAACTTACTCTTAAATAAATAAATAACTTTATTAACTCCTAATATTATTTTTTACAATACCTACTCTAACAATGATTTACTCTTAATCATCTCAAAAATCTCAATAACTACTAATACTAATATTACTCTTAATACAAAATCACTAATCACTCAAATTACTATTAATTCAATTAATAACTTCATATAATTATTAAACATTTCATAATAATCACTATTTTTAACTATAATAATTAATTTTTAAAATCTATATTTAATTATATATAATATATAAATACATTAAAATCCACAAAACCAATTATCTCTTTAAATAACTATAAGAATTATATATAACTCCCCAAAAATTAACTTTCCCAACTTCTCAAATACTATAATTATCTACTCTCTAATACAATCAACTCACTATTCTAATCCTTAACAAATTAAATCAATAACCTATAAACAATATCTCTTCAAAATATAAACTACAAAAAAAAAATAATTTTAATTATAAATCTTTACTATTCATATATATTTCAAATTAAACAAATCAATATATATTAATAAAAATAATATTTAAATACCTTATTATATAATTTTAAATATCAATAAACTAAAACTTCTTTTAAAATTATACCCTAAAATCCATATTAATTTTTTTTTATAAAATATTCTTTAATTAAACATATTACATATAACTAATTCTTAAAAAACCATAATATATAAATCATTTAACTATTACTTTTTAATATACAATTACAAAACTTATATTAACATTAATAATATATTATTATATTAATAATTTATATTAATTCTTAATAATATTATAACATTTTTAACAAAACAATCAAATATAAACATAAAACCTCTTATCTCTTCAATAATTATATTTAATTAAAAAAATAAATTCTTATAATTAATTAATTTATTATATTTAATTAAATAAATAATATTTATTAATATTTATAACAATCTAATCACCTCATTATAAATACTTAAAACTAATAAACTAACTATATTATTAACTTAATAATAATTTAATATTATAAGATATTATTAAACTAATATTAATAACTAATAATAATATTAATATTAAAATATATTATATAAATATCTTTAATTTAATTAAATAAAATATAAATTTATAAAAAATATAATTTATATTATAAAAAAAAAATATTACAAAAATGAAAAAATATTAAGGATAAAAATAAATTAACAATATTTTATATTCTAATTTAATAATTATTATTATTTAAATCAATAAATATTTATTAATTACAACTATAATTTTTATGTAATATATATATTTAAACTTATATATAAACACTAAATAACATTTTTCAACAATTTAATCACACTAATCATAAATAACATCTCTCATCTTAATACACCATAATTCAATATTATAGTTTTTATCCTTCCTCTCTCTCTCTCTTTCTTACTTTTATTCTTTTCTTTTCCCAGGATTTATTCTTTAACCTTTTAATTTATTTATTCTAAAATATTTCATTACATTTAATTAGGTATTAATTAACAAATATATAAAATATTTTTTTAATTTAAATTAATAAATATAAATTTTTTAAATAATAGTTCTTTATTAATATTATCATTAACAATTAATATTAATAATAATAACTTAAATAATTAATTTTTTATTATTATTCCATTATTTAATTATATTTTAATAATATAATTTAATTAAATTAATAATATTAATGAATTTAAAAAATATTGGAAATTAATTGTTTATATTAATTTTTTTTGATTTCTATTGTTTTGTTGTTGGATGGACAAGGTACCATTGTATGCAATAGTAAAGGTGAGGGTATTCGTAAATTCAGTCAAAAGTGGTTGTTGTAAAAGATAAGAACGTATTCTGATCGTACGATCAGAATACGTGTTTATATACAGGATTAAAGTGGGTCTTGTACCACCACAGTCACATAACTAATATTCCCACACTGGCAACTTTTTCTTTTCTCGTAAAGTCATGTGACATACGAGCGCCAGCTAGGTCACGATCTTAGAGCGTTTTAAAACGCATCAAAATTGGCTCTTTTCGTGATCCTCCTTTTGCTTCTTATTAAACTGAATTGATAACCTTTTATATCTATATTCTAAATGCGAAAATAACTAAGAGAAAGTTTAGTCATCTTTGTAAGCCTTGCTCAAAAGCGTAACGATCGACCATTCTGAAACATATAACGATTTTATGATCCCATCTGACAATTCTTTCTTTTCAAAAGCTGTATTTGTTCGTATCGATCGATGGATATAATTGATATTGTTCGTATTGTAAGATTGGTTAGTATCGAGAACGTTTCGAGGGCTTTCTTGATAGGGTTGAGGAACTGCCGGAGCTTGTTGAGGTGTGCTTGTGGAGCTTGCTTGTTGTCTCCTTAGGTGCTGAGCTGCTGTTTCCTCAGATATTGGTGATAGGCAAAACCTTTTGGTGGGGGTGGGGTTGAAGATTTTCAGGTGGAGCCTAAGGTTTGTTGGTGGGGTAAAATTGCAATGTGATCTTGGTGTTTGTTGCTCTTTCTCAGCGATTCTTGTGATATTGTAAATACAGGTGCGTGTTGGACGCGTAGTTCTTGCTTATTGGGTGGTGTTGTAGTAAATACAGGTGCTGTAAATATAAAATGCGTAATAGATGCGTAATATGATTAGCATAGATTCCCCTGAGATCATTTTACCAACGAAGGAAGCTTCAATATTATCTACTTATATGTGATGGATGTAGACCTTAGTTTATAAATTTAACATTAAAATTGTTTCTATTTTTTAAAAATCTTAAATTAATATGAAATATTTTTAAAACCATATACAATAACATAAAGTTCTAAGCTTAAAATCATATATTGGAATATGAAATCTTAAAATTGTTCGCCTTTTTTTATTAAGATCCAAATTTAACATAAAATACAAATATTTCTAAAATCATATATAAAAATATAAAATCTTAAATTTAAAACCATATATTGAAATATAAAATCTTAAGGTTATCATATTTATTACTAAATTTATCTCTTCTTTTTTAAATATCTTAACTAATTTATAATTAATTTGTCATTAATTATTAATTAATGTTAGATAGATAAGGTACCATTATATATAATAATAAAAATGAAGGTATTTAAATTAATTTAATAAAAAGTGGTTATAAAAGATAAGTATATATTCTGATCGTATAATCAGAATATATGGTTATATACAGGATTAAAGTGGGTCTTGTACCACCACTAAAGTCACATGACTAATATTCCCACATTTATAAGTTTTTTTGAAATATCTTAAATAAATTCTGGTTGATTAGAATGTTTAGATGTTTAATATAATAAAATTTGAAATCCTTAGTAATATTAGAACTAATTAATATATCTAATAAAAAATTATTAATATTAATTTTTAGAAAAATAATCCTTATTATCCTTATTATTATAATATTATTTTATTATGATTATTTAAATAACCTATTATATATATTAATATTTATGAAAGTAATTCTGTTAGTGAATATATAGTTAAAATTTTAGCTAATTTTTATTGTATATGAGGTTTGGTGGCATAAACTTTTAACTTTCCAAATAAAATTCTTTGTAAGCTTTATAAAAAATATTTCCGATCATTTAATTTTAAAGTTTATATTAATATATAGCTATTTTTTGGTTGTTATATTTTTTTTGGTGAAAACAATTATGGTAATTATTTGTATATTATAATTAAATGTAATTTCTAAGCTTTTGAATTTTAATTTTTTTGCGCTCGGGCTGATTATATACCTTTTATTTATGAGGATGTAATTGAAAAGAGTTTTCCGGTAATTAATAAATATAATAATTAAAAATTAATAAAAAAAATACTTTCTTCTTAGGCGTAAAAAAAAAACAATAATATCAAATATTATTATAACAAATTAATCAATAATTGATCTTTGTGTAAATAAAATTTAAAAATAAAATAAAAATAAAATAAAATAAAAATCTAAAATAATAAATAAAATAAAAAAATTTTATAACTATTATAATAAATTCTAATAAATTTTCTTTTTATTTAATCATATATATGATAGTAATTTCTAATATATATTTCATTCTAAACCCATATTTTAATAACCTTTCAAAATTCAATAAACAAATAACTATTAACCTACCTAATCAACACTTGCTCTCTATACAATATTTTCTCTATAACCTCTAAACTAATCAACTAAATAAACAATACTTCTTAACTTATACTAAATAATTTAATAATAAAAAGGTCTTATTATATAATATCTATAAAAAGTACTAATAAAAGTACTTCATAAAACAATAATATGCTAATCAAACAAAAAACAACTCTTAAAAACCTATTTATATCCAAAAAAAACCTGTAAAAACCCTAAAAAAGGTTGTTCTATAAAAGCTAAAAATAACTTCAATTATATAATTACATTATACAATTTAATATATAATTAAATATAAAATTAATTAATTAGGATATAATTGGGTGCAAGGTAAGATTAGTTAATTAAAAGAGGTTGGTATGGTTAGTCAATCAAAAAAAAATTCATATATTTGATTAATAAAATATAAATAATTTATAAAATTTTTAAAATTTAAATTTTTTTAATTTAAAAAAATGTTTTAATATTTTAATTAAATAAAAAAAAAATAAAAATTAAAAAAATTAAATATATAAAGTTATTTAAAATTTAAAAATTATAAAATCAATATATAAAATTATTATATTAAATAAAATGCCATTTTTTTATTATTCATATAATTTTGTTATAATAAAAAATTTTAAGAAAATTTAAGGTATAAATCTATGTTAATTTAATTAATAAATTATTTAAGGATAAAATAAATTTAATTATTTCATTATAAAACTTAATAAAATTAAATATATTTATAATTACATATATAACCCCTACCTTTTTAAATTCTTAAATTTGAATAACCATAGATTTTTCAACCTATATTCTTTCATAATCCATATCATCCCAAACTAGAAACATCTTTACTAGGTTTTATACAAAATTTAAAATAATTAATTTCTTAAAATAATTCTCAATTATTTATGGGATTACACTAACCCAAAATTATATAATCCAATAGTATACCTTTAATAAAAAAACCTTTTTTATATAATCCTTATTTAAATTCAAAATTGTATTAATTATAAATTCAAATTATAATTAACAATATAGAAGTTTCCAATTCCATATAATATTTTAATTTAAAAACTAAAATATTAATGTAATATTTAATAAAAAAAATTTAATTCTTATATACCTCAATCCAACCAATTAAACAATCTCCTCTATAACCATTTTATAAACACTAAAACTATTAATTAATAATAAAATTTTTTAATTAACCATTTAACTATCAAACCAATATAAATAAGTTTTAAATATAGTCCCAATAACCTAGGCTTTTTAATTAAATTTATGCCTTAAGTTTTCTTAAGGTTTTTTATTGTAATGAAATTGTATGGGTAATGAAAAAATGGCACCTTATTTAATATGATAACCCCATATATTAACCTTATAATTTTTAAATCTTAAATAACCTTATATATTTAATTTTTTAATTTTTATTATTTTTCCTTATTTAATTAAGATATTAAAATATTTTTTTAAATTGAAAAAACTTGGATTTTAAAGGTTTTATAAATTATTTATATTTTATTAATTAAATATATAAGCTTTTTTCTGATTGGCCAGTTATGTTAGCCTCTTTTGATTAATTAGCCTTATATTGTACCTAATTATATCCTAATTGATTAGCCTTATATTTAATTATATATTAAATTATATAATATAATTATATAATTGAAATTACCTTTAATTTTTATGGAACAATTTCTTTTAAATTTTTTATAAATTTTTTTTAAATATGAATAAACCTTTAAAAATTGTTTTTTATTTAATTAGCATATTATTGCCTTATGAAGCATATTATTACCTTATGAAGCACCTTTATCAGCTCCCTTAGCACTTTTATCAGTACCTTTCATAGACATCATATAGCAAGACCCTTTTATTGTTAAATTACCTAACATAAGTTAAGAATTATAGTTTACTTAGTTGATTAACATTATACTTATTATTGTACAGTAAGAACAATTAGTTAAAGTTTTGTTAGTTATTATAGGATGTATATTGAAAGCATTTATATCCATTATTTAAGATTTAATAGTAATAGTTCTTACCTATATTATAAAGATAAATGTTCTTAATTAGGTACTATATTGGATAATTAATAGGAATATTAAGAGGTAAATTGAAATTATTATTTATAAAATTATTATTTAAGATCAAATTTGCAATTAATTAATGTTTAAATTATTAGATTTTCTTTTATTTTATTTTTAAATTTTATATATATAAAAATTAATTAATAATTAAATTATTATATTTATTATATAATAATATTTTAATATTATCTTTTTTTTTACATTTAAATCAAAAGTATTTTTCTTACCAATTTCCAACTATTATATTTGTTAATAGTTGGGGAGTTCTTTTCAATTACATTTTCACAAATAGTTGGCACACAATCAGCCCAAGTATAAAAGAATTTAAATTTTAGAGCCTAAAAGTTACATTTAATTATAATATATAAATAATTATTATAATTATTTTTATTAAAAAGAATATAATAATTAAAAAATAGTTATATACTAATATAAATCTTAAAATCAAATAATCAGAAATATTTTTTGCAGAATTTATAAAGAACCTTATTTAAAAAGCCAAATGTCTAAACCACCAAACCTCTTATATAACAAAAATTAGTTAAAATTTTAATTATATATTTATTAATAAGATTATTTTTATAAATATTAATATATATAATAGGTTGTTTAATTAATAATTATAAAAGAGTAATATTAAAATAATAAGGATAATAAAGATTATTTTTCCAAAAATCATTATTAATAATTCTCTATTAGATATAGTAATTAACTGCAATACTGCCAAAGACCTTAAATTCTATAATATTAAATATTTAGATGTTTTAATCAATTAAGAATTACCTATTTAAACTACTTCAAAAAAACATACAAAACAATAGAAATCAAAGAGAGGACCACCAATATAAATAACTAATTTCTAATATTTCTTTAATTTATCTATATTGTTAGTTTAATTGAATTATATTATAAGAGTACAATTAAATAAAAAAGCAATAATAAGAAATTAATCATTTAATTTATTATTATTATTGCTATTCAAAATACTAATTAACGATATTACTAACGAAGAATTATCACTTAAAAAGCTTATATTAATTGGTTTGAATTGAGAAGATATGATGAATGATACCTAATCAAATGCAATAAAGCATTTTAGGACAAATAAATTAAAAAAATAAAAAAAATAACCCTCAGAAGGTAAAAAAAAGAAGAAGGAAGAAAACCATAGTGTTAAGTTATAATATTAAAACAAGAGATGTTATTTATGATTAGTGTAATTAAATTGTTAAAAAACGCCGCTCAATATTCATATATAAATTCAAAGCATACACACCATATAATTGCAACCAATAAGCGCTTATTGATTTAAGCAGCAATGATTATGAATTGGAATATAAAATATTATTAAATTTTTTTTTTTTTTAATATTTTTTTTTATCCTCTACAACACAATTTTCTTTTCTACAAACTTATATTCCACCTAATCAAACCAAAACAATTCATACAATATATATTTAATACCAATACCATTATTAATCATTGATTAGCGTTAAGTTAGTTAAATCAGAAATATGGCCAATTCATTAACTCCAGGAACCCTTATTAAAAATAACAAAATAATTAAATCATTATAAACCCTTATAAATACCATTTATCCAATTAAATATAACAAATTAACTAAATACAAGAACCTATCTCTTTAATTAAATATAACAACCAAAAAAATTAAAGGCCTTACGCTTAAATTTAATTAATTAATTAAAAATATAACAATATCATTAAAAATTAATATAAACCATTAACACAATAACTTATTATTAATACTAATACAAACTTTACAATTATACATTAAAAAGCAACAACTAAATAATTTACATATCATAATTTTTAAAGAATTTACAACACATAATACACCTAATCAAAAAATCTTTTACAAAAAAGAATTAACTTAAACTTTAAATCACAATTCCAAAAAAAATTTTAATTTAATTACTATTAAAACTATATAATAAAAAACCTAAATTTTATTCTTATTAATACATATAAACCTATTTAATCCATCACATATACAACCAACAAAAATACACAATCACAATCATTTCCTTCTTATAATTTATACATTTAAAAAACACCATTTATAAATAATTAATTTAATTCGTACCCAATTAAATTAATAAACCAATTATATCAAAAAATAAATAATTATAATATTTTAAAAATTAAAAAAGTTAATTCCTAGAGAATTATATATAATACCTTTAATTATTCAAAAAAACAATTGGATTTATAGATTTTAATATGTTTATACACTATATATAATTAAATACAAATTATAAAAATTATTATTTATAATTAAAAATAATAATTATTATAAAAAGCTTAATAATTACATAAAGTTATTAATAAGATTAACAGTAATTCAAATGATTAAAAACCTAGTACCAATACCAACAACTATTGAGACCTCTAAGACAATACCCCGAGATAAGACCCCTAAAACTAACAAAGCTATTCATTTATCTAAAAGTAAACCAATTAAGATATACAATATAAAAATAAATAATAAACATATATTAGAACCTATTTTGAGCAATATTCCAAAAAATCTATAATTAAATAATTATATAATTTATGGACTGTGGCAAATTGTTTATTTTGAAAAAAAAGGATTTAATTTATATATATAATTTAAAGAAATGTTAACAAAATTAATAATTAAATTATAATTAAACATATTTTTAGAATGGCTAGGATGGAACAAGTTTAAAAGAACTTTTAACCATATATAACTAGATAATAACCAATCAACTCAATAAGCAAATAAATAAGATTAGAGAGTGTTAAATAAAGATAAGAAATATTTGAAGGTTGAAGAGCAAAAGCATAACGATTAAGAGATTTAAAGAATTAAGATTTTTTTTTTAACTTATATAAAATTTAATCAATTTCTTTAAAATACTTTCTAATTTATTTTATTAAAATTAATTTATTGATAAGTAATATCATTAACTCTAAAAAACTTTAAATTAGAATAATATAATTACATAATTAAAATTACTTTTATAGAATTAATTTTTTTAAAATCTCTATAAACTTTTTTAAAGATAAATAAACCTTTAAAAATTATTTTCTTATTTAATTAGTTCAAATTCTTAAATATAAAATTATTAATTTTTCTATAAAGTTTTATATAATAAAAATGTAAGGCATATCCTACAAAAATTATTAAAACTCTTATTCAATAATAATAATTCTATAATTAATTTAAATTAATTAATTAAAAAAAGATAAATTTAATTATAAATTTTTAATATTTTATTAAAACCTTATTAATTATTTATATTAAACAAAAATTTTATAATAAACCAAAGATTATATAAATTTAAAAATATAAAATAATTATATTTTAAAAAAGGAAATAAAATGATCAGGTATAAAAATTATTATATATAATTATTTACCAATAGTAACACATTATAAGAAAATATATTTAAAAAAGGAATTAAAATTATATATTATTATATAAAAACTTTATTAAAATAATTCTTAAAGGACCATAATGAACTTCAACTGATTAGATAAGAAAGACAACTCTTGAGGGCTTATTTATATCCAAAAGAACTATGGAGATCTAAAGGGTTTAGTTCTAAGGAAACTAATAGGGTTTTTGTAGGGTAGTATTTATTATTTAATTATATTATTCTAATTTATTATTTATATATAATCTTTAATTTATTATAAGGTAATTAAAATATTGGGTATATCTTATAGGAATTATTAAAGTTCTTATTTAATATTATTTTAATTTAATATAATAAAATATTATATTTATTATAAAAGTAATAAAATAATAAAATAATAATATATTGAATAGGAGCTTTAATAGCTCCTGTAGGATATACTTTGTATTTTAATTAACCTATAGTAAGCCAGAGGTTATATAAATTAGAAGATATAAGGTGATTATATCCTAAAGAGGAGAATAAGTTAATCGGATAGAAAAACAGATATATATAACTGCTTACCAATGGTAATACATTTTAGGAAGATATTTTTAAAAAAGAGATTAAAATTATATATTTTTATACGAAGATTTTATAAAGAAACTAAACTATAAAACCTTTAGAACTTTTGCTGATTAGATAAGAAAAACAATTCTTAAAGGCTTATTTATATTTAAAAAAACTATAAAAACCTAGAAAGATTAGTTTTAAAAAGGTTAATAAAATTTTTATAAAGTAATATTTATTATTTAATTGCTTTATATTAATTTAATATCTATTATTTAATTATATTACCCTAATTTAATATAATATTTATTAATTATTTTATTAATTTTTTATAATAATTTCCAAAAAGTTTTAATATAATAATATAACTTTATTTTAATAAAAGATCTTATTTGAAAATTTAAGGATTATGTTAACCCTTGGGGTGACCTCTAATATTAAATTAATAACCTTATAAAAAATCAATAATTTATACTAAAATAATAAAGATTTTCAAACTTACCAATCACCCAAAGCTATAATTTATAAATCCTTGTAACGTTACAAAAATATAATATTGTAATTCTTATTTTATTTTTCTTTATATTTGCTTATAATGTTATGGTTAATGTATAATTAAGGACCATTTTTCAAAAAAGAACTATTTCGTTAATATTATATATATCCTCTAAAATATATAAATCAATAATTAATCATATTTCAACCATATAAAACTCAGCTACTAATTAATCCATTAATTTATTTTCCCTATATTAAATATATAAATATATATTATATTGATTTTTAAATACAAATAATTAACCATTTAACCATATTGGGGCTAAACAACCCACATAAAAAATACTATTATTAAATTTTTCAAATAATTAACATACCACCACCTTAAACATTTTACTAATAATTATAATACATTATATTTATAAGTGTTATTATTATTTAAAAAAAATGTTTTCAAAATTTAGAAAATTGGTTTTTATAAGACACTTAACACCCTCCAAATTTTTCAAATTAATATGATTTAAATAGGCATATTTATTTAAAAAAATTGTATATATTGTCAAAACTAAAAAATGGCACTTATATTCATATTCAACCTATTTTTAATACTTTTATTATTGTTACTCAAAATATTAAATTCATATATTACAAATTATTTTTTGTTATTTTTCAGTAATTATAAACCAACATTAAAAATTTATGGGTATTATATTAAAAAATAACAAATTCTTTATTTTTTAAGTTATTTAATAAAAATATTAAATTAAAAATACTATATTTATAAATAAATATCAATTTACCATATAAATTTAAAAACCTACTTAATTAAAACTATTTTATATTTTAATTAATAAAATATTAAAATTTATATAATTTTTTGTATCATAAGTTTTATATTAATTTAATTAAATTAATTTATTTAATCCAACCACTTAAAATTCTTTAAAATTCTTTAAAATTCAACCTAATCACCTAAAAATTTTAAAATACCCCTTATTACATATAACAAATTAAATAATAACTAATCATCAAAATTAATAAATTTTATTATACAAAAAAATTCATTATTTTATATATAAAAATCCAAAAATTGCAAAATTAATTTACTAATGCAAGGATTTGTTATAAAGTAGATTTATTATAACAGGATTTTACTGTAATACCAGACCTACATCTCCAAACGAAGACGAAGGTGTTCGTCAGCACAATTACATAATCGTTATCCATGTGCTTCGTATCTATGTCTTTCTTATTTCATTAGTTGCGCCACAATCCTAATTGACCAATCAGCTCCCAGAGAAATCCCCCGCAATTTCGGACGTTTTCAGCTGCTGTACAACAGCCTCCGATCGGAAACACATGCAACCTATCTCAGAAAACCACGAATTCGGCTATCTTTCAAATGATACCAATTATTAGTATTTTTAGGTAGGTTTCGAATTGATATATTGAATCAAAGTGGTTGAGGATTTTTTTTGTACCCCGTGCGCACGCCTGTGGCTTCCCGTGGCGTACAGCTTTTTCAATTGAACAGGAGCTTACATCAGCAAAATCCCCCTGCAAATCGTTCAACCAGGATATTGAATAGGAGCTCTAATTAGGAGCTCTAATTGAACAGGAACTCTAATTGAACAGGAACTCTAATTGAACAGGAACTCTAATTGAACAGGAACTCTAATTGAACAGGAACTCTAATTGAACAGGAACTCTAATAGCTACCTAGATGCAAAGTGATTATATCCTGAAGAAGGTATTCAAGTGATCAAATAAACCGCTAATAGAAGTAACTGCTGGCAATGATAGCTGGCGCTCAAGAGATAGAATAAACAATATATTCAATAAGAGAAAGAAGTCATAAACTATCGTAAGAAGCTATATGAAAGGTGATGCTTAAAGAGCTTGACCTGATCAGACAAGAAAACAACTCTTGAGGGCCTATATATTGAACAGGAGCTCTAATAGCTCTTATAGGATATGTCCTGCACTTCAGTTAACCCATAATAAATCAAAATGTATAAATGAGATAAAAGATGCAAGGTAATTATATCTTGAAGAAGGTATTAAAGTGATCAAATAAATGAACTAATAGAGGTGACTGCTGGCAATGGTAGCGCGCGTTCAAGAGGCTATATTCAACAAGAGGCAAAAAAAGGGTATATTATTGTATGAAGCTCTATGAGAAAAGCTCATGATTCTATGCTTTATAACTACACCTGATCAGACAAGAAAACAACTCTTGAAGGCCTATTTATGTTCCAAACAGCCTGTGGAGACCTTAGAGGGGTTGGTTCCATGGAGGCTAATATGGTCTTGCAGTATAGTTCCAGTGAACAGGAGCTCTAATAGCTACCTAGATGCAAGGTGATTATATCCTGAAGAAGGTGTTAAAGTGATCAGATAAATTGTTAATAAATAGAGGTGATTGCTGGCGCCTAAGAGATAGAATAGACGATATATTCAATAAGAGAGAGAAGTTATAAACTATCGTAAGAAGATATATGAAAGGTGATGTTTAAAGAGCTTAACCTGATCAGATAAGAATCATCGACTGAGGGCCTATATATTGAACATGAGCTCTAATAGCTCTTGGAGGATATGCCCTGCACTTCAGCTACCCCATAACAAACTATATCCTGATGATGGTAGGTATTAAAGTGATCAAATAAAAGGCTAATAAGGGTGACTGATTGCAATGGTAGCGCGCGTTCAAGAGGCTATATTCAACAAGAGGACTAAAAGCATATATATTTATATGAAGCTCTATGAAAGTGACTCTTAAAGAACTATGATGAACTTGAGCTGATCAGACAAGAAAAACTTCTCTTGAGGGCTTATTTATGTCCAAAAAGCCTATGGAGACCTTGGAAGGGTTTTTCCCATAAAGGCTAATAAGGTATTATAAGGTAGCTTCAGTTATGTAATTAGATTACCCTGGTTCATTATAATAGAGAATTTCATTTGATTAAACAAGAATAAGCTCTTAAGGGCTTATATATTAAACAGGAGCTCTAATTGAGCAGGAGCTCTAATTGAACAGGAGCTCTAATAGCTATCTAGATGCAAGGCAATTATACCCTGAGGAAGGTATTCAAGTGATCAAATAATAAGCTGATTAATAAAGGTAATTATTGGCGCTCAAGAGATAGAATGGATGATATATTCAACTGGAGACATGGTCATAAACTATCGTAAGAAGCTATAAGAAAAGCTGAATAAATTGATGCTTAAGAACTTGACCTGATCAGGTAAGAATCAGCTCTTGGGGGCTTATATATTGGGCAGGAGCTCCAATTGAGGGTTAATACCATTGAACAGAAGCTCTAATAAGGTGACTATATCCTGAAGAAGGTATTCAAGTGACCAAGTAAAAGGCTGATTAATAGAGGTGATTACTGGCGCTTAAGAGATAAAATAGATGATATATTCAACTGGAGACATGGTCATAAACTATTGTAAGAAGCTATAAGAAAAGCTGAATAAATTGATGTTGAAGAGCTTAACCTGATCAGGCATGAATCAGCTCTTGAGTGCCTATTTACGTCCAAAAAAGCCTGTGGAGACCCTAGAAGAGTTTGCTCTATGGAGGCTAATAGGGTTTTGCAAGGTAGCTTCAGTTACGTAATTATATTACCCCGGTTCATTATGATAGAGTATTTGATCTGATCAGACAAGAATCACCTCTTCAGGGCTTATATATTGAACAGGAGCTCTAATTCAGGGTTGATATTAGCTCCTGCAGGATATGCCCTACACTTCAACTACCCCATAACAAACCAGATGTTGTATGAAATAGAGGATATAAGGTGACTATATCTTAAGGACGGTATTAAAGTGATTAAATAAAAAGCTAATAGGGGTGATTGATGATAATGGTAGTACGCGTTCAAGAGGCTATATTCAACAAGAGGATTGAAAGCGTATATATTCGTATGAAGCTCTATAAAAGTGACTCTTAAAGAGCTATGATGAGCTTGGCCTGATCAGATAAGAATCAACTCTTAGGGGCTTATATAATAAACAGGAGCTCTAATTTAGGGTTAATGTTATTGAACAGGAGCTGTAATCGCTCCTGCAGGAGGTGCCCTAGACTTCAACTAACCCATAATAAACCAGAGGTTATATGAGATAGAGGATGTAAGTTGACTATATCCTGAAGAGGGTATTAAAACGATCAGATAGAAAAACCATTAGAGGTGACTGCTTGCCAATGGTAGCGCGTACTATGAGGTCATATTAAATAAGAAGACTGAAAGCATATATATATTTGTACGAAGCTCTATAAAAGTGATCCTTAAAGAACTATAATGAGCTCAAGCTGATCAGACAAGAAAGACAACTCTCGAAGGCCTATTTATATCCAAAAGAGCTGTGGAGACCTGGGAGGTCTGGCTTTAAGGAGGCTAATAGGGTCTCTGCAGAGTAGCATCTATTATATAAATACACTATATCAGTTTAATATATTTATAGAACGAGATTAATTTGTCCTGAAAGGCTAACTGGTCGCGAAGCGACCAGTCCAAAAAAACTAGTATATATTAATTGACCCTGTAAATGTACGTACATATTTACCTTACGCGTTAGATCTCGGGAACTTGTCATGTTTGTAAGATGCCCCACGTGCGTCAAGATAGATATTTCCCTTTTTACGCGTTCCTAGCTTTAGGTACTTGGGTAATTACATTAGTTATTTCAAGATTCTAGGTGCATAGGTATGTACCTACCTACCTAGGTTTCAGAGCAGAAAATAGAGGTACTTGGTACAAATTTCGCGGGGTAACTGCCCCCCCCGCATCTCGAGCTTTTATAGAAAATATCATTACGTTCAATGTGCTTAATAAATTTGAACCTTAGCTATTTCCTCCTCCTTTATATATACCTAAGTAATAAACTACCTCCTCTCCTCTTACCCTAGGTACCTATCTACGCAAAGCTAGGTCAGATATCTCGTAGCGCATCTCATAACACATAAAACATATTCCTAATCCGATTCCGAACTTACGCGACCATGGTGCTTCCCGTTCCTCTAATAAGACTCCGGTGCGGAGTGAACTCTTACGACTGGGGTAAGATCGGATCCGAATCTGCGGCGGCCAAGTTCGCTGCCGCGACGCCTTCCGACACTTTGGACATTCAATCAGATAAGCCCTACGCCGAGGTATGTCTTCTACATTTAACCTAATCTTGTGTGATCTAATCGCTAACGCGAGGCGCCTTGCGCATTGTACTCGTAGCTATGGATGGGCACTCATCCTTCAAACCCTTCCAAGGACTTCGAGTCCGGCCGTACCTTACTCGAGCTAGTCGAAGGAAACCAGATGCTCCTAGCCCCGTCTGTCAAGGCGAGATATGGCTCCAAACTACCCTTCCTATTCAAGGTGCTTTCCATAAACAAGGCCCTCTCCATCCAAGCCCATCCCAACAAGAAGCTCGCCGAGCAATTACATGCAAAAGACCCCAAGAACTACCCGGACGATAACCACAAGCCCGAGATGGCCATCGCAATAACTGACTTTGAAGGCTTGTGTGGATTCCGCCCGCTTGACGAGATTGCCCACTTTCTATCTTCCGTACCAGCTTTGCGACAGCTGGTTGGAGAAGATGCCGCAAAGGCATTCATCGCTACGGTTCGAGGCCAGGAAAGCGACGCTTCTTCCGAGTCTACCACTCAAAACAAGAGAGCCCTCCAGTCCGCCTTCGCCGCTCTTATGAAGTCTTCGCAGGAAGATGTAGCGTCAGCCGCCAAGTCACTTGTCTCGGACGCCGAGAACAGGGGGAGCGAATTTGCGGATGGTGGAGTCGAATCTACGAGCGGAGCGGTCATGTCCGAGCTAGTAGTCCGACTGAATAAGCAGTTCCCCGACGATATCGGACTATTCGTCTTATTTTTCCTTAACTTCGTCAAGCTCTCTCCCGGCGAAGCCCTGTTTCTAAAAGCGGACGATATCCACGCATACGTATCGGGTGACATCATCGAGTGTATGGCGGCAAGCGACAATGTTGTGCGAGCCGGATTTACACCCAAATTTAAGGATGTCCAGACCCTGGTTGACCTACTGACGTACAATTATGCTCCTATTGAAGAGCAGAAGATGACGCCCAAAGAGTACCCCTATGTAGTACTCAACCGCACAGCGTATAGTTCGGGCTCAGAGGCCACCCTGTATGACCCGCCGATTGAGGAGTTCAGCGTTATCAGGACGGTGCTTAATGGCGAGGGATCGAAGGCGACGTTCGACCCCATCGATGGACCAAGCATCATCATCTGCACGGAGGGCAAAGGCAAAATAACAGTTGGCCCAAAGACTGAAGAAATTAAGGAGGGATACGTTTTCTTCGTTGGTGCTACGGCGGAACTAGTTCTAGAATCTCAAGGCGAACAAGACGACTCATTTACGACGTTCAAGGCCTTTTGCGAAGTCGAAGATCACAGTAACGGGGCATAGAATACTAAGTACTTGTCCAGGTGGTGGTGATGTAGGAGGACGAGATATTAACTCGTAGCTCTAATTTTAGCCTCGGAGGTTTCTACGTCTCCATTTGTTCCACTTTCAAATTAACTAGAGATATCCCAAAAGTAGTCGCCGGTTAAATTTAAGCTTATTACGCGCTTAGAAGCTATTTTTACGTATATACGTATTCATCTTTCGTTTCTATTTAGTTACATGTATTGTGCCCTGGTTCTTAACGTTGCTAATTAAGATTCATGTTAAAAATGAACCCCTTTTTAACATTTATCAAGTCCCGACATATGCCCCTTTTAACGTGGTTATATAGGTAGGTAGTTCTAAAGCATTACGTTGAATTTATTAATGTGGTCTATTAGTTGTAAATGCTTATAGATTATTAGACTTCACAGCCTCAATTTAAATATATACTAGTACCTATATATGCGCTAGGTACCAGAGCTTGTAGGCTCGCATATTGCGTTAGATGGCCCAAGCATTTGAGAAGCTACATGGTATTTTCCGCGACTGCGCGGTCAGCTTCTGCAGGGGTATGTCCACTATAATTCTAGGTGCTAGGTACCAGGTACCAGGCTTATGTAGGTACGTATCTAGGGTATCTAGTTAGTATATCTAATATCATCTTTTAATGTAATCTAACCCGACCGGGCAGCACTAATGTTTTTAGTGCTGTACGCTAGCCTGTACGGAATAGCGAGTAGCTAGGTACTTACCTAGGTACCTAGCTGATAATGGTACTATAGCAGTGAGGTTCAGTTGGTTTATGGAAGTTCCATCCAAAAGGCTTCCCCCTAAAAGTAGCGGAAATTGAATGATTTGGATAATGACCTGAAAAGGAACTGGGATTATATTCGGGGGGGGGGCCCTGGCATAGTTTTTTTTTTATTTGTTTTTATTTTTATTTTTTTAATGTTTCATTATTCTTCCAATTTGGAAATCGACACGAACAACTTATTATTATATATATATTTTTCCCTCTTGTCCATGCTCGGGTTTCTCTCTTTAATTTTCTCGTCCTCCACTGAACTAACTCTCTCCCTCTTTCGTCTTTTCGTTTATATGTGCATGTGCATGTGCCAATCTCCAGTCTCCAATATCTAATCTCGGATGTGTAATTTAAACTATTTTTAATTCAATTCATTATACGTACTTGTACCTCTTCGTAACGACTACTTTCTTCTCCCTCTGTCTCTGTCTCTCTGTCTCTCTCTCCCTCCCTCACACGCACACATTCTCTCTTTACAACTTTACAATACCCGATATCTCTCCTATCCCGTTCATCCCAGTCTCAATCCTAGTCCTAGTCTATCGGTATCGGCATCTCCCACCTCACGGACCCTTTCTTGGGGTTTGTTCGCAGACACTCTTCAACGATAGGTCGAATTATTACGAAAGGCTTGTGATCTGGGCCGATTGGATCTACAAAAGAGTATAGATAACCAATAGAGACGCGTCGCACTACCGGCTACCAATTGCTACTCTACAATTTATTCTCCTTCTTTCTTCTCGATTCATACTCTGGCCGGCTCGAACTCAAGACTCGGACTCGACGACGTGAAACCCCCTATCCTAATCCCAGCCGAGTGCAACACGCCAAAACCATCTTTTATACGGCCTCACGCTCCTACAAGCAAGGCGACGATCATTATCAGCAAGACTCGCTCTCTCGCGTAAACAGCAATTCCCAATATCCCGACCGCAATCGGTAAAAACACAGCAAGATGGGGGGCCAACTTTCTAAGATGATGGGCAAGATCTTCGGATCGAAAGAAATGAGATTGCTGATGTTGGGTCTCGATGCTGCCGGAAAGACGACGATTCTATACAAGCTCAAGCTGGGTCAGGATGTCACGACTATTCCTACCGTCGGTTTTAACGTCGAGACCGTCACGTACAAGAACGTCAAGTTCAACGTCTGGGATGTCGGTGGTCAGGACAAGATACGTCCCTTATGGAGACATTACTTTAGCGGTAAGTGGTTCGTCTATAGAGACCGCTGTGAACTATTCGTGTGGGCGGCTGTGTGGGCAACCAGGGGCAGTCGTGGTAGTCGGGATGTATTGGTGATATAGCTCAAAGACATGCTAACGATATCTTGTACGAACAGGAACCCAAGGTTTAATCTTCGTCATTGACTCTGCCGACCGCACACGGATGGAAGAGGCGAGGCAGGAGTTACATCGCATTATCAACGACAGGGAGATGAAGGATAGCTTGCTGCTAGTGTTTGCGAACAAGCAGGACATTCCGGACGGTGCGTAACGATCATTCCTACCGCCCCCTACTTTCATACCTGGAAGTAGCTTGCTAACTGTCCTACAGCTATGAAACCACAAGAAGTAACCGAGGCGCTTCAGCTATCCAAGCTGAAGGATAAGATCTGGTACGTAGTGCCTAGTTGCGCCACGACGGGTGAGGGTCTGCTTGAGGGGCTGGCATGGCTGTCAAACAACGTCAAGGCGCCCGCCGCGCCGGCTAAGAAGTAGGGCTTCTAGTTCTAGTTTCCCTGTTCCCTTGATACCCTTGTTTTTTCTTTTGATTTAGAACGAAACGAAGCCTCCTTTATAATCCCAGCTAGACACAATGGGGCGTGAACGAGCGGACCTCTCTCACTCAAATTTGGTCTCTTTTTTTTTGGCTCGCCACGATCTTCTTGTACTCGGCTCTAATAAACTAGATGATCTTGGTCTCGGGCTGAGCTTGGGTTTTTTTTTTTTTTTTTTTTGCTGCGCGGTAGGATGAAAAGCTGCTTGCTTCGTAGAGTTCAGGGTCTAGTGTGCGAATTCCGTTTTTGGCTCCTTTTGGAAGACGATCGTAGCCGAAAGTGTGGTGGTGGAGGGGGAGGAGGAGAAGGAGGAGCAGGCAGGAGTATCTTCGTACTATACCGTACGTATCATATGGATTCGTCTGCGGTTCTGCCAGTTGCGAGTGCGAGGAGTGAAAGGAGTTGGACCCAAGCCCGTCATTATAATGTGTTGTCATCCGTATTTTCTACCACGCCCAAGTATGCAGTGGTTACCCACCTACCTACCTAATTATACCGAAGTTGAGCAAGGCAGATATATATATATATCGACGTTGGAAGCACTAGAGCGGCCCCCTTCCTGTCTCCCAAAATTCGTTGGTTTTTAGTCTATCCATCATATCATGAATCCATCCATCCATCCATCCATCACACATCAGTCTTCCTTCCTTCTTTCTTTCTTCCCCTTTCACAACACGAATAAGGGCGGTCTACTAGGCGAACGGTCTCGAGGGGGTGTGAAGAGCAGTAGAACAGAGCAGAGCGGAGGGGAGGAAGAAAAAAAAAGGACTGGTATAATCTGCGCCGTCCCGTGGTAATTAATAGAGAGCGGTAGGGGTTAGCGCTACTCGTGGCTCCATCAGTATAGTGAGTGGTCTTGTAATACTGGCAGCCTTAGTTGCCAATTGTTTGAAGGTGGACCAGAGTCTTACCCCTATTGCTTTCGCTTCAGAACCTAGTAATGGAAATATAGTAGATTGAAAACCCCATGTTTTCCGACCAGCATATCGTGATTTCTATTTGGCCCAAGCCGTTGAAAAAGTAACAAGCGTAGATCAACCCCAAGTCGTCACTCAGGCTAATTGTAGGCGCCATGAACCTGCATATTAAAAATGGTATCTCGATTATTCCCATATTCGGGCCCCAAAGCGTTTATACATATCTTGTCTATGACCATAAGCGCCATTATGCATGCTAATCCCATATCAACACTCCTTTAAAACACCTTCAGTACCCAGACTTAGCTGGCAGCACCAGTACTCCTTTGCGCATAAGACGAAAAACCGGGCCACCCGTTCACAAACAATAAACTAATACAAGTGGCATATAGCACAGGCATCTGTTTTATCCGACATGACTCTTCGCTAGATTGCCCATCGTGCTCCCTTTTCAAACTGAAAACTGAACAACATGATAAATCCCCCTACGTTCACAGGCAACATAATGCCTAGGCCGTCTTGGCTCTTCCAAAGTCATTAGCATCTTCAACTGCCCTCTTCTAGTTGTCCTTTATTCTCTTTACCGGCCTAACGACACTATCGTCCGGCAAGCCGGAGCGTTTGGTACCGGGCAAGCTAGCGGTGCGTATGTCGTTGTCGTCCTGGCTAACACGGCGCTGGGGGTATGCTACCTTGAGACCCTCGAAGCAGCTTGTCGTCACGCCGATACCGCCCGACTGCGCCGCTTGAAAGAAAGGGTGTTGTAGCGCCTGCGCTGCTGTAAGCCGTCGTTCAGGGTCGTACTCTAGTAGGCCTGATAGTAACTTGTATCCCTCAGGCCCAAGTGCAGCGAGGCTGCCGTTGGAATTAGGGGACGAGGTCGACGAGTGC
Organism: Daldinia sp. FL1419; assembly: GCA_025201765.1. Taxonomy (NCBI): domain Eukaryota; kingdom Fungi; phylum Ascomycota; class Sordariomycetes; order Xylariales; family Hypoxylaceae; genus Daldinia; species Daldinia sp. FL1419. The sequence goes on from MU623350.1 coordinate 163,823, forward strand.
GCGCCAATGGTGCTGTAGTACCACTTCTCGAGATGGCTCACCGAACCTGCTGATTTGTTATGATGGTGGTGGTGATGGTGGCCTGGATGCATCATGGGCGGCTGTAGCATATTCAGGTTATTATATTCGGGCATACTAGTTAGGAAGGGCCAGCGCTCCTTGGTAGGCATTCCCATAATGTCAACAATCTTTTGCATCTGGTTACGCTGGAAGGGCACTGTTTTCTTATCCATTTTTGCCTCCTCCCCTTTAAAAATGGGTCGTAACGATAGCAACTCGGCGAAAATGCAACCAACCGCCCACATGTCTATGGCCGGCGTATAGTGTCGACTACCCAACAGTAACTCGGGTGCTCGATACCATATAGTCACTACGACCTTGTCGCCACTCCACAAGGAATGGAGTGGCTTAGAAAAGAGTCGGGCCAACCCCAAATCACCAATTTTAACCTGTCCATTTGAGGTTACCATGATATTGGCGGGTTTTAGGTCCCGATGAAGCACCCAGTTGCTATGTAGATATTGGCACCCATTCAACAGCTGGAACATGATACTTTTAACGGTAGACGGAGGGATGCTATGGCGCGGCTGCTGGGTGTGGTGGTGGATGATCTGTAGGAGGTCGTGCTCGGCGTATTCAAACACCATAAAGATGCATTTGTCCTCCAGTATGATCTCAATTAGGCGAATGACATTGTCGTGGCTAAGTTCCGAGCAAAGCGCCATTTCGCGTACGGCCGACTGAGATATGCCCGAGTATTGCACCTGTTCCCCTTCTTTATCCGGTTTAAACTTCTTGATGGCGAACTCGCCCGGCTGGCCTTGCCGGCTCACGGCCTTGTATACACGTCCATAGGTTCCGCTACTAATAAAGCCGATGACCTTATACTTGTCGACGACTCTGACTTTAGATTGATAACCCACATTACCACCTCTATCGACGGGGTCTATATACGGATCAGTCAGCTATTAACCTAATGAGGGTTGTCGTGATGGAAAACGAAGAAAGTAGCTGCAGTACATTGATTATGGAATGGTGAGGTACGTGGCTGGAAAGATGTAATTAAATGATGCATCGGTCTAAGATCTATAGACTTGATAAAAGGGGAAGCCACGTGTCCAGGGCTGCGGGACACTTGATGGCCTATCTGCAGCTGTGCTCGATGATACAACGGAATATTGTCAAGACCTGTCTCGACTACACTGGTGCGTAGAGCTTCCCTATTCGTGAAGAAATAAAAGAGAAGGAGAAGAAATAAAAATAAATGAAAAATCTAGACTGGAGCAAGAGTCACGAAGGCGGCTTTTTGATAGGGGGAAATTGTCAGCGGCGCAACAGTTTTTTTTTTGCCAAGGTCAAGTAAAGTCCGAAGGCCACCAATCAAGGAATGACTTAGATGCTGTGAGATTTTTATGACCGAAAAGAGTAAGTAGAAAAATGGTGGGCAAGGGCAGCATGCGAGGGCAATGCGAGGAGACGGCCGACAAGCGAAAAGGTAGCCAAACAGAAATAGACGCAGTTGGTAGCAAGGGATTTGTTGAGCTGAGCTGCATACCTTCAAAAGCAGCCTGTACACTTCTCTTAAGAGTCTGGTTTCTTGCAGAACCTGACGCAGGGCCTGATGCTGCACCCGAAGAGGGATTAGTGAGACTCATGATTTATCTGTGGTGCCGTGGTACTGCGGTGTCTCGATGCCTGTGCTCGTATTTTGGATGGATCGGATCCCGATCTGACGAGATTCAGATACGGAGACACAGATTTGAACCAAAAGAATGATACCTAACCTAATACCAGGTAGGCAGGTATCTTCTGGTACCTAGTATCGAGTAAGACGAGACGGGTCTTTCTTTGCCAATCTACCACGTATTGAGGTCATTCACCTAATCATCGGTTATATTCAGGTATAAGCCTGTACGCCTCTGCGTCTGTCTTGTCAGCCACGAAGTATCCCCCGTATTGGTCGGGACACCAATATTTTAAGGGAGGCGGGCGGCTCGGATACCGATAGGAATCTGACAGGATATAATGGAGACGATGGGGCGTTGCGTATGCTCCCGTCGGGTAACCGTTTGCTGCAGTTGGTTTTTTTCTTCTCTTTTCTTTTCTTTTTTTCAAGATGTTACCATGATTTGTCAATAATACACATGACTAAAAGCCAACATCAAACGCGCGCATAAGAGAGAGAGGCCAACTTGAGATGTTGAAAGAGATATAATTAAAACAATGCACGGCAACTTGAAAAAAAAAAAAAAAAAGAAACTGAAATATGGAATAAAAATTCAAGTTTAAAAGACAATTTACTGTAAAGCTTAAATTCCTTCGTGAGCTCTTGCCATCGGGTGTGGTGGTTTTCGACGGGCAAGGCAAACCTTTGGATTACTGTGGAAGGCTTGAGGATCCGGGAGGCGAAGTTCTCCAAAGCCCAGCACTGGGATGAGGAATGTGGCTAGTAATAGGCAGGTACTGTGGCGCAGTCACCCCTGGTCTGTGTCCGCGCAACACCAATCTTTTAATCCGTACTAAACTTCCCAAGGTAACCTTGCGGAGGTAGATACAGTGCTTTACAACGAAGGTATATATATGACTTGGGGAAGATTATGTGTAATTTGGTTTGCATTGTATTGCATGAAATAAGTAACATCAATGTCGGCTTGGGCTGAATCACGCAAAGCCGCTTTTAAGTAATTTTGCTACGACTTTATAAACCCCACCAGCATCGTACTCAGGTAAACTTCCCCTCAACTATCGGTTGCATGAGCTTGTAGAGCTCTATCGCGGTCCTAGCTTCTCTAGAATCCTCGGCCCTTGCTCAGCCCATTCTTGTTGCGTAATCCACATGCTTTCCTTGTCGGCCATGATGTTGGCCAGCACAGCTCCACCCAAGAAAACCATATGCCGACGGCGAGGAGGGTCTTCTATCCTCACCTTGAATTTATTCAGCCTTTCAGGGTTGCCGCCAAGGACACGCGTGAGCCATAGTTGCTTCAGTTCCTTTTCCAATCGTGATGGGAGACCAGGGTACATGCTGCTACCGCCGGAAAGAACGATCGCCTTGAAGAGAGAGGAACGCACATCAACGTCGGCGGCTTGGATGGTGTTGAATAGGAACTCGGCAATACCCGGCTGTTCGCAATCTACCAGATGAGGCTGAAATAGACACTCGGGAGCTTCGAAACGCTCGCTGCCTACTCGGATTACTCGCCCGTCGGGTAGCGTATAGCTCTCTACCAGCACCGTTGTATCCTCACTTAGACGCTTATCCAATTCTAGATCGTATGAAACGTAGCATAGCTTCTCTTTGATTTGACGCACGGTCTCGAAATCGGCCGTACGGTTAAGTGCATACCCTCGCCGTAGGAGTAGGGCGATGAGGTTGCGTGTTACGTCTCTTCCGGCTACATCAAGTCTCCGAGTGAGATGGTTGAGCACGACCGACTCATAAACGGGAACAATATGAGTAACTCCGTCACCGGAATCGACAACGACACCGGAGCTTAGACCTGGCCAAATGTTAAGTGGGTACTCTTAAGCTCCCTGGGAGGTTCGGTATTTACCTTGAGCATACAAGGCCAACACGGCTTGGATGGCTACGTAGACACCTCCGAAACCATAGCGTTCGAACATGACTTCGCACATCTGCTCTCGGTTCTTCAGGGGGTTCATCGGAGGTTCAGTGAGTAAGATCTTGCGCCCCTTGGGATCAATCTTCATCTTTTCGTAGAACGTGTAATCCCAGAGGTGTTGCATGTCATCCCATTTCTTCACGATACCGTTCTCCATAGGGTATGAGACTTGGAGCATAGTTCGTGCCGCCGCCGCCTCGTCACCGCACATGATATCCTTGAGTACGAAGTCATTGTCGCTGTTCCTCTCTTCCGTTCGTAGAATGGGTCGGCCGACAATAGAGGGATATTGGAATTCGGGGAAGTTCTGCGCGGCGTATCCGACCTTTAGGAAACCGGTACCTCCATCGAGAACTAGCAAAAAAAAAGTTAGATAAAGGGGTTGCTCGAGCCAACTTGGTCTGGTGGATAAGAAGAGAAAAGGGCAATATTACTGACCGATGGGAGGAGGAGCAGCCATATTTTCGATGGAATTTATTAGCAGCGTCTGTAAGGAATGAATATATAGAGTTAGGAAGACGTTAAACCGTGTTCGCCAGCTGTGGGCGAGGCCGGTTGCAGCTTCGATGGCGGGGTTTGGTTTTGGAGGTGAGGCGTTCGTCGAGTTGGTGTTAAGAGAGTACCAAGTTACCCGTGGACCTTAAGCTGACATTAAAGAGCGTGAACCCCGGAGGAACCCAAGTCCAATGGATTTGAGGCTGAGACAGGGGAACGGTCTGACGTTGTCTGTGTGGCTGAAGAAGCACTAGGCTCCACTATTAAAGCTAGTTAAGCTCAATATGTAAAAGTACTTCGTACATACAGGAGTTTGTGCACTAAAACCTTAGCTCGTAAATGTAACTTTTCTACTTTTGTATGAATTGGAGAAGTATATGTCAGGTGATACCCCTCATTTACAACTGTTGCCCCGCAGAAGACGCGGGAGCTTAGTACTTACATGTAGGTATGGACCTACCTAACCTAGGTACATGTTGGGATCAAGATAGACTTTGGTGAATATCACATTAGCTAACTAGGTTAACTAGATATTGATATAGCTAACTAGGTTAACTAGATATTGATATAACTAACCTTAGTTAATTATAATATAATAGTTAACTATGATATAATACAACTATAAGCAGTGAACAACCCTTAATAAAACCAATTCAAGTTTGGAGGCTTTTATTATTAAACATTGGCACGGCGCCAACTTAGAATCCGCCTGCCTCCTCCTATATGACTACTTCTATTTGAATCAATAACACAAAATTAACAGTCATGGCTACTCGACTCGTTCGAGGAAAAAGAACCAAAATCCTCGTATTAAACCCCAATTCCTCCAAGGCCATGACCGATGGCATGGACGTCGTCATCAACTCTATAGACCTGCCATACGTAAGTTACCACAAGAACCTGATAGTTTCTGATCCCGTATTCCTTCAGCTTGGGAACGCGTTACGTTCGCCTGAAGCTCATCTCGATATCACCCTAGTCAACCGAAATCCACACGTACACAGGCCCCAAGGGTGCGCCCGCAAGTATCAACGATGGGAAGGACCTCCAGGAAAGCACCGAAGCCGTACTCGAGGACCTGGAAACCTCGTACCCGAACGGCATGGACTACGATGGGATTGTAGTTGCGTGCTACAGCGTGCACCCACTCGTACCGGCCATGCAGCGGGATCGTACGAGGTACCCCAAGGCCGTCACCGGTATTTTTGAGGCTAGTATCCTGGCTGCCTTGTCGGTCCTCGCATACGGCGAAGCCTGGGGAATCGTCACCACTGGGAAGTTCTGGGAGGAACACCTAGCTACCGGCGTGGAAGGCTTTCTCGGCGCAGGGACGAGAAGCCCCGATGCCAAAGATCCAAGATTTGCCGGAGTCGAATCTACCGGCCTGAATGCGTCTGATTTCCACCACGGCGTTGACCCCGCTATTGTAAGGCGAAAGCTCAAAGAGGCAACCAAGCGCCTTCTTTCCAAGGGCCGTGTTCGTTGTGTCATTATGGGATGTGCTGGGATGGCTGGGTTAGAAGACATTATCCGAGAGGCGGCTAGTGAAGAAAACGGGGAGGAATTCGCACGTTCCGAATTACACGTCGTAGACGGTGTCAGAGCTGCTATAATGCACCTTGAGCATACAATCAGATATCACAGGCTTCTACCAGGGGGGCAATGAGATAGGATAAAATCTAAATTTGTCAATTTCGCCACGTAATTGCTACGGGATTATATATATATATAAATAAGACTCATATCTCATTAATCGAGCCGCCGTGTCCGGCCCCAAACTTCATCTGCGTCCTTCTTCCCCTTGGTCTCTGGTACACGCCAGAGCACGAATAATCCACATAGGGCGGCCAGGGCAGTGAATATAAAGTAGACCCAGCCGGCACCACCGAATCGCTCGTTTAGAGCAACATTGATGATCGGGAAAAACTGAGCTACTAAAAATGTGGCAATGTAATTTGCGCCTAAGCAACAAGACTGAGTCGCGCCAACTGCCTCCTGACCAACTAACTCAGATGCGAGTATGAAAGGTACTGGCCCAAGTCCAACAGCAAAAAAGGCTACGAAGAAAAGCACCGTGATTGCGGAGAGAACCTTGGTCTCGAACATAATAGATAGAGCTAGTACAAGCGCGCTTGCGCCCTGCCCTAAGATAGACAAGAGAAGACAAGTCTTTCTTCCTAGCTTGTCTGGTAGCGGCGAGCATGCAACAGTCGTAATTAGATTGATGGCCGATATAATAATTGTTAGCAGTGCAGAGTTAATCGGTAAGAGATCCCGAAGGAGCGACACCGAATACATGATAATAGAGTTGATACCGCATAGTTGTTGCGCGCACATGACGCCGACAGCGGCAATAAGAGCGGGACGGTATGAAGGGTCTTTTACCAGCTCCGCGAACCCGAGGTGTCCACTAATCTTCGCGCTGGCTTTACTCGAGGTCGACGCTCTCCTGGAACCGGTAGAAGGATCGTTGAGAAGACCTTCTTCCTCTGGCTCTACCGCGGAATCTTCCCATGTAGAAGTCTCCTCCGATATGTCGTAATGTCGTCCTCGAATCCTCTGCAATATCCGTCTAGCCTGCGTAGCACTCTTGTTCGCCGCCAGCCATGCCGGACTCTCTGGCACTAGCAACAAGCCAAAACCCTGGACAGCTCCGATGAGGGTACCGGCACCTAAGATCCACCGCCATGCGGAGCCGTAGCTCAAGAAGTATCCCATAGTCTGCGTGATTAGAATGCCGACATTGATGCTAACCTGCGTCATGGCGCCAAAAGTACCACGTTCGCGGGGCGGTGCTACTTCGCTGATATAAATAGGCACGATAACAGTGGCAGCACCGGCACCAACACCCGAGAAGACACGACCGACAGCTAGCATGGCAATCGAAGCTCCAAGGGTCTCGATGACGGAACCGACAATGTAGAATAAGCTGGTAAGTCTCATGGCTACAAGACGACCCTTCACGGAGGCAATGGGGCCGCTTCCAAGAGCACCAGCAAGACCACCGAGTGTAAACATGCTAGATACGACCGCAAACTGAGCATCGTCCATGGGAATGCAATCGGGCAGTGCGGAAGTAACAGTCGCTTGATCTTCGTCCGAGGAAGAGGATTTTATCAAGGATAAGGCGGCGGCGAATCGCGATACGGATTGTTGCCTGACCCGACAGGAGATGACATCTTGAGGTGCATTGAGCTCGGCCTAGATAGATAGAACATAAACGTTAGATATTAGAGGTCAGGAGATAAGTTAATAACAAAAGAAAGCAGTTATCTAGGAGGTAGGTAAATTGGGGAGAGGGGGGTCGAAGACGTACGAGATGGAATCCGAATTGTAGAGGGCCGAGAGTGCTAATGACGACTAAGAGGATAAGATATGGGGAGACATCTCGGATGCACTGTCGTAGCCCGGAGGACGACGCCATCTTTAGGGTTTAGTTTTAAAAATTCGATAATGGATTTTTGGGGGATGAAATATGAAATTGAGAGGGAGAAGCTCTCAATCGATTCATGTTGGAATATATAAATTAAAAACCACACAATTAAAACCACATGATCTCGTCAATATTATGACAGGTTTTATGTTGTTTGCATTAGGTACCTCGTGTTTAGCTGTGTTCCATACCTAGGTGCTAAAGGTATAACCTAACCTAGGTAGCTGTGCTAGGTACGTCTTACAGGCGTAATCCGAGCACTACGAAGGGGTACCTAGGTACAATACATATGTATTGTACTTACGCAGGTTAATACATTTTTACATGTATCATGGCAAAGGTATAAGTCCAGATAACTACAAAAATATGCGAAAATGGTATAAATTATACTCGTCTGCAATATCAATTTTTACTTATAGCTTGCGAGCCTATGGTAACCCGTAATCGGGTACGCAAAACCCGTGGCATGGAATCATTAGGTTATGACCGTCGTTGACGTCCCTCACTCGCTGCAACCACAAGAGAATATCCACCTGTATGCCTTCGTAGTACCAGAACTGCATCAAACCGGAGTTAGCTGCTAATCAACTTATCACCCTATTTTGAGCTGTAGAGAAATGTAGGTGTAATAAGAGAAAAGGAAGGAATGTATGGTTCAGACGTACATGTCTATTACCGAAGCGGTCCGAGATGAACACCTTCGATCCTTGCTGGTAAGCCCAATCCAACGAGAGCGACAACTCCTCGTCCTTTGGGTTTCCCGGCCGAAGGACCTCGTAGACGGAAAACCGCGTGCCCAGGCGTGTTTTCGGCGCCAGGGGCATCTGGGCGGGCGAATACCCCTTCGTCAAGGTTTCGTTGACGAGGGGATGCAGACCTTGCACGGAGTCGTCCGGGCTGGTCCTGTAGAGGAGACAAGTCGGATACTGCGACAGTATATCGTCGACGTCCTTCCACTCTACGAATTTCTCGAGGAAGAATATGCTGGGCTCGGGCGGGCTTTTCGCCAGCCGGAACCGCGAGTCTATCTTCCCGGTCCGGAACTCGACGTTGACGCTGATGGTCAAGGTTTCGAGTGGTTGGTCTTGGTCTAGGACAGCCAGAGCCAACGTTTCTAGTTGTGTGTGCATTGAGAGGTTATATTCCATGCTAACATGCCTTACCGACAAACACGCTGCTAGAAATATCGGATACGGCAGTTCTCGAGTGCCAGTACTCCAGCGTCTTGGCTCCGCCCACTCGAGGACATCGCGATCCACGTTAAACTGTGCGATCGTGGAGTTGCTGCACATGATATCCAGCGCCGTTTCATCCACGGACTGGGTTCCTAATGACCTTCTTATCGTATCTTTACTGACACGGAGTGGCTTGTAGCTCTTTATTACCTCATGCCACGCCTCGCGATTAACCCGGGCCAGGCGCGGGAGAGGTGGTATTCGGTTCTCAGCGTCAGGAATGATGCGATAGTGAACCTGCACCCAATCCGATTCTGTCGCGGCGTTCCACGCGTCCAAGTCCAGCTTTAGCCTCACCGGGACGTTTCGATGCGGTATGGCAAAGCGCCATATCTTATAACGAAGCTCGGCGGGGAGGAGGGGAAACTGTGGAAACGACGAGACCATTATAAATGCCTACCTGGACACTTTCGTTGTATAGTATCGAAAATATATCTAGGTATATGGGCCAAATAAATATTAGATTATACGCGATGATATATTCTATACCTAGGTATGTATAAGTACCTGCCTACCTACATGGTATAGAGGTATATTGGTAGGTATAACTAATGTATGTATGAAAGATGTATTACCTTCTCACCTTGGATCTCTCACCTTGATAGGTTATCTCCTACCTTAGAGGGGTTAGTCATCTTCAATCCAAATCCTTTTACTTTTGCTATCGGCCAATTACCACCGTTCCCTGAATGGCTTGATTGGATTATGATATTATACTAGTTATACTAGGTAGTTATCCTTTTTTCCTTCTTTGTTTCTTTGCTAGTTACTACTTAATTCTTTTGCCCGGTAATAATTTTTAGACATGTTCTAGGTCAAGCAGGTTTCACACCTGGTATATCTCTACTCTTGTCAAATATTCTCAATGGAGGAATGGCGCATTGGTATATTGAGGCTTTGTTAACTCATTCTAGTATTCTGAACAAGAGGCCTGACGAACAAGCCTAAAAACGCTGCAAACACCGGAAACTTGGTATCGAGATGAAAATCATCTCCTCTTCTTTTTTAGATCTGAATCAGCGTCGGCCATAATTTGACCTCGTTCATGTTCACACAAACCTAGGCAGTCAGCCAAGTCTCTTTTCATAACCATATCGATACCGGCCGCATTTTCCATAATCTTTAGCCGGCCTAGTTACGCCTATATTCACCTGTTCTGAAATGTCTCGAAGAAGAAGATTGTACATATATTTATGGTTCACCTACTCGGTGTCACTCCCTGGATGGCTTGCAACCCATTGTACAGGAGCACGTTGAGCCTCGTTATCTTCTGTTTCATTCACGCCGAATTTGGTCATGCTGAATTCGGGCAAGCGCTTCTGCGGTTTGCGCAACACGTCGCCGCCATGCTTTAGCCTTCGTCGTCTTAGAGCTTCCATCTCCTCTGAATTCTTAGCCTTTTCTTCTTCTTGGCTCAACATTGTACCTTCAATACTTAGGTATCCGTAATCGCCGCTGACGCCAACTTCGTAATGCTTGATCCGGAAGTATAGTTTCGCTCCTCCACGTATTCTCTTCCCAGCCTCATCTACCCAGTAGCCTGTGGTATGCATCTGGGCATTATCGTTATCGGGATCCTCAAATGGCTCAGGGGTCGGGAGCTTAGCTTCCTCAGTTGTCTTTTCCCTATTGGTATTGCCACCCTTACCTTTACCTTTGTCCTTGGAAAGCAAATCGACCCAGCGCCAACCGTGAGGCAATCGAGCTGCTTCGATAGATGCATTAAACATGTCCCAGCAGACAACTCCGATATGTCCCTCGCCTTGTAGATTCACTATTCCTTCCATAGAAGCACCTCGAGATGGACAAAACAGGTCTACATCGACGGTCAGCCACCCGAAAGCTACCGCATACTCGTTAATAGACTCGAGCAGCACGACCTCTTTTGTCTTGCTTTTTTCGGATAGTGAACTCCTGCCAGGTGCCTCTCCAACACGGGGGTTTCGATAAGCTAGTAGGATACCACGGAAGCTAGGAACGTAACGATTAAGTAGAGGCTTGAGGTGCTGGTCTGCAAAGCCTTCTATGGGCTCGATTAGACCTGACGGGAACAAGGGAAGATACTGCGACACGGTCTGGGTGAAGAAGGGATATTCGCTAGACGCCGGCTTTTGTCCGAATTCGCCAGCACCAGAAGTCTCGGCTGGGACTGAATCTATGTCCATAGAATCCGGTTCGGGTCCCTCCTCCTCTTGATCTTGTGCCGTCGGAATTGGTTGACTATTTGGAACAATTGAAGAGTCTGTGGCATCATCTTGCGGGGTCGGTTTATCGGCATTTATTTTGGCATGCTTCTTCTTGTGTTCCTTCGATTTCTTCTTCTCTTTCTTGGGAGTGGTCCCACCGACTGCTTCATCTTGCGCTTCCTGTTGTTCGTCTATTTTCTCTGTAGTTTGAACCTTATGCCTCGGTCTCTTCTTCTTCTTCGCTGCTTTGCTGTCGTTGTCGTTGCTGATTGCTTCGGTCTCCAGAATAGGCGCACCAGACAGTTTGGCCTCTATCTGTGTCGGCTCTTCTGGTTCGGTAACTGGAGCATTACTACTGCTTTTGGATTTCTTGTGCTTTCGCTCACTGGCTTCGGTACTATCGGCTTCGCGGTGTCGCTTATGTTTTTTATGAGACTTAGATTTCTTATCAGGCGGCGACGTGATTACTGAAGCTGTATTATCAGCCATCGCGGCGGGAGGAACTCGGTTTAGGAAGGTGACAAGTCTAAGAATTAACGGCAGTTATGGTGGCATACGAGCATAATTAGAGAGTTGAAAAAAACAAAACAAAAACAAAATCCGCTAAATTGGACTTTGGTAAAATGCGCCGGCATGGAATTATAGGTAGCAACTTGCGAACCGTGAATATTTTTTTTTTTTTTTGACAGCCCGATTTTATCGATAAGCCTGTTGCTTTGCAGAAAAGTACCTAGAATTAGGTACCTCTTACACTAGGCACCTATACATGCAACTATAATACATCCTAGTTATAGTTAGTTATTCTCTACTAAGGGTTCCCGTCCGTCGATAATTCCAGGTACAATACCTACGTTTTACAGGCAGCACTGCACCCAGGCACGCAAACTCACGATTACATCCGTATATAGCCTCACATTACATACCTATACATATAATTTAGGTACCTTAGATATACTATTATATATCAGAGCATCTGTTGAAAATGAAATACAGCTATTCTATAGGCTATTCATTCTCCAGCTAGCAAATACCAGAGTAATTTACCCCGATCTAAACAGAACTTCATAGAGCGGACCTTGATATCCCTTTGATAGCCCTCTCTACAATAACACTTAATGGTTCCATATCACCCGATGTGAGACCCAATCTCTCATTGTCAGTCTTGTCGTATAGTGTACCACCTTCGGCCCAGATGCGTTTTAGCGTATACAGCGTCGCAATCGGGTCGTTGGCGCTCCATTTCTCCTTCTCGATCTCGCGAAGCTTTTCGGTTGGTGTATGGTCAACCGTCCACTTTGATCCGGTTTGCTTCTCAAATTCTGCCACGATAGAATTTGGGGTCGTAACAAACGATTGGACTTTGAGAATGGCCCCCATCGACACCTCGGGGTGACGGAGAGCTGCAACCACAAGCTTGCCAACGCTGGATCGTGTTAGTAGGACTGGCCGAACCATTATTATTACCCTATGTGGAATTCTAGAAGCTTACTCGGGCATGCTTGTGAACCCAACCTTGTCGTCTCCGCTTCCGATGACAACAGCCTTCCTCGATTCCACATCGTAACCCCCGGCCTCTGGAGCCACCGGCGCAAGGACCAAGTACATCTCGGGATACGGGCCAGTTACGACGTAGGTGCACTTGACCTTCTTTAGGTTCTCACGAATAAATTCTCGAACTCTCAATTTGTTCTGGTGGGGCTTTTCATCTTTACTCGAAGCGTCGTATTCAACGTCCGTGCCGTATTCGCTAGGGAAAAACCATCGTACGTTGCTCTCTTCCGCGATCTTGAGCAATTCAATTTGGCTGGCTAGTGCATTTCTTCCCAAACATGAGATGACGGTGTCCACGCCATTGTAGGCGTTTCGAACGTCCGCGGCGTTATTGAGGTCGCCTGCGATAACTGACAACCCTCGAGACTTCCATGACGATAATAAGGCCTGCTTATCCGGGTTTGATAGCGTGGCGGGTGATGTGAAGATGGAAACTTGGCGACCGACACGGGGCTCGGCTAAGAGGATAGCATCGGTAATGTGTTTGCCAATGTTACCCGTTCCCCCGATTATTAGTATATTAGATGGAAGTTCATTTGCCATGACAAGGACTTGGGTACTAAAAAGATATCACGATATTAATACGTTGACCAAGAAGGTTAAGGGGACATAAATCACGATATCGAATTGCGGGGTATCAAGTTCTTTTCGCCGGAGTTAACCGCTCCTGTGTTTTATTATCAATCAGTGTTCTACGGACTAGGTATCGACTTTTCATAGTTGCAAGCAAATATGCGATTCGTTAATGCTAAAGACCCAAAAACGCGTACATTATAGCTCTCGTGTAACAATCTGTCGACGTGATCTTTTCATAAAAGCCATATCAAAGAAAATATTATTTGGAGATCTAAATAAGTGATATGCTCGGGTTTATACCTGCTCGAAGCTTTGTAGTACTTGACTTTCGTACTAGTCTGAATTCCTCTAGCTTAATATTGTGGCTTAATACCACCTATCGCTGTGGCTATTTGGTTATTATCTCCTCTCTGTACGCGGATATCAAAGTAATTCTTCAGGGCAAGCTTGGACCGGTTCGGTATGTATATTACTAGGAGTTGAGGCAGGAGACATCAGCCCTAAGTGATACGTCGGATACGTCGGATTCGTCCGATCGTTAGCGGGGCTAAGCGGAATAGGAGGTCCGGCCAACTGACCACGGGGAATGATCCGGGCCACCATACGTGGAATTGGTTCGCGGTGGACCTAGACGATGAAGTAATGGCATTACACAATTGGCGACGGGTACTACGAGACATATCTTCTGGGGTAGGGCTGGGGTAAATCCTGGGGCCATGGTTAAGTATACATATCCTCCGTAATCATCAGATCCCCATATCCACGTGAGGAATTGTCCTTCATACTCTTATTTTGTTCGCTCGCTTAGACATAAGTAATACGAGTTGCTTCATAGGCAGGCAATTACCTATCTACCTAGGTTAGGTAGGTAGGTATTTAGCAGTGCATACGTATAATCCGCCTCTTCATAAATATTGCTGTGTAATACTAACTTCGGACATCGATCGACATAGCATACTCTGCAGGTACTGCCGAGCTGATACCGCCCTCTTGGATCAGAATCCTTGTTTCTTGGCTGATAGATGGAATATGCTGGAGGCGGCCTACATACCTACATTGACGACATGCTGTTCCATGGATTGTGCCGATCATCAAGCCCAGTGGCCTCTCGGGGCTCCCTTTCCGCCAAATGTGGATATGGAGCTGTGTGGTTTAAGATGATTTGAACATTGCTATCTTGCTATCTTACTTCTGTATAACTGATATATTAGTTACTATATACAATCCACAATGACAGGACGGTATGATCGCTTTCCTACGTCTTCTGATCGGATTTGCCGGCATTATAAAGACTACGAGTGCGAACTACCGACGAGACGGATATCTCATGTTGGGTTAATAAGTTATCGTCCACTTTAACGAACGTTTGTTGGCTCGCGCTCTAGAACTTGACGAATCTGACCTGTCAGTTTTGGGGGAACCCTACAAGGACCGTGTGGCATAAGTATCCAACGTACGCATTTTTCTTCTTCTATATCCATATGACAAGTAAACGCGATCATACGTGGACGACGAAGGGCTAGTACAAAAATGTTTTAATTAAACCTTCTTGCGGGCTCTAAAAATTGGCATATACTCAAGATTTCGTCACCCCTTTGTGGGCACCTTTGCAGTGGGTGTATTTACAGATCCCGATTCCCGAAGTTGTAATGACATTGAATCGTCGTGAACTCTACCTCCAGAAAATTCGGTTCGTCTGTCCATTATCTATTACACAATTTAAACTGTTTTTTTCCAACTAGCCCCGACTCTAGCGGCGTGACGGTCTCGCCAGTAGAGCAGCGATTGCATTGTTCTAGACCCTTTTTGATGTTCAAATGGGGATTAGGCTATGCGAAGCCACAACGTTGGGCTGATACAGAACTTAATCATTTATTATTGACTTCAGATAGGTACTTCCGGGTCTAGCGGGCACGGTAATGATACGGTGCTAAGAGAAGATAGGCCTATTTTAAAGTACTATGTCCTATTTTAAACTCATTGTAAGACGTCATTGCGTTATCATAAACCTCGTCGTCATCCACCTCGTTTGTCGTTTGTAATGTAGGTAAACGTGTGTACGGATTTGTAATTTGCGATTGTACAAACCTATTTTGTACAGACTAGAAGTCAAATTAAAATACCTTTTCGAAGGAGCTAAAAGGGAGGGAAGACAGGTAGGTAGGTAGGTACTTATCTTGTATTAGTTAGTAGCAGAAACGTAGTGTAAGGAGCTTCTATTATCGTAAGTGGTTTAGGTTAGCAACCTCTTATTACTCACCTACCCAAGGTAGATAAGTTAGTTGGTAAGAACGCTACTTATCTGTAGAATTAAGGAGCGTCATACAGCACACATCGTTACAGATCATCCCTATATCTGTATTACAGGGTATTATCCTTGTTCATAACACTTCTCCACACCTTCTCCAGAGATTAGGTACAACTTTACAAGCAGGCAAGGCACCGCACCACCTCCTGTATCTAATCAATAAGAAAAAAGCTTCCATCGGTTCAACTAGCACACACACCATCAGTTAGCTTCATATGCACTTTGCCTACCGGAGCTCTTGGTATGGCAACGGGATACCTAGAAAAACATATAGGTAGCTCTAGATACCGGTCGAAACGCGCCACCGTCAGGTGTTGTATTGTTATTCGCGAACCAGCACAATCTACTTTTTGTTTTGCCTCTTCTTGAAGACTTCCTTAGGTGTATTTGCGTCTGTCCGGATAATCCTGCTCTCATATATCCTCGGCAAATTCGCTAATAAAAGGAGCCCAGAAGTCCCTTACTCCAAAACATATCCGCTCAGGCCTCGAAAGAATTCAAGCAGCCATTCAAGCAGCCATTCAAGCAGCAATACATACCTCTCCTACCTAACATCAAAAGTGACGAGTCCAAGTGACAAGTCAATATCGCATGCACGCATGCATATCTACATACCATACCCTCCTACCTTGCCTACCTACCTACCACTTATCTTCTTACCTTGCTCGTAGCACCGCTTTTACAGCTGTATAATATTGACATCAACTTTTGGAATATCGACGCCATCGTTTGGGTTCAACGCCCAACCAAGTCTTGAGATCCGGTCTCGACCCTGTAGGTCCCCGATAATTTACCTGCAATCACGTCGTCGAGCCCCTACCATTTGCAAACGGGAAACTTAGCTCCATTGCCCACTTTGCCGCAGTAGTCAACTTGTTACAACCTACAAACGCATACTGGGTCTAATAAGTCCAGCAACGGGAAGACGAACGATTTCCGAGCTAAACTCCTCTCCCCTCCTCCAACTCCAACTTGCTAAAAATTCCGACATTTTTATTAATCGCTATATTATTAGCGCCTTAGACCCGTCTTATCGTTTACCATTTACGCTACGCTTTTTTATTTTTTATTTTTATTTTTTTCTAATATATGTTCTTCTCGGCCGGTCTATAAAAACTATTTATCTCTTACACCTGACGATAAGAGTTTATTTCTCTCCCGTCTTATTATCTTATTAGACTCACTCGTCCCATCTTGTTAGCTTTGGAGAGGTTTCTTGAGTTTTAAATTTTCACCACACCCCCTTTTAATGCTTCTTGGACCTAGCACTGCTACACTACACGACACTACACTACACTACCTAAAACCGCAACCATTTCTTTACTCCACCCCTCCACATAACCTGTACATCCACACATCCATACCTACAATACAATTAGGTACATACATTATTCACCATACAAAATCGGGTGCTCCCGACAACGAATGTGAATATCTTGGGTAGTTTCTTCAAGGTTCCACCGGGGACGCGAATACTCGAGCAATCTTTGCAACTTAACGGCATCCTCTAAATCTGCCTAACGACGAACCGGTCTTCAGATCGGCAAACTCAATTCATCGGCTATATTTTTGGCGGCGCTAACCGCTAACCTTGATGTGCCTGAAAGTCACTTTTACACACATCATTTCCTGATATCTGCACGGAAGTTTTTGGCGTCCTACCCTGGTCTAGACGCAGTCTCCCAGAAATTGCAGCAACCCGGGAAATATAATAATCAAAAAAGGACCTTGCCCCTTGTTCACCTTTATAAACCCGACAGTATCAGCCCAATTGTGCCCTACATTTCAACCTCATTTGGCTCGTTTAGGAACGTTGTATTTCACTTCAATTATCTTGCATTCCTTTCTTAGAAATTCCAACACTTGTGTTTATCGTTCGTAAAAGGAGACGACGTTGCAATTGTGATCGTCGGATCGACAGGACGCGAGTGCACTTACACGGAAGTTGGTCCGTCGTTCGCACTCCGAGACGAAAATCCATAGAGACTACAAAGTCTGAAAGAGTCCACTTACACCCGGCGCCATCCCACCGCCATCCCACTGCCGATCCTTTGGTAACTGTTTGGTAACTCGAAAGCTTGACTCGTGTTCCTCGTGCTCCATTCCCGCCAACTTGGAACACATTTTCAATTCAATGCAGCTCGCCGTTAGACACATAGCACGAATTGAACATGCTCTACCACAACGCCAACATGGATTACACAGATGAGCTGATGGAATCGGGTCACGATTCAATTGCGTATCACAATACCGACTTTGCTATGCACAAGTATATGCTGTTGCAAAATCAACACGAAGA
Organism: Daldinia sp. FL1419; assembly: GCA_025201765.1. NCBI lineage: Eukaryota > Fungi > Ascomycota > Sordariomycetes > Xylariales > Hypoxylaceae > Daldinia > Daldinia sp. FL1419. The sequence continues at coordinate 181,529 of MU623350.1, forward strand.
ACTCCGCCAGCATATGCATGATCTCTGCCCCTCATATACCACCTCTTCCACCGCAGTCACATCGCCTTCAGTTTCACCTACCCGATCATTTAGCGGTAGCCCAACCCTCAAGCTCTCCCCTTCGCCCTCGCGGAATCATCGAAGGTCGTCGCTATCATCTACCAGAAGCTTCGGGCCTCGATGCTCACAGACTCAATTGGAGCCGGTTCTGGATGAATCATTAATCGAGGAAATGGCAGCGGAAGAACAAAAGCTCTTTGACGTGAACGAGGGCATCAAAAGAGCCTTGACAGAACTGCTTAACTGCGAGACGGTCAGAAAGGACCAGGAAATGCGGACTTGGGTGCAAACGCGATTAATGAACACGGAAAGAGAACTGCGTAGCGGACGAAGACGGCGAAGCCACGGCGGGCTCGACTAAAGCGGCAAAGAAAGAAGAGTAGGATGGGCGCAAAGTGATGTGTAGAAAAGTTGGTTAATTTTTGAGATGGTTGGAAAAGAAGGAAAGGAAAAGAAAGGTATTTAGACGGACTACGTTGGATTTGGGGTTCGAGGGGTATTGGGTTTTAGGTTTAGGCTTGGGAACTCGATACCTATTTGTGAATTCTGATGGCGTTGGGGGGCCTAACAGCTATTTTTTTTTCCCTTTGTCTGCGCGACATATCACCAATATTCATGTGAGATCGTATATCAGCTCATCAGACGATCGGATATGAAATTCCGCACGGGTTGAGACGGATGTGTGTCACCATTCTTTTCTTTTTCTTATTCTTGGACGGGCACTATAGATGGATTAAATATTGTCTAATTTTCCACATCGGAAATTATTATAAGATTTGAACATATAGTTCTAAAACAGAGACTAAAACTATAAATAACTACTAGTTCTTTTCAATCGCAACTATGTAGCGGAAACTATTCGTCTGGTTGACAGGAAGCAGCTACTCAAGGTGTCTAATAATAAGGCCTGGCAATTGGGGTGAAAGAGGAGATAGCTTAAGGTGCGATAGCTTCAACGTTCCCCTCCGCCGAAAAGTCTTGGAAGCATGTCTGCGGGGTACATGTGCGTAAGATCATGACATCTCCATTGAAGCTCTAGGTTCGGGTTCTTGATTGGATACTAGCCTCATGTAATACACATGTACATTACCCTATGACAGATGGACGTAAGTATTTAAGAGGTCTAGTGGAGATAAGCAGCTGTTTAGCCACAACCTAGCTTTCTTAATGTTGTAACTATGTACAGTACAAGTACGTAGCAGAATGTGGCTGTTCACCCAAACTGTATCGCAACCTTACGTAACTTCATCACCATCGCGTCTTGTCGACCTAGAATACCTCTTACCTACCTTGTATACTATACAACTTCATTCCACCCGGGCGTCCGCTTTTCAGCAAATCTACCTACTTAATGCGCTAATGACCTTTTAGAATATAATCCAATATTCATCGCGGTGCCCTGGCGAAAGTATGTCGGTCTTACTCGAGACAAGCGCCGGCGACATAGTAATCGATTTGTTGGTCGATTACGCGCCGAAAGAATGCGAAAACTTCCTAAAGCTTTGCAAAGTTAAGTATTACAACTTTTCGCCCGTACATTCGATTCAGCAAAACTTTTCCTTTCAAACTGGAGACCCTCTTGGCCCAACCTCGACTGCTTCTGATGGCGGTTCTTCTATATGGGGACTCATCTCTGGTCCCTCGAAGAAGACTTTCAACGCTACATTCCACCCGAAGTTAAGACATCTCGAAAGGGGCACCGTCTCTATGGCTACGGCCCCCCACCCATCCGATCCCGATGTCCGTGTTGCCGGTAGCCAATTTATCGTCACACTCGGCGATAACACGGATTATTTAGACGGAAAAGCAGCCATCTTTGGCAAAGTTGTCGAGGGATTTGACGTACTCGAGAAAGTTAACAATGCTATTACCGATAAAGATGGCCATCCTCTTGTCGATATTCGTATAAAACACACTATCATTCTTGACGACCCATACCCCGACCCGCCCGAGCTACGAGAGCCTAGCCAATCGCCTCCTCCGTCAAAAGCACAACTTGCTACGGTCAGAATTGCTGATGATGCTCCTTTGTCCGAGGAGGTAGATGAGGATGCGGCCGAGAAGGCGCGGCGTGAGAGGGAAGCTCGTGCTCAAGCTTTGACTCTTGAGATGATGGGCGATCTTCCATTTGCCGAAGTTAAACCTCCCGAGAACGTACTTTTCGTGTGTAAACTCAATCCTGTTACCACCGATTCCGATCTTGAGCTCATATTCAGCCGCTTCGGGAAGATTTTGTCATGCGAGGTTATACGTGATAAGAAGACAGGGGACAGTCTACAGTACGCTTTCGTCGAATTTGAAGACAAGAGCGCATGCGAGGCGGCATACTTTAAAATGCAAGGAGTTCTTATTGACGACCGGAGAATACATGTCGACTTCAGTCAGAGTGTAAGCAAGTTAGCCGAGGTTTGGAGAGGTGGAGAAAACGCGAAGCGGAAACGCAGGCGTGAGGGCGGTGGGTGGGGAGGTGTTAAAGGCCTAGAGAAATGGAGAAAGTACCGGGAAGAGGACGGTCGTGACGACGCCGAAGATCACTACAGCATGGTTTATGGGGAGGAAGAAATGCGCGGTCGACACGAGCGACAGAGGGATGGTCGAGATCAAGATGATAGACGTGCTCGAGATCCTGATCGCTTTGGAGATCGAAATGAGGAGAGAAATCATGGCGGTTCAGATCGAGTTAGACGGCGGCAGTCGCGGAGTAGAAGCCCGATGAGGGATAAACCTCGTGAGAGGAATCGGTATGATGATCATCGCAGAGATGATCGCGCTAGGCCCCGACATGATGACCGACGCGGTCGAGATCGAGCAAGAGAGAGGCATCATGGCGACTATCGACAGAGATAATCCGTATTCGTCATTATTTATACCAGACCGCTCTCATATCGAGTACCTGTTACCCAGCTTTTGAAGCCCGGAGCTATATTTTCTACGCGTACCTAAGGGGTAGCTGTTTGGCATTGTATCTGAATGGTACGAATTAGGCACGTCTTCGTAAAACGAGGAAATTTTGTTTTCAATAAAGAGAGAAAGCTAATGCTATTTTAAACAAGGATATCGCGCGTCTAGCTTGGTATAGGTCATGCGTTTCATGGCCAATTTAGATTATCATAACTCTTACGACTCCTCTATATTTGGCGACGAGTACTGGAACAGGTCGAGCCTTTTCTACGCATTTCTTCCACGCTTATTTTATTACCCAATGGCTTGATACCCACACATCGATATCGGTCTCTATGCTTGCCAGTATTTCGGCGTCAGCTTTATTGAGAGAGCCGAGATATATGTAAAAAAACTTTTTCTATTTACTCCGTTGCTACTTTCGGTTGGCTTCGTTGTTTAGGGGTTTCCCCTTCTTTGGTTTGAGACCCCCTCGGCTTTCTTCCTTACACAGTACAATTCACAAATATTGACTTGACGTAGCTCAAGGCAGACTGCGTAAAGATAGTTCACGATGACTATACTATTACTATCCGCATCATTTACCCTATTTTCTATAAGACGGCGCGGTGATCCAGAATCCCAACGGCCGTATCATCCTTATTAGTCTCCTACCTCTCTGGGTAGTCGAGGATGGAGATTACGTGCATCTACGCAGAAAGAAGCCTATTAAAACCGGCAAAAGAATAGCATAGCTAGACATACCGAGTAGCAACCAAGAGGCATGTTAAAATTGGCCTTCTTGCGTTGCAAAACTACTCGGGTAGATGACACGCCTGACATTGTGTCCATTACGCGGATGGTGAGCAGGGTATTCAAGTGGTACACACTGGCTAGAACTTATGTTTAAAGCCTTGTTGCCATCCTGTCCGACGTATGACAACCCTCATAACCCCCAACCCCCATTTTGGTGACACCGATGCCGTCGTCACCCGATATCCCTTTATTGGGCATCGAGTGAAGAAATGAGTGACACCTCTCTAAGTACAGGTGGTTCATTTGGATTACGCTGTTCAACCGAATTACTATGACCGGGGAAGAAGACGTGAACGACCGAGGCTAGATAGGTACACTTAACGTTTTGACGACAAGTGGCTGTTAGTACGCGTTTGCTAAACATGTAAAAACTAAAACAAACCGAGATGGTTCGGACTCTAACTCTGCTTCCCGACATATCGAGGGTATGCCTGTTACTTCGCTCCGACCAGCATAGGTCATCCGTGCCTGGTCATATAAGAAAGAGGGAGTGTTATGGGTGTATCCCCTAATCTAGCCGGATGCCCTAATGGGTCCCATTCACCCGCAGACTAGAAGCCCAATGGAACAATGGAAGGCGGGTCGACGATGCAAGTAGCTCGTGGCTTGCCGCTGGTCGCCTCCATGCATATTTGAAAGTATTCAAGTCTTAACTTCTGACTAGTATTGGTGCTGGTAGGCAATGTACATAAGATAAATTGATTAACTACCTCAGAGAAATTACCGTGTCGAGGTCAAAGTCGCGCACGAGAAAAGGGTAGCTTGGCCTGATGAATACCCAGGCTCCTTCAGTTGTTTCCCTTTCCAAGAACATAGTTAGGACTTCTAAAGATACTGGGCTGAGTTATTCTGCTGTGGCAAGATTTCCCGCCTAGGATTAGCGGCGCTCTACACACTACATAGAGATATAGGCAAAGAGGGTTAAGGTTAGACAATATGGGATATTGATGAGTTTGCAACAGGCCGCCTTTCCCGAGGTGGGGGTGAAGTCATCAAGCCTACTAGGATGTGAGGTTCACGAGTTAGATATCCTGTTACTTATCGTACCACGAGGCGCTCCTGGAGTTCTAATCCGAACCGAAAAGTCCTCATACTACTCAACACTAGTGCTCGTGACGCTTGCGACTAGTCGATGCTAGTCTTTGTCCAGCATAGGTCACCGTCCGGTATTAGAATACAGGTTTTGTGACTTGCCTCTCGATGCTGGTTGCCTCTTCGACCGTTTCCTGCAAGGTCCCCAAGTTCGTGCGACAATCAGCTTCACAGCAAGCCTTTAGAAGTTCTATCGATCGAAGCTGAGTTCAGAGGGTGTTTACTATTTCAAGCTTCTAATATGCATCCCCACTCTCCTGTCTCAGCCTGATATTAGTTGTCACTACCTGGGTATAGGGACCTACTATAGGGGGTCTTTGTTGCAGCTACCTACCTCTTAAGTAGAAGATCCATCGTCTCGAAGTACCTACCGATCCTCGTCAATTTGAGACTATCATTTTATATCGGAACTCCGACTCCACTCTGCGAGGGAAATGAGTAGTTTTGAAAAGAGCTCCGAGTGTCACGCAAGGCTATTCGTGGGGTTAATAGGCAGTCTATAGATTCATATAGGTACCTAGGTAGTTAGACTCTACACGTCTGGCGCGTTTATATTCCTTTATTTCTCAAAAACTACGACAGAGAAGATAATTTGAATAATATCAACTAGTTATCATAATACCATAACCCTTTTGGAACCCAAATTTGGCGTATCTATCTTCTCTAGGAGTAATAGTCAGATAGAACTCATAATTTAAAGCAGTCACTACTTAGGATACTATTCACGTAGCCGGGTATTCTCTGCCACGCAGCTAGGCCGCTTTGGACCACGACCCAAAATGCTCGCCCAGCACTAGAGTCGTCTTTTCCAAGGCCTACTATCGACAGGTACTATGGCAATTTGAACCCCCAAAATGTCTCGCATACTGACGGACACGTTTCAGCCAATGATATTGCGGCCGGTGGCACGGATATGGCTACCTGCAGCTTCTTATAGATGACTGACAGCGGGGACCTGCACGTAGCCGTGTAGCTGGAAGGAAAAATTTCCGCCGCTAAGTTCTGGCACCTATTATCTCCCAACTATGAGGACCATGTGCCTTGTTAGTGACATGTGTGTGCTCTTGCCCGCGTTTTCACTGTGTTCGGAAGCTTGATGAGAGACAAAAGTAGCACTCTGGCCTAAAGAATTCCGTACCTACTTGGTACGCATACTACGAGCCGGCCAGAGCCACTATGGGGATGTAAGTTCTTGCTGCCATAGATATGACGAGCCGACAACATTTACGTTCACTCGTTACGGATTGCCCTCGTTGAGAAACGTCCCGGCTCCATACTTTTACATGCTCTCATCCTCGAACTAGGGATCCTAGCTTACCGCGAAGGGGTGATGATCCTCCAAGAGTGTTCCGACTACCTGCCTAGGTACTGGGATACTTTATTAGGAAATACCTCCCTTTTCAGCCCTACTGTATGTTTGAGAGAATACCTAGTTATACCTATACCTATACCTATACCCACCCAACTACCTACTAGGTTGTGAGGTGGGTGGGTACTTGAAATCTCTTGTACATAAATCGTCATCTGACATTATGGGATAAATGACTTATCTCAAACTGAAAAAGATGATATATGCTAGTGTGGTCTGACCGTAGATCGAGACATTAACGAGAAGGATCTCAATCTCAATTCTGGACCGACAAGGATTAGCATCGCGTATCTATAATCTACATGGCGCATCCCGCAGGCGTAGGTACGCCGTGCCGCTCGCTTTATGCAGCTGGGCTATACATACATCTAACAATCTGTGCGAGACATCATATTTTTTTCTTCTTCTCTGGTTTGCCCACCAAGCGAACGGCAGACTACTGGACGGGGCTATCAAATCGGGTCTTTGACCAGCCTCATGCCCTCGTTGATCTGGTGCAAACCCTGCCAATCTAAACGATTCATACGAGTGGAAAAAAGGAAAATGTGATAGGTCACCGACAGAGCCGTTGGGATCGGCTATATCGCTTATCGTCGCTTGCTGCAGGAGACATTTCTTGCAGAATACTTTCTCATCCCCGATGGCTAGTGATTTTGAGCTCCCCTTGCCACCCTTCGGATGTCTCAAGCCCATTGCTTGTTCGAAAACAGTACGAAGACTAGCTAGTTACGCTTAGGTTAACCTTTAACGAAACAGGTGATTTGGGGATAGAGTAGGTGGACTGTGCCAGGAACGAGAATGATCACTCTAGAGTACTCGTTGAAGAGTATTTGTGCGACAGCATCCGGGTTTGCAACTATATTCCGAGGGACTCTCGTTTGTACCGTGTGAAGTCTATGAGGCGTAGGAGAGCCTTCCACATACCTAGGTATTCTGTATCTCATCGTTGACGGTGCGAATAGAATTATGGGTAAGTAGGTAAGAATAAAAAGTAAACAGCTACCTAAGTGGCTAAACCTGAACTCCATTTCGTGTTTGCTGTCATATTCTATCTTCCGGTTATTGATTGTACGAATACGTATCGATGCTAACGAATCTATCTATTATAGGAATAGCCTTTGCGCCTCGTCAGGTCGGATGGAGCGGCTGTGGCTTCATGTAGGCTTGGCTAGGCCGGCGCTGAAGAAACAAAAGCCTTTCTGTCACTTCTCGTTTGAGACCCTCGCCATTTGCCCCGCTAAGCATTTCGAAATAGAAAGATATTGCGGTAATGCAAATGAAGAATAGACAAGGGAGGTTAGCTAGAGGTCTTGGGGCTAGGTACTCGTTTTCGCTTTCTAGTACTTTTACCCCTTTCTGCCGTGTCGTCACACAAGGTGTCAGCCAATACACGTATGAAATAGGTGACGAATAACTGCGTCACGTAGCCAGGCGCTTATTCCTAGGTGTATCGATCTTGGGCAGCACTGAAAACTCTCCTCAGATGGCGAACAGAGTCATCCCATTGTCTCACCTGACGTTTGCGTCCCTTAGTAGGACGAGCGCCGTTGGCCAAAGTAACCACCATGGTGTTTGCTCTGACGATCTTTCGCGATGCCCAATGATCAGCTATTCGTTGACGTACCCGTCCTCTCAGCTAGGTTCACCTTGGAGATAGATAGGTTACTTGGACGTGAGGATGGGTTTTCTCGAAGTTATACATATTATCATCTATTGATAGATTGTACGTCAGAACAATCGATGTCCCATTCGTACCATGCCTTTCTAGTATCTATCGCTCGTAAGTTCCATTACAATAGAATCCCGTGATAATAGACATCAGAGCCGAGGCGTGGGCTGTAGGGTATTAGGAGCACATTGGCACCATCTCCCCCGTGGAGCGTACATGCAGACCTTGGCCTTGTAGCTAAGGGTACAGACCTAATGTGCCTTAAGGTAGCCTACATAACCTGCCTAGGTACTGGGTAGTCTGCTACGAATAAAATATGCCGGTCTCAGTATGAGGCCCACCTGGCTCGCTACATCATCTATAATATATTGCATCGAGATTGGCCGCCCACGAAGCCCAGCTCCAGAGGGCTTTGCCCCCTTGGGGGGATCGCCCTCCACTCTACCTGACCTCCCCACCGTCCTTATAGGGACACTAGCTGTTTGTGTAGGCTCTCCTCCCTTTTCTAGAGTGGAACGAAGCACACTGGATTACATTGGGAATACAATTCGACATAGTACACATGGCTAACCTAGAGTTTTGCTCATCATGCAGCAGCCATGCATCTAACCGTCTCTCAGCTTTTGTACCCTTGATCCGTGTAACAAAGCTAGACTAATTGACCTCCTACTTACTTCCAATGAATGGGTATCTCGATGTGACACCTGCTGTGTTATGAACTAAAGGGTAGGATGACAAGGTACTCAGAAGGTCTCCTCCTACCTTGAAGAGCTTCGTAACCCGGTTGCAAACAGTGATATTAAGGCATGTCTACTAGGGAAGTTGTACGGAATTATAACAGTCACAAAACTTGCAGCTTTCCAATTTCCCTTCCTGTTCTTTTCGCTCGTGATTTACACGAGTCGTTTCTTCTCGCCTCTGCAAACTGCCAAGTTTGATAACTCACTAATGAAACATCTGAGTCTGACAAGGGGAGGAAGACCCAGCGAAGCTCGAACTTCTCATCACGCTGAGATTTTGGAGCTGAAATAAGTTAGTAAAAACCAGCTGTCGAACAACCTGGCCCCTGTCCCTCTTCTGTAGAAAGGACTCATTGTTTTTTCTCGTCAATCTCTTTCCTGCAGTCGCAGAGCAAAACAAGCACCCCCCCCCTTCTCCGTTGACACAATTCCGATAGGACGGGGACGGACTGAACACTGTCCTTGTCTCTCACGCAACCGTCCGCGCCAATTCGAGTGGTGGCGAAAGATACAATGGTGACTCCTACTTGTTATTCCCCTGGCGACGCTGGCAGGCGATATAGTCGCGCCTGTCCTCCATATCCGAGCCCATACTCGGATCGACGCTTCCCTCTCACGTCACAAGACTCTCGAGCAGCAACCATGACGGATCGCGAAATAGATTCGGAGTCATCTCAACCTCGAAAAAGGATCGCAGTAGCAGTAAGTTAGATAAGTGTCTTTCATCCTGCCTGATCGTGGGCTAACTAGAAGCTTCTACACAAAGTGCGGTCGATGCCGCAAGCGTAAGATCCGCTGTAGTGGTGACCCGGGGAACGGGCTTCCATGTTCCAACTGCAAGAACGCAGGCCACGAGCCTTGTCTATTTCTACGGGTAATCCTTCCGCCGATCACATCAAGAAAAAGAAGAGAAGAGCACAAGAGCCCGTGGAGAAATGTTTCTAACTTCTCTGATAATTCTCCAGGTTTCTTCAACTGAAACCCATCTCAGGAATGATGGAAACGAGTTTGGGTATAACCTCGAGGCGGCTAGGACGTACAGCAATCAAGCGAGGGTGGCAGTATCCCAGCTCAGCTCCATACCGTCGTATTCAGCAACTTTGTCTGGCGAGGATGTTATAGCATCGTACCGCCAGAGCCAGTACCCCTACGGAAAAAGTTATTACTCTAATGTACCGGGGTGGACGGGCACCTATTCAGACGAGGGCGTGGAGTATAGTAGCCTCTCTTACCCTTACCAAGTGATAAGCCAAGATGCTACGCACATGGTCCAAGGATACGGGCGGTATGGCTCAGGGAAATCTGTTTACGTTGACCCCGAGAGCCCACAATATCCGCTAGGAAGCCTAGCCCACCGCCCAGTCGCCAACAGCGAATCTCCCACCGGGTTTTCGCTATCCGGAATGGCTGCTTCTCTCCCTAGCGCCCCCGATCGGATTGTCCCATCTGATCGTCTCCTCCCGCAGGTCAATCGAACCTTGACAAGCTCATCGAGCTATCGTCCGGAAGGGACTACTAGTTACTCCGGCGCAAAGACGTCACCCGGCAGCTCCATGGCTGATGTCAGCTACGGTAACTTGACCTCTAGCTTTGAGCCACAATACTCTACCCCTAGTGCGCTCACAGCGCAACGGTCGGGTAGCCAGGGTGACACAACCGCTTACCAGCCTGACGCGAACCCCGCGTCAGATCCTATATACGCGCCTAGCGACCACTCGATTCGATCCGGCGACGACGCCAACTCGAGCTTTAGCTACATCTACAGCGACAAGATCGAGAGCTCCCGCCGCAATTCGCAGTCGAGCTGCGGGGCGAGCTCTGGATCCGTGTTGCCCAACGGGCACGTCTACGTGCCCGACTCGCACCACGCACAAGCCCACTCGCCACAAGGCTACATTTCCTCTTCGCAAGACGGTGGTGGTGCGGTAGATGGACCTCCCACGTCGTCCAGTCGAGGAGGAGCAGGAGGTGGCGGCAACGGCCCCTCACATATGCAGATGGACGGCCACCGACGATCTGCGGGAAACCTCCGTGGGGGATAATACCTCTATCTACCGCCCTGTGCTTGAACGCCCCCGGTTGGCTGAAGAGCCGGGTGATGGCGGTATGCGGTGCGACCTTGTTTTCAGAAGGGGGGAGCGGGGCCAATAAGTCCCGGGAAGCTCACAAGTCAGCGAGTATCGTACGAAATTCTGTTAATCGAAGAAGAAAAAGAAAAAAAAGGAAAAAAGAGAAAAGTGAGAAAAAAAAAAAAAAAAGCCAATTCATACTGTTAGGAACACGACGACTCCTAGCAGTTTTGACCTACCTAACCCTTCTCGGAATCCGATTCTTCTTTTCGTCTGCCCGAGTCGACGGCACCAGGGATATTTTGATTTTGATTTTTTGTCTTTTTTTTTTCTAATCTCGAAGACTCCCTAATACCTCACCAACCTCATTGTCCAGTTCCTCAAAAAGCAACTTCCCCTCCCCTCCCCCCCCCTCCTCCCCCCACCCCCTTTTCCTCTCCCGATCATACGTGCCATTTCATCTTGCATGCGTCGGGTGTTCCTTACGGCGGACGAAGCGCGTTATTGCGACGCCTCTTTATTTAAATAGCCCGCCCTCCTGGACTGTTTCCCGTGGATCTGGCACTGGGGAGCACAGTCCGGGATTTCTCCACAGCCGAAAACCCCAGTTTCGAAAAATCCGGGCGACGTCTGCTGGATTTCGATAGTTGCTGCCATGCCAGGTGCTGTTTTGCTGTCGAGTTCCGAGCGCCCGGATGCTGGGCGTTGGTTCTGGTGGGGGTTCGCAGCGGGCGGAGTGGTGAGGGATCCCAGAGGGACAGGCCCGATCGATGGGATGCCAGGTCATGTATGGCGCTTCGTGTTCCGGGGCTGGTGGGTTGCGCGAACGATGTAAGTCTACGGGTCCCGTCCACTGGAGACTCGTCCTCAGCGCCCTACCACACATGCATGGCGGCTCGGCTACATCCCCCGTCGACCCCATTGCCGCCTTTCTCGTCAATCCCTATCCGCGTGGCAAGGCGGGCACTGCGTTTCTCGTCCAACCTGCGCAGACACAGTCTCGGAGAGGCTTATTCAAAAGACGCTAGGAGTTGGAACAACCTTTTATTTATTTATATGCGGCGCAGGTTCGGTGTTTGTGTGTGTGTATGCATGAGTGCGCATGTGTTTTTAGGTCGGTCCGTCTGCCTGCAGCTATCCCTTACGTTCGTCTTCACTTCTTCCTCTTCCTCCCTCTGCCCTGCCCCCCTCACGAGCCGGTTTTGTTTCTGTTTGGTTTAAAGACCATACGTATTAAAGCGCGGTTCTTATTCGTACGGTCGTGTATCCCCTCAGATACCTCTCGACCCGTCTTTTTACTCGGCGCCGTAAAATGCACAGAGCATACCGTGGAAGTGGGAGGAATATAAAGAAAACTGGCTCCATCCTATTCCCTCTGCCCGTCGCATCCATCAAGTTATACAGATAGCCAGTGCCAGAAAAGATCTAGCATTGGCTTCCATCGGCATTCTCAGGTTTGGGGGATTTAAACCCCTAGTTTGTACCGATTCTTTTTTAACTTCTATCTTTGTTTTACAATACCCAAGAGTATCTAATAAGGTCTCCTCCTAGGAAGAGCCTGGTCATCACAGCATATTGAAAGAAAAGTGCTCATCACGAGGGAAGAAATGTTGTGAATCAAGTATAAGAGATTGTCATAGGTCACCCTAGCATGTTTTTCTTTTCTTTTCTTTTTTTTCCGCCAAATAAGAGACGAGGTGTGGTTCGTACCGTTACCCTTCAAAGATCTGAAGAGGGACAAAGTTCATGACATATTAGATCCCATAGAGTATCTTAAGCACATAGCCTTATATCATTTTAACTTAACTCAATTCCATATTTTTTCCGTTTCTTTATAGAGGAATACGCTGTTAAATGTTTCCCTCGCGAGACTGGTTGGCCGGGACTATATCTGCTTCTTAGGTATAATCATAACACTTAAAAGCTAGTTATTGAATATCCCACTACCCAAGAAACCATCCGGAGCTATTAAATCTTCGTAGCTTGTGATGTCGAAGCCATGGTCGTCGGATTGGACTGGATCCATGAGTCTCTCGACAACCTCGGCGTGCTGCGCTAAGCAGGTCTCGCCAAGGTCCCAGCTTGAATCATCGCTGTGGCGACGCAGCGCCGTAATCAGTCTCCATGCAAGCCTAACAGAGCTACTTTCCGAAAGCTCGTTCGGGGATTTTTCGGTTTCGAGGGCACAGCGCAAAAGGATAGAAACTGTTGATGAGAAAGCAAACGCGCTTACTGGTAACCAGAAGTCGCCTAGTTGCTCTTCTCGAAGCTCTTGGACCAATAAGACGATGTGCTCGGCCGCGCGTCGAATATTTATATACTGGTTAGCGAGGTTGTCGCTGTCTGTCTCACCCCTAGATCGAAGGCTTTCCATTCGAATGCGACGGGATAGTAGCTTGATCGAAAGGTATGCTAGTCGGAGATTAGACTCGCCAGGCATGTCGAGAAAAACGCCACGAGTGACGACTTGGCGAACATCATCCCTTAAGCCCTCCACCCATAAATTGAGGCGAAGTTCCAAACTATCGATTGGCGTATTGGGTTCCTTGCCGATCTGGTAGAGGTGCTGCAAGTAGCAATCGAGGACGTCTGTTAGTTCCGATAGAGCGATGAAAACGGACATAGCATCATGCTGTCTCCCGGACTCCGTTCGACTAAATCGATATTCGGCCTTTGGCTGAGGAACATCATGAAAAGACCTCTGGATGTGCGGTGGCGTGCCGTAGGCTAGGCTTGACCTAAGTTTTTGATGAGCCGATCCCTATCTTTCTAGTTCTGGTGACGCGTTAGGCTGGCTTACCATTTATCGTGGATTAGTATCGCCCACCATATATGCATCCGAAGCGTCTTCTCGGGTTGCGATATATCCCAGGACAGGGGGTCATGGTTCAAACCAAGCGAGTATGCTAAGGATACCGCACTGCCGAGGCGGACGCCATTGCCTACTATGGCGGTCGTCGGCCGACCTCCAATGTTCAGCAATATTGCAATAATAGTGGATATTCCTGGAGAGAGGAAAAGCTCGGACTGGAGGGCTTCGCTGGCGAGATTCCAGATGAAGCGAACATCTGGCATCCTTTGCTCCGCAAGTCGAGGTTCAGATCTCCAGTAAACTATACTATGCGCGTAGAGTGAGCAGAGGAGGGCTGGGGATAACCGCTCCTTGGCAGTAGAATATTGTCTCCGGAACGATTCTTCGTTTAATAGGGGAAAGCAAGTATTCGCCTTCTGAAAATAGCTACGTAATTAGCCACTTGGTGATCTATTTTACCCAGGTTAGTAGGAAGATTGCGCTCACAGGTTGATTAATTGCCCCGTCCATGGCTCTAGCAGCTTTTCGACGACTTGATATTTTGAGTGCGACGGGTTCTCATTCAACGTAAGTCCTAGCGGTCGCTTTTGTACCACCGTGAAAAAGACTTGCCTGCGAAGATTTGTTCGCTTTGGACGGACCAGGCGCATACCATGACTGCCGGCAGCGGTGGTGGATAAATAGTCAGCTAGAACTTGGCTATCGCCGGTCATCGTAGGGCTTATTATATGATTTTCCTCCTCCGTTTCTCCAATTGATACAGGTGTTGATTGCGACTGGGTATCGTGATGATAGTTATAAATAGTCGGACAAGTCTCGAGGACGTCGTTCCCGTCCCATGAGGTATCAACAGTAGTGTTTACTTCATCGCTAATAGCGATAGGACGCCCACTTACCGCGCCGCCGTACTCGCTAACATCTGCGATAGAATGAATCTGTACTACCTCACGTTGATCTTGAGGTGCTTGGGGTGCTTGAGATCTCAAAGATCTTTTAGATCTCGCATGCCGCCTAGCAGTACTCTCCTGACTCCCAGTCGGAAAGGAGCATTCGGTCCCATGGACCCGACACATCAGGCATAACGGCGATTGAGCTTCGATCTTACAGCGGGACTTTCTCTGTCGACAGGGAATACAAGCCGGACGTAGATGAGATCTATAGGGCCGCTCCCACGAACCTGCTTCCATATGGTCTATCTGTATCCTACCACGGGAATCGGGGACCAAGTGTTATAACTTATTACGCTGGTGCTTTCACGATGACAGAATGGAAGGTGTTGGATATCTTCACAACCCGAGACTACGTATCGTACTGTCGATGTCTGTGTTCTCCAACGTGGATCCACCGAACCAATACTTGATGCTGCTACTTTTACCAATAGGCCGGGAACTCCCTACGTGTGGAGACTTATCGCACCGTCGGTAGAGTTTCCCGCGGCAAACCCTACTACCCTACTTACATGGCGGGGAGACCGTTTATATCTAGTTAGTGGAAGGATCTAGGGTCTGGTCCGGACTTAACGGGTTTCTATCCCACGCGGGGGCAGTCTTTGTTTGTTTATGGGCATAGTTACCTGGTAGTTAGGTAGGTAGGTACCTAACCGTAGATGATTATATGGTGTATATAAAATGGCACTTATTTATTTCATCTTCGTATCGCCTGCTAATACAAAGGCAGTGTACCCGGGGTAGAAGCAAACGCATCTTCCAACAGTCCAAGTCCTTCTAATATCTGCTCTTCCGAAACCGTGATGGGCGGGGCTATCCTGAAAACACCACTGAAGCTCCCATGACTGCTTAGATTCGCCCAGACACCGAGATCGTATGCCTTGTCCGCTACGCAGCTTGCCAACTCCAGCGCCGCTACTTTCGTCGCCCGATCAGCTACAATCTCAACACCGGCCATTAGTCCCCTTCCGCGCACGTCTCCAATGCATCCGTACCGCTGCTTTAGTTTACGGAGACCTTCGTGTAGAATCTTTCCCATGGCCCTGGAATGCTCGACTAGATGGTCGCGCACTACGATTTCCAGGACTTTATTGCCTACCGCTGCGGGCAGGGGATCGTTCACCTATTGGGATTATAACTTATGAGCAACGGCTAGTTTGTGCATGCAGAGCAAAGCAACTTACGTGAGTGGTGTAGAAACAGTAATCCCTCTCAACACACACTTTCTCGATCTCCGCGCTAGTCACCACGGCACTCAGTGGAAGGCCGTTTCCAAGCGTTTTGCTCAGCGTCAGTATATCAGGGACGACATTCTCGTGCAGAATAGCCATCATATCGCCGCAGCGCCCGACGCCAGTCTGCGCTTCGTCGACGATTAGAAGCATACCCCTCCTCTCGCAATGCTTCTTTAAAGCTTTTAGGTATCCCTCGGGGAGAACGTGTATACCCGCCGAGGACTGGATGCACTCTACTATAACGGCGGCGAGCGAGCCGCACGACGCCTGATCGATCAAGCTCCAGCCGTAGTCGAGCTCGGTCTCCCAATCGTAGGAGCCGTCCGGGCGGCGAAATATGGACCGGTATGCGTTGGGAGCCGGTAGCATATGCATCCCGGGCATGAGGGGTCCCTGGCCTTTTCTTCCGTAGTGGTATTGGACGCTGAGCGCTTGAGCTGTCACCCCGTGCCAAGAGCCGTTCACGGCTATGATTTCAAATTTCCCAGTGAAGACCTTGGCTAGCTTGATCGCTGCTTCGTTTGATTCACCCTAGAATACGGTATCAGTATCGTCCCTGTAAGTGCATCCGGAGTCGAGTCTTAATAGGAGGGGTGTTAAGATTGATGCCTACTCCGGTGGATAAGAAAAAGGCCTTGTCCAAGCCTGGTGGGAGCAAGGAACAGAGTCTCTCGCCCAGGGCTATGACAGGGGGCGATACCATCCCCGAAAAGAGGTGATCGAGGTTTGCTGCGTGGTCGGTTATTGTCTTGACAATCTCGGGGTGCCCGTGGCCCAACAAGCAGGACATCTGGCCGGATGTCCAGTCAAGGACTTTGTGGCCAGACGCAGTATATACGTAGAGCCCCTTTGCGCCGTAAATGATATCTTTAATGAATCTCGTCCCGTAATTGAATAGATATCGCGAGGTCTTGTCCTGGAGCGCGCTTTGATCTTCGTCTCTGTAGAGACTCGTTACTAGGCTGGATGATGCCGAGGTAGCGATGCTCTTGTCGGAGGGTTCGCTTTGTACTGTCTCGGGCGCCATTACTACTTGTCTCGTAGGGAGGCTATCGGCTCGTGTTCGAATGTAAATTGATATGCTATTACGAACATACAGAAAAAGAATTATAAGCGTATAATGTTTCTTCCTCCGTAGTTGTAGGAGCGACCTTTATAGAAAAGCCTACCTATCTACCTGGGGAGGTAATTGACCGGCAAGGCGAGCAGCTTCATCGGGGAGGTTTCCCGCGGATCGACTACCGAAGCCGCGGGGAACTGGCCAACGGCAAGGTGACCATCGCCCATGGTCTAAACTGCTACCCAAAGGGAATAATCATAATAGCTCCAGTGCTTATCGCTTAAAATATGCAATGGTTACCAATAAAGCATACGTGGGAGAGTAGGCATGTAGCTTGATGCTTGTTGGTTGCTCATTCAAAATACTAGTCCCTATATAAGACCGTTACGGTTTTAGCTGAGTCCGCGGCCATTACATCAGAATAGCCTTGTTCTCAGACATGACAAGGGAATGTTCCATTTCCGTCGAATATCTAGGTACCTACTTTCTATTCAGGTGGCATAAAGGATTGACTCGGCTTGAACGTGGAAACAATGAAACCATGGTTTGATTTAAACATCCTTTATTTGTTAAAAAGATAATAATGAACTTAATAATTTAATTCATAAATTATTATTTACCCCTGTATACCTAGTTCTCGTCTCTGGGTAGCCAGATACCCCGGGTTAGGTACCCAAATTAGACAAAATGGCTTCCGGCACTGGTTCTTGGGACTACGTATCTCACCGCAGACTATCTGACTTCATGTACGAGTTCGTATAGCATCCCGTAATAACTTAGGCTAATTTATACCAAGAGAGGTGTCACGCGGGCACCAGGGCGGCGGAGTGGACAAACTTATGAAGGAATATTTCGACCACGACGAACTAAATCGATTCGAGTTTGAAAAGGTGGTTGGAAAAGGAGCCCAAGGCATAGCATGGAGACTTATCTATAGACCGCGCAATAAACCCGGCGAGCCACAGCTTACGGCATATCGCATAGTCTTAAAGGTAGACCGACTGCGTGCAGAAGGAACGGTAGGGCCTGGTGGCAGCGGATCAATCGAACTTGAGAATGAGATCTCGTTTCTTACGGTTCGTCAAAGTTAATTTGGATCGTTTATAGAAGGGAAACTCATGGACGCATAGGCTTTCCAGTGGGCTGCCCATATTGTCAAAATAGTAGTACCGCATAGCGACCCCCTCGGTCAGACTTTCAACGACGTCTGGCCCCATGGAATCTATCGTGGCGAGTGGCTCTATCTCGAGTGGCTAGAAAAGTAAGTACGTGAAGCTGCCTTACGAAGAGAGGCATTGATCCTGCAGCCCTAAGTTTGCCTCACCGAGAACGTGTAGCTGAAACGGTGTCTTTAGCGGAAGCGTTAAACAATTCATTGAGAGGGCCCATGCTGCCGACCGACAGCTTCCAAATAGGATGTTGTGGAGGTTCTTTATGTGCTGTAAGTCCCAGTAGCATAAGCTGAGAATCCGGAGCTGATAATGAGCATCGCAGTGATCCGTGTAGTAATTGCTATGGCGTGGCCACCCTCAAGGGGTGATACGGAGGGCAGGCAGATTTTGGAGACTATCGGGCCGAGACCGGGTAGGAAGATAGAGCATCGCGATATGCATGACGAGAATGGTATATCCTCTCAGCAAGTCCCCATCGTCTAGATGACTGACCAATATCTAGTCATGTTTGGTCCTTTGATAATAGACGGTAGCGGAGAACACGACTGGACGCCGATTATAAAGGCGATCGATTTTGGGTTTGCGACCGAATATGCCGTGGGGAGGTGAGCTACCGGAAATGCTCCTAGGTATAGGTAGAATCTAACGTATATTTAGTGAACCCGACTTCAGAGGACCTCCAGAAAACATTTTTGCCATAGGAGCTGTAAGTCCTCTTAGCTTCGTGCTCTCCTTACTCTTCTCCCTTTTAAATTCGCGGGTTAACCACATGGCAGCTTATGGCCTCGCTGGCAACGCTTAACCGTCAGGCTGCAAGCGGCATTTGGCCACGGGATCCAAACGCAGCAATGGTCAAACTGCCTCATCGGAGCGAGCCAGTCAAGGTTGCTGGGACCTTTTTGATTCCAGACGAAGGTCCAAACAAGACTCTAGATCCCCTTCTGCGCAACTTGATATTGGCCTGTACGGCGACCGACCCGGGGGATAGACCATCAATAGCATATTTGCAGGGCGTAGTTTCGGATGGAATCAATGTGCGAGATGAGAGGTGGTATAGACATCGAAACATGAACGATAGGGATGAAAGCTACCAGAATATTCAACGGACTATTCAAGATTTTATTTTCAATGCTTAAAAAGTAAAGGCGATACCCATATAGCAACGTGATTGGTATGACTGTTTTGATCATCACCATCGTTGTTTTAAATCCTCGTTATAGATATTTTTGAAATAAATAATTACTTACATACTTATTATGTGAGGCAGTTAAACTATCGACACATTTAACCTTTAATCTGCCTATATTCTTTTGCTATTCTTTGATCTCGCCTTGTCGCGTAAAACTCGTTCGTCCATTTTGCTCTGAGATATAATGGCCGCTTGGGCCTCTTAACGACCAAGTTAATGGCATCTTGAACCCGGAGGTCATCGCAGTGACGCGCACCGGATATTAGAATGCTGGGGCATCTAGTGTAGAAATCAAGGCTCCTCCGGGCCTAAACTCACTGGCGACCGAGGCTGGCCTCCATGGATCAAACTCGCCGTTAACCCAGAGGAGCCGGGACTCATCGTCCAGGTATTCAGGGAGCCTCCAGCCTTTGGTATGGACGTTGACATCTGAGGCTGTCTTGCCTAGGGCACTCGCATAAGTAAACTCACACTCCTTAGGGAAAAATAGTCTACATTGAAGCTGCCAGTAGTCTGGATTGGTAAGGCGTGAGAAGACTGTAGATCGGTTTGCCGGGGCGCCGCTGGTTCTTAGTATTAGGTGTTTGACAGACTGATAGGTAACCCGGGGGAGGATTCTTACGTCTGATAGTAGAAGACTGGATTGTTACAAGTCATCCATACCCAAGTGCGGTCAAACATATTCGCTCCGCTCTGGTCCGTAAACATTGGACTGGAAGCATTGTACGTATCAAAGAACGCAACGTTATAACTTCCCTTCCATTCATGGTAACTGTACGAAGCATAGTCTATTTGGTTAGACCATGAGCGAGTATGATTCGAAAATTCACATCCTGGTGGATAGTGAGCCTTGAACTAGGTACTTAGCAAAGTTTTCGAGGGCGACTTCGAGACCAACTACGCGAGGATTGCTACCATTTGGTAACCAAGTTAAATCCGGAAAGAAACCCTCAATGGCGTCACACCTGTATAAGTTGGATGAGTTTATTTAAAAACATGGCATTATTGCTAATATGAATCACCTACATCTGGTAGAATTCCGAGTAGCTGGAAGTGAACTGAATGCTCTGCCAGGCCCAAATTGGTGATGATATTGCCCTAGAGGTTTATGTCAGAACGAACATACCGGAAGGTGAAATGCTACGAAACTACCTGCGTACGCCGCAGCATCATCCAGATGCGAGAGGTTTTGAAGCCCGAACAACTTCTTTAAGTTATCCACTTCCTTGCGAGTTCCACTAGTAAAAACCTCGTCTACGTGGCCAATAATTGCGGCATAATCTTCTGAACAATTCTTGGGCATCTCTTCCTGGATAGGGTCAAAATATTGCCAATAATCGAAAATCGCTTCGACGGGACCACTACCGGAATGCGTCGCCCAAAAGGTCCCGGGTGCGATACTTTCGATCCAAGCACCCAAGGCGCCCGAGTAGGAACCGCCGCTCCAGATCCAGGGGGTATCGGATGCGTCTGACCTTGCATCCAACGCAAATGGCAGCTCAACCGCTTGGGCAAAAGGGACAAAATCAACCACAGACTGATCCAAGTTTAAGAACTGAAGATTTTTAGTTGTTTGGACTTGATACGGTGTGCTGTTACCCCAATATCGGTGCTCGATTAGAACAACCGCACCGCCGACTTCTTTCGCGATTTGACCGGGAAGGGTTTGGTCAGCCAAGTACGACATATAGCCCGTAGCGGCGATCTCGCTCGGGGTAAATAAAATAACGGGAGATCCCGGGCCTTTCCAGAAGGTTGCATTATACCAATATGTTTGGTTAAATATTCTGTTGAGAGCTAAAAAACGACGCCGTAATCGCTCACGAGCAATTACGCCTTATATACTGTGCGACATATTCCAAAACCTGGATTGTCGTGATCTATGCTTTGCTCGAAGGGGGCAATGCCTGTTGATAGCTGAAGCGGGATCTGTGAGCGCGGCTAAAATATCTTCGCTAACATTGTCGGAGGGGGGGGTAGGGGATAGGGGGGGTTAAGCCGAACGCAACTGGTAAATAGATGGAGAAGGCGTATTGAACCGTAAGCCATTTCATCGCGGCAATGTTGACAGAAAGGAGAAGAAGAAGAAGTTAATAGAACCCCCGCGACAAGAAGAGAAAATAGGCCTACAACTTAGAACGTCCATTGCGGTGGGTAGGATGGTTATATATTAATATTATCAAAGGGAATCAATCTAAGTGAATCTAAGTTCATAGTTAAACACCTCAACCTACAGGGGTCACATCGGACGAGGTAGCGACGGCAAGTACGTCTTATAGGAAAGGCAAGAAATATGTGTAAACCTCGATATTGATAGGTGCGGCAGTATATAAATTTTGGGGGCTTGTTTTCCGTCTTTGGTACTGCGGCTCGGTATAGGGCGAGAGGCATATATGATTTCTTATATTGGATATGCAGACGAATATAGTAGAGATGTTGTGTCTGTGTTGATGGGTTCAAAGTTCAAAGTTGAAGGTTGAAAGTCCCAAAGGAATTTTAAGTATATGTCGGTACCTAGGTACATACATGTATGTATCAGGTAGTGCTCCGATTGGCGGAATACTTATGAGATATATGTATGTGGGACTAAGTTCGTAGGTACATGGTACATAAGTACATAGTTGCCCGCGGGAAAGGTTGGGTTAGATAACAGGTACCAGCCACAGCTGCACACTAAGGAAGCTTGAGCCACAATTGAGCCTTTAGCTGCGTACCTAGGTTAGTGGATCGGATCCATCAATCGTCTACCATCGTCTTATCGTTCACCACCTCGAAGCCCGTAAAGCCCGACGTACGCAGCGCAGGCTTCTCTTGAACCAATCGACCCTCCCGCACGTCCGACGTATTCCAAGATGGGTCTATTCAGCGGCTCCTCCGAGGCTCCTCCAAGTACGCATTCCGTTCTTATGTTTTTCGCAACTTGCTTGGTTGCTACTACGAAGCAGCGTTCCGCCGAGTACACCTGCTAACCTAGACTCTACAGAAGCCACGCGCGAGGAGATGCGAGATGCCAAACTCCCCCTTGCCTACCGAGACAGCTGCGCGAACCTCCTCATCCCTCTTAACAGATGCCGTGTCGACACATACTACCTCCCGTGGAAGTGCAGCGTGAGTACTGTTCCTCTGTTCCCTCGTAGGGGTTCTGCTCGGCATCTGACGAGACTAACAATCTTATTCTGTTCGCGCCCTAACAGGACGAGCGACATAGTTACGAGAAATGCCAGTATGACGAATTCAAGAAGCGAGTAGCGAAGATGAACGAGTTGAGGGAGGCCAAGGAGGGAGCACGAAGCAATTAAACCTGATGTGGAAATCTATCCTCATAGAAAGGGATTTTTTTTTTTAAAAAAAAGGAAAAAAAACCTGTACATATCCTTTGCCTAGCATCTGGAAGGGGCCTATCCAATATTTCAAAGGCTCTTTTGGCTTGTGCATCGTGTTTTTGCGGTTCGCCCATTGCTTGGTAATAAGGTCGAGTGGTCGATATGCCCTTATATCGGAATTGTTCCTTTGTGTCGTAATGCTTAATGTTTACTTGATTCTTTTACAGTGTAAATATAAGGTAAGGGCTCATCGTTCGGGTTTATAGGAGGAACATCGAAACTTTGCTTTTATAGGGCCGTGCTCGTGTTGAATATATCTTCAGCCACCCAGGAGAGAAATCTTATTAAGACAGCACACTTTGACAAGAAAATTCATATCTTGTTCTATTACTTATATTGGCTCCAATTGCTAAGCCAGCGGGAAAAACTAATCCTACAGAGTAATATGACATTGGCATGCTCGTTCTTTAGGTACATAACCTAGTATCACCTGCTTAGACAGCTCGCGTGTCTAGTAGTTAAATTAGAACCTTGAACTCGTCTTTCTCCGGGGTTTGACCGGAGTGAAGACGGACATCGATGTAGAGGGAGAAGTCGTTAAAGGGCCTTGCGAAGAGGATATAAACTTTCTCCTTTTTGACAATTGGTGTCTGATAGGCGCCGTCACACTTCTCGCGTTTCGATTCTTGCCATCGATCTTCTTATGTACCCATCCACTACCCTTGGGTAAGCTATCGGTATCAGGGCAATAGGTCCCGTCAACCTCGTCGTCAGCATAATTCTCCGTATAGACCGGTTCGGAATCGGACGATATTTCAACTACTTGCGTCCCAGAAGGGAGTATAAATTGGGACGACCCTTTGGGTACTTTCTGTTTCCTCGGCGGCGGCGGAGAGGTCTTTATTGGTGGGGACTCTGGAGACGCTTTAAAAACGCGATCTTCCACGCCACTAGACGCCCTCCCTTGATTGCCTTGACCGAAGCTGTCTGGAATTCTCGATGAACTTGTTCGATCATCCGAGACGTTATCTAACTTCCGCATTGCTTCTTCATAATCTTGATCGCTCTGCGTCCGGACATTCTGAGATCCGTAGGTTGGTAGAGACTGGGACTGGGACTGGGACTTGGATGGAGTCTGCGTGTTTCGCGAGGTAAGCGCTGTACACCATACAGTATTGATGGAGGACAACGAACTAGGTGATGAGGGAATTTCTAGTGACGAGGCTTCCGTCTTTTGCGTAGTCGTGTCTTGTCCGATGGTCGAGTCCTTATGGTGAAAGGATTGAGGCGTGGGCGTTGTGACGTCCTCACCTGACTCTAGATCCTGCTGATATTCGGCATCTGAGACACCATCTTCTGTGATTTTAAGAGAATCTGGCTCTGTAACTTCCATGTGTAAAGTATAATCTAGTTGTCGCCCACTGCGAGCACTACTGACCGATGAAGGAGGGATCATAGCCTTAGATCTCACAACTCTTGGTGTTCCGGCAACAACCTCATCTTCATGGCTATCAAATAGAGGAGCTGACGATTGTCTAATACTAGGGAGTTCTAATTCTGGTACTTCGATACTCAATTTTGTTGCTGGATCGTCTAAATCAGTATTGCGGCCGGAAGGGTTTTGAACTGGCAGGTGACTTTGTGTATCGGTGGCTTGGCTGGTGTTTTCATACAGCTGTTGGGAGGGACTATTGCTGCAAGGCTGACCGGATGTCGATGTGTTGACTCGTTGAGGGTCTGGACCCGAAGCAGGGACTTCGATAATCGCAGCGTTAGGTGCGTCCTCCTTGTTGGGTTCCCGTGTGCTAGACCGCTCTTGTTCCGAGATTAAGCCCGCTTTCCTTTCTATAGGGACGATTGGCGGCTCACTTCTCGCATTGTGGCTAGCTTTAGGAGGTGAGTTATCTGCGTCGGGCTTTTCACTATTTACCATTGTAGAGAGCGGCTGTTGAAGAATTCTAGGCTGTTGCATCTCGGCAAACCCAATAGTCCGAAACCCTTCGTCTTCTCCCTCATCTTCATCGTCATCATCAAGGTCTGGCGCTTCAAATTTGTCGTATATCCGCTGGCCGGTATTCTCATCGTATTTCTTTTGGTTTCGATCAAGATATCGATCCCTCTTCGCAAGGCAGACTTCCAAGCCCGTAGCATCGTCGTCTATCCTAACCACCACACCAGTCACGTTAGAAAGCTGCGGCTGCCAGCTGGTCGCTGACGAGCAGGACCACTGCTGCCACGTTATCACCATTCCGACTTGGACTTCTCCGGGACGTAGAGCGGGAAGCGCTGATAAATCCGATGGCAAAGACGGAAGATCGTCCATATCTGTAAACTGGCTCGTATCATTCAAATGTGCGTTACTTTCGTGGGGCTGGTGGCTCCCAGTGTCGTCATAATTGAGTTCGACGTCAGCGTCGTTAGTGTATTCATCTACGCCATCGAACGTATCGTCGTAGGCTCCTTCATCCCATATGTCGGATTCACCATGCTTCCGTTTCTTACCTGAATGAGTATCTTGGTAGAAATGTGCTGAATTGCGTTGTGCTCGCTTACTTTGGCCACCTCGTTTGTTTTTCTTTTGGGACCACGAGCTTTGTTGTTGGGGATCCCAGCGCTGAGCAAATGGGAATGGAGGCTCACTAAGTTCAATACCATCGTAGCAGCACTCTACTGCTCGGTACACAATTTTGTCTTTCCAGGAATCAATATCATCTTGTACCGATAGGTCGTTTTCATTTATATGTTGACTACTATCCTTTGTCTGGTCGAGCCTCGGGTTGCCAAGAGGTCGAATATCCCTCATTAGCTCTGTCCGTAGTTTACTTTCGTCCTCTTTTGTTTTGGGGTTACGGAGACCTAATGCACCAAATAGGAGTCTCCGGCCAGCGCCCATATCTATCCGAGCTTTCTTTTGAACAGAACCCGATGATACTACACTTTCGTCCGTAGGTATCATTACTGATGCATCTTGATGGGTATCCCCAAGACTGGATTCATTGTGCTCATCAAACTTCCGTTTTGTTGCTGTAGAAGGTCTTGGCAACTCGTCGAATCGAACACGAGGGCCAACCTCTACTCCACCATTCGCAATCGCGTTTAGCAGCTCCTGCCGCTTTGCTTCGAAAAGAGCCTTTTCGTCCATGATAGCCGATTCGGCCTCCTCGCCTGTGGATGTCGTGTTCGTGATTGTACTCTGCTGCGCCAACTTTTTGGCCTTGTTCGCGGCCCTTCGACGAGCATTTCGTTTCTTTGTTCTTTCATTACCAGCTCCGGGGGGCACTAGTTGAGCCTGGGGAACCATACTTGGCGGCGTTGGCGGCGGCGGCGGCAGCAGTTGCGAAGATTGGATTCGTGCGTTTCTAGTAGATGAGGTCTGAACATATGCTCCGTTTGTCTTCGCATTAGCAGACGACTCTTCTGCGCCTTCATTCTCGAATGGGGAATCCGACTCAACTGCGCTCGAGTCTTCATCAGAATTGTCCTCCGAAGTCGTATCATTACTATCGGATGATCCTATATCATGTCTAATTTGGCGTCTTTTATTATGGCTAAAACCTTTCTGTTTGGACTTTAGGACATTAGAAGGGCGCCGTCTAAGAGAGATTTCCTCTGGAGCTTCGTCACTGTCATCGCTGTCCCCGCTTTCGCTGTCTGAATCGCTCGACATATCACGGCGGGGGCTCTTAGGGGAACTGCCGGCTAGACGTCCATAGCTATCATCGCTGTTGATATTCTCGTTTTCGTCATCGCTGCTATCCTGCGACACATCCTCATCAGAGTCATCATCAGAGCCATCATCAGAGCCATTATCAGAGTCATCATCAGAGACGTCATCAGAGTCATCATCAGAGACGTCATCAGAGTCATCATCGGAGTCAATATCACTTGTGACCTCAGAATCTTCACTGTCCGAGCTAGAGCTAGAACTCGAAATATCACTCGATGTGTTATCTTCAATTGTCTTTTCAGGACTTGTTTTATGCCCATTCAATGTTGCAGATGCTGTTTCGCCCTCGGCGCTGACCTCATTGTCGTCAAACGAGGTAGAAATGGCAGCCATCTGAGCCAGCCCTTTGCCAGAAGTAATCGAACCAGGCGGAAGGCCACGATAGTCAAACTGACGTATAAATTCGGATACGTGTTTATCGTTGTCGTCTTCGGACAACTCCTCGCCATAATGCGTGATGTCGGCATTGTCCTCTTTCGGATTTGTGGCGACGATATTATTCGTTAAATTATCTCTTTGTCTTTTTGCTTTGGACGTTCTCCCTGCTAGTAATGCAGATTCCGACAGCTGCGGCTCAAACCCACTAACTAGAATATCGTATGCCGATTTCAAATCATCACCGGCAGTCGCCAAAACTTTCTCACATATGCTTACCGGCGCCGAAGGGAACGCGGCTAGCAATGCTGATACTTTATCATGACCCCGTCTAGACGAAATGCGTGGATCTTCAGGCTCTTCATTTTCTACCACAGCGTTGTCTTCTACTAGATCTCGGAGCTCCTGCTCGAGATCATCTTCGTCACTCAGAATTTCTGAGCCCTGTTGGTCAAATTCGTCGGATCTAGAGCTAGTGTCTTCATCCTCCACCTCCGCATCGTCATTAAAATCGCCGTCTTCTACTTCAGCGTCGCTGAAATCAAACCCGGGACTAAAATTGACTCTTGCGGTAGCTGATTTATCGGCTAGGCGCTCGCCATTTGTGAGGAGCAATACAGGCGTGTCTTCATCGCCTATGCTATCATCCGCAGTTTCTTGGGGGGATGAAATTTTACGACGCTTTCGAGGAGGGTCGATGGAGGGTCGGCTGATCGGGGTTCCTAGAAGACGACGTCCGAAAGGGATACCGTCGACGAGGTGTTTGCCGCGGGAAGAGATTTGATGTCGACCACTGATTCGACGGCGTCTACCGTCATCTCGATCAAGCGCTCGAATGAAGACTCGGTCATCGGGCTTGAGGACAGTGCACACGGGTTGGAAATGCAAACACTCGAAGCTTGTACCGTCTTGATCGCGTAGCTCAACGACATAATCCTCCAGCCCTCTTTGGCCAATCTCGAGAGGAAAGATTTCATTGACCTTCTCGATAAGTTTCGAGATCGTCGGGTCATCTTGGAGAGATATATTCCACATAAGTCGCTCCTCAGGCAAGCCATCCCTACGCACTACCAGACGTAGGCGCATATTTTTCTCCATCACAACCGCGTGGATTTCAAACGCTAGAATCAATTGTATAGCAGAAATGGGTATAATTGATGATTAAGACAATAATTAAGGTCATGGGGATGATCTGCTTTATTATAGAACCTGTAGGTGCTAAGTACCTGTTGACTTCGGAATAGCGACCTCAGCTTAGCGCAAGAGAAAAGTCTGGTTTCGTCGCCTCAAGGATGTATCGCATGACAGTTTACACGATACGAAGACTGAAGCGGAAAGCTGCTAGAAAAGCGCGTCGCTAAAAGCTGTAAAAGCTTTGGCAGAAATTGGTTTAAATTTAAGTGGGGCATTGGTGCATGGAAGGTACGTACTATGCACTAGATTTCTACAAATATCATTAGCAGTAGCAAACGGAGCTGCCCAAGTTAGGTAACTGGCATAAAGTCGGCAGGGATTGCGGGGTAATCCACATGGTCCCTGCAACATCATTCCCTGATGAAATATGATAGCTTTCCGCCCTCCACAATTCCTATAGTAATAAGTACTGCCTTTGGCATACATAGGTACCTATGTACTAAGGTACAGGGCATACCAGGTACCTAAACATATGAGCGTTACTTGTAGTTTCTAGGTTCGCTTTGTTATTATTTCAATGCCAATATAACTGATATATAAGGTAGGTACTTAACTGATATATACCTACTTGCAGGAGGTAGTAGGAGGTACTTAGTAGGTACCTATACATGTATCACCCAAAGTACCTATCCTCAGGAAATTTGTAGGACGCCCCGAAAAGGAATTGCAATATTACATCGTAGTAGCAAATGCGCCCTTGCAAACAGCACAGCTTGGTAAACGATTGCTATTAATCAAGGTAATAAGTACCTGTCTAACCTAAAGAAGAGACTTTTCAAGACTTCCAAAAGTTTCGATACAAGTTTACAGATATATTCTATGTAGCCACACTCATACCCCAATCATGCGTTACAGCGATCAAGCCAATGATCTGAAATATTTTCCTAATGGTCGAAAACGATATAAAGTCGCCGAATATATCTAAGATACCTACCTAAGGCATATCGTGGTTTATATACCTATGCATCAAGGTGGTAGGCTACCCATATCTAACATATGGCCCATCTTCTCAATCTATAAGGTGTTACACAGTCAGTGAATCGATATCATATTCTCTGTGATGATCCTGAGAAGGATACAGGTAAAGCGGGGAGAAAAGAGAATAGAAGAAGAAAAATACATACCTTAGTCTTTAGATAGCTCTCTACCTCTTGGCTTCTAAAACCACCCTTACCCTTCCAACTTAGCGGCACCATTGCAACGCGCTCAGTCACTCTGACTTCTCTATTTGGGCCTTCAACGGCTCTAATTTTGTCCGGGTTATTGGTTAGCAATCGAATTTCCTTCTGGCCTAGATCAAGGAGCATTGCTGTCGCCAACCCGTAGCTCCGCGCATCTGCCGGGTGCCGCAGGAGCAAATTTGCTTCTACTGTATCTGACCCTAAGTCTTGTAAATTATATGCCTTGAGCTTCTCGCCGAGACCAATACCTCTCCCCTCTTGCCGTAAGTATATGACGATGCCTCCGTTCACGGCCGTGGGTAACGACATAAGTCGCGCAGCTTCGTCTAGCTGCTCACCGCAATCACATCGCGCAGACCATGCCGTCTCTCCAGTATAGCATTCAGAATGTATCCGAACAAGCGGTGGCCCACTGGGGGACGGAACCGCCTCTGTTGAGTCATCGCCCGTAGAGGATGAGCCATCCGTCATACCACTTTTTGTTCTTCCCGGGTAAAGGCGGCCGGTGTATGCGCCTCTCACCATACGGTCCATCTCTGTCTCTCCCTCTCTCGGCGCATCCAAGGATCTACTTCGAATGTGTGGGCCGAAAACTATGGCAAGATGCTCCTTGTTGTCGACATTGTTGGTATACAAATGTAAGAACATTTCCGTTCCGGAAACTGTCGGGATGCGGGCGCGCACGATGCATTGAACTTCGGGCAACGTCTCGAGTAGTTTTGGTCGCTTAGTACCACAACCACCCGAAGGGATAGATGAATCAACAGGAACGCCGCGGGGTTGCTGTTCGGCTAGAGGCGTCGGAGTCGCATGGCCCGGGGTGGCGGGAGGCGTGAAAGCGGGGGAAAGAAGCGATGGTGGAGGCGGTCGGCTTGCATCGTCAGTCGGCGTCGAAGTCGAAGTCGAAGTCGAGGCCGAAGCCGTACTTGAAGTGGGCGGCGGAACTAGGGAGGAGAGAGATAGTTCGTCACGGTCTAACCCGGACCCGGCGGCGCCGCCCTCGTCTTCCCGATGCGACCGCGACCGTGAGGAATAGAATGATGGGAGATCTGTTGCATGCGGATTCCCCCCGAATAACGAATTAGGGCCCGGCATACTTTAGCGGAAGTCAATTGAAGTCTCTTGCTTTTTTCTTTTTCCCTTTTCCACTTTAGAGTGCGCGAATGCGTGCAACGGGAAGAAGTAGAGATAATGGATTATGTATCGCTGACAGGGATTGATTGCGGGGTGTACTTCAGATTTATACCAATACTATGGAATTTGTACGTAATATCAAATACACCGAGGTAGCTAAATTCCACTACAAGCTGACAGTCGTCGGTCGATGTGCTTGATAGATCTATTGCAAGTTATTAATACCAATCACATAATAAAATTTTCATCACCAAATTTAGCAGGAACTCGTGTATGATATAGCGGTGGAAATGATGAATAAATAAATGTATTGTTTCGAATAGTTATATAATTGGAAGATATTCATTAATATAAATATAATCAAATTTAATGTTTTAAAGCAAAGGTAATTTCATTTTATTTCTTTTAAATAGTATTTTTCCTTGTGATAAGAGATCCTGTCTACTTGTACATAAGCGGCTGAAAAATTGAGGCATACACAATTCCAATTGAAAGGAAGCCAGACCTTACCACCTGCATCTACCCCAAATAGAGGTACATATAAAGGCACATATATATTTCTACCACACCTTCCTTCACATTACTTCCTAACATATGTGGATATAAATGATGTAGGTAAGGAAATACCACATGCATACTAATAAATAGGTAATATCTTTGAAAAGTTAATTAATTAGGTTAAAAATCATAAAAGGTTAACTTATCTAGGTACTTTTCCATGTGAGATGGTGGCCCAACACATATCCACCTAATTTATATTAGGATTAATCCAACCCCCAACTGAAAACAGAAGTCTAACCTACCTGAATTGCGTTTTTTCGAAAGCATTTATCAACACTAACGCCACCACCTGCAGATAAAGAGAGAGAAACGATAAGTGTATTGATTCTTGGAGAATTTTAAATGGGGGAGCCTCCCTAGAAAGGCTTTTATACTTCTACACAGTGCCTCGCACCTTCCATTTTTTCGTACCTGCACCGCCTGCACCACCATCATAGGCATACATAATACCCTTAGCGCCAGCGCTTATGGCGACAAGGCCTAATATAAGCCTTACTAATATATACGGGTTATAGGACATGCAGGGCCAATTCGAATTTTTGTAAAATAATTGAATTTGTTGTATGTACTAGGGTTTGGATTAATCCCAATACAAATTAGGTAGGTAGGTATGTGTTGGACTAGGTACCATCCCACACAGAAAAGTACCTAAGATGAGTTGGCCTTTTATGAATTTTTACCTGGCCTTTTAAAAATAAGTACTAACTTACCAATAGGTATGTATGTATGTACTTAGTTATGTATACCTATAGGCACATATATATTAGAGGTACCTACCTAGGTATGTACATACACGTACAGTAGGTATCTACGTCATGGAACAGATACCTAGGGGAGGGGTACATATGGACCACCCAGGTGTATATTTTGAAAGGACGCCTTAGGTAGCAACCATCTAGGTTAACGGTTACGTGATACATGATACGATGTAGCTAGTTAAACGATAGGTTGACCTTAGGCAGGTACCTTAACTCCTACCATCTCTCAACCTTTTTTGACTTCCGAGTTCGTGCCAGAGTTGGTAAATACATAAGCCTCTTCCTATCTCCCAAATTCATTACACGGGAAATAGAAGAAGCAACCACCGTGGGCCGATTCTAGAAAGCATAAACGCTACCGTTTCCAAGATGCTGCCGCCAAGCTTGTTTAGCACTTACCAGCAATACAAGAATGATACCGACTCTATCGCTGGCTGGCTTGCTTCTACAGCAAAAGCTTCCGGCTATTCCTCTGGTCCCTTAGCCAATCCATCGGGGAAAGGAGCAAGTACACGACTAAAAGGAAAGGCGAGGGCTGAAGCCAAGAAGAATCAAAGCTCATCATCAACTAAGCCGACGTCAGTCAATAAATACGTCATCAAGATCAACGACTTCATACCCCTAGCCGAGTTCATAGTCTCCAAACGCGATATATCCATCCCAAATTCACTCATCGCAACCCTACGTCGAGTCATTATTGCTCGCGAAGGGTTTAGGACTAAGCTTGCTGAAGAAGGGGTCGTAGATGAGGCATCAGAAGCCAAACATGGCCATTTCATAGAAATCCTAGAGAAGGTGCAAAAGATTCTAAGCCCCGGAACGAACGCCCCGACAAATGATCACGCCAGATCCACCCCAGGGACCTCTCAGAGCAAGGCTCGCGCAGAAACTACCGACGATACTTTTGTCAACAAATTCGCTGGCCTCGAGGTACATGAGCCCTCGGAAGATTTCTTAAACGCGCCCGACGTCGAAAGACCAAAGGTACACGAAGGCGATAACGTAACGTATGAAGTAGAACCCCCATCCTCCCGGGAAGATCTTTTCATGGCTCTGACGATGTTGATAAACGATATCAACCTAATTCGAGATCGCATCGAATGGATATGGACCAACTATCGGGATGGATTTTTTGATTTGGCTGCCTGTGCGATTACCACCAATACCGCCATCGACCTAGCACGGAAACTCAGTAAGTTGTTCACCCCTATAACTCGTATATAACCTATGGGGTATTTTCCATGTTTTTCCCAAGACACGGACTATTTCTATTCAAGTTCCCATTACGTTTTGAATGCTAACAATGTACCATAGTGGAAGATGTCGTACCCATGTTCGATGACCATGGAGGGTTATGGAGAGTCCTGAATGAGTTCCATATCTTTCACGCAATGATGCAGGGATATGAACCGCTTAATCAGTCACCCGGTAACCCCGACAACTTTAACTATGATACGTACGACCTTGCGAGAGGGACTTACATCGTAACGTATAGAATCATGGATGCGTTCACTAGAGTAGTGCAGCCTCGATCTATTCCACTGTATAAGGAAGGAATGTTTGGTTACTATGATCCCCGAAGCACCCGGGATTCTAAGTCAGGCTACCAGAAATTCGAGGAAGATCGAGTGCTACTCATGTCATTCTTCACTGAGCTGATGGCGGTGGAACGTGGGGTTGTCGACTATCTGGTCGAAGATGAATTCTTGCGCGGGATTAAGGAGCTAGCTAGCACCAAGAGTGTCCCGTTTTATCTCGTCTTTGCTGCCCAGGTCTTTCTCGATATCCACCATATCCTCCGCGAGAATGTCGATTGGGGATTCGTGACACTCCAAAGGAACCTCCAATTTTGGGATCGAGAACTGACCGAGCATTTTGAATTCCACGCGTCTCTGAAAATCGATAATTGGCCGGCTAGCCACGACCAAATGATACGACACCTTCAAATGAAGATGCAATACATACTAGGAGATCCCATACACGAAGTTAAGGTTAAAGCGTATCTCAAACAATCACAACCCATTCCTGCCTCTATGGAGCCTAATAGAATGCTAAAGATGTCACCGGTTTTCAGTGGTCTTCTCCTTTACTACTTTCGCTCGCACACTTGGGAGATCGGCATCAAACTCGCAGATGCATGGGGTTCTATTACTTATTCATCTCATCTGTACAATGCTTTACAGAGGGAGATGTTCCTACTAGACCGCTGGCCAGACATGGACTTGGCACGAGCGACGCTGGGAGACTCTAAATTTTTCGTTGGAGATATCCCAGCGAACCCGGCCGACTACTTCAAGAAGTTCTGTCTCCAAATGGGTGCTACTGCGGCGATGTTCACGGGAAAACGCCGCAAAAACACGGCAATGGTATCTCGATCAGGTCCCCGAGGGATTAAAGATGGCGTACCGGTCTCGTCTATGTTTATGGATCGTTATCGACACGGAACCGGTCAGATCGACTGGACGGCTGAACATGTTGCCAAAATAGTCGAATTGAGCATGTACCAAACAGAAGGAACCGAGGAAGAGGGCACTTTGATGCTTAAACAAGTCGATAGCAAGAATTCAAAGTCGAAGGCGAAATCAGCTAAGGCTAACAAGTCCTCCGAGATGCCCATAGAGCGACTTGTTAGATCCTTGATGTTTGCATTGCAAGGTGAAACTCTTGAGTTAGCCTTCCCCTATGTAAAATTGCATCGCGAATCTTGGGCGCTCTTACGGGCCATCCGGACGCGTTGCGATCCTCTACTCCGACAGATATTTTCTCAGGAGTACATGACACGAGAAACGGAGCTGCCCTTTTTAGTGGGCTATTTATTCGCCGCTCTTGTTGAAAGACAGGACCCGGCACTTTTGATGGAAGCTGGTGCTGCGGCAGCTGAATTCATCCACTCGAACGGAAGTGTCGTGACGAAATCGCTAGAAAGAATCGGAATGTCCGTGGTATTTCAGACAGAAGATGTTGTGTAGGTAGTTCTCAAGCTCTAACTGTTAGCGCATCCCCTCAATGCAAACCGCTTCCGTGGGCTTGAAAACATCCGGACGCCAACTTTTATTTGATTTTATTGCCCGTGATGGGATGACATAGTATTAGCAATACGGAACTTCTGGAATTTGGTGAATTGCTTAACTACACCACTATGCTCTAGGTAAGTATGAATTACTACTTCCAATCGCCCGGCCTTCCCGTATAATAAGCCGTGTAGCTATTAGTGTGGGTGGCATTGACTGTGCCAGAACTCTTATACGTCTCAGTCAACTTGGTCCCGTCGGCAATTACGAGGTTCCCTAGCACGCGCCTAAAAAGCTCCAGGGCAGCTTTAGGCTGGTAGTATGGTACTTCGTGTCCCGACTCGTAGACCCGCGTGAAGCTAAAGTTTCCGTACTGCCTGCTCTCTCCGTACTCGACGTCGTCGACTATGAACGGGGCGTAGCCTGCCTCTTTGAATTCCTGCTTGTGGGTGTAGTTCACCTGCAGCGATATGGCCTCGCCGCCCATCCAGTTGCATATGTAGTCCTAGGTTTTGGTGAGTATACTTGTCGTGTAGGAAGAGATAATAAGGGCCTTACAGCATCACCGTATATCAGCGCGATGCGCACGTCGTAAGCTAAGAGGCCTTCGAGATCTTGTAATAGGTTCGGGTAGACGAAGTCGCCGGTGTAATCAAATCCTATCCATATCTGGTTGCTGCTCGTGGATGTGTAGTTGATGTCTACTCCGATAGCGTTCTGGACCTCTGCCGTGTTTAAGTAGTCGACCCAGTACCCTGGTGGGATGTTTGCGTCGCTCTTAGCGCGGATATCGTAGGGGTTTCTCCCGCTCACCACACTGCTTGCTGTTAATTATCGTCTGTCTTTCTATTTTCCTCTTCGTGTTCTTTTTCGTACGGCAAGAAAAGAGAGAAAGAAGGGAGTCACCACCACTAATAGGAGTACTTACTAATATGGCGATTCTACCAAACTACGGCAAACGGCTGTAGCTTGGGAACAGACGGCTTTGCCATCGGGCGTTGACCGATCTTGCGCGAAACACGCGTCAATTGAGTCTCGGCAGGCACCAGGGAAGTAATAATTCATCTTCATGTACTCGTAAACCGACGAATTTACGCTCTCTATTCCGTACGTGTTTCGGTACGCCATTTCAGGGTAGTAAGGTGCCTGAACTCGCTCGGATATGATCCCGTTGATTATACCAAGCGTGTGCATGTTGAGCTCCACGCCAGTGGTGGTCCCATTCTTGATCAACTGGTTCTGGTCGTAAAAGTACTTGAAGAAGGTCGGCCCGTAATGCCCACCGTAACTTTCCGTCCAGAGGTTGAAACTACGGGATTTGACTGTTTCGTCCAGCGTTGGTAAGTTCTGCAGGAAACCCTGAAGTACCTCCCAGGTCCCTTTGGCCGCTAATTCCGTTGTATCGAACCGGTACGGGTCCACGTCGCTGTACCGCCCGTCCGGGTTGGACGAGTTGACCGGGAGGCCCGTGGTCTCGTTCACGACTCCCACCACCGCATCGGCATACGAAAAACCGACACCAATAGGTTGAGAGAGGAAGAGCAGATTGCTTACTTCATTCCAAGCGTAGGGGTTCACAACAGAGGTACCGTTGTGTGTCACGTTGCACGGCCCAAGTTCTGTTTTTCGGTCAGCGAGGGTCCAGATCACCTACATAGACTCCTTATGAAGAGGAAACTGTACCTTCGAAGAGCCCTATAGTCGAATCACTGCCCGGGCCACCATTCAACCATAACGTAAGGGGTGCTTCGTCAGGGTTAGATCTGGCTTCGAAGAACCAGAAGAACATGTGGGTATCGTCATCCAGGTCGACGTAACCCGAGTACGAGCCAACGCCGGGAGTCGTCTCACACACGCCTTCTAGCCCCGGCTCTTTATAACGGATCGTGACGCCGTTCGGGGACGTAATTTTTTTCAATCCGGAGGGTTCGGCGGGAACTTGCTTTCTAATCAAGCTCTCGACATGACTCGGTAGCGAGCTCGCCAATGAGAGAGAGGCGTAGAGAGAAGAGAGCTGCAGAGCTGTGGCAGCGGTTCCCCACCCAATGCCGCACATGTTTGCTTACCTAGTTCTTGACGAGCTCGACGGAGAAGCGAGGGCAAGAAGGGAACGTGGGGAGGTTCGCGGACAGGAATGGGAGGGAGGTAAGGTCCCTGCTCACCGTCTTTATAGAATTCATAGAATTCATACGTACTTCGGGTGCCTACCAACCTACTATCTAATCAGGGATTATCTGGTGCTTTGTTAAGTAACCTTCGAGCCGTATTCATCCTTGCATGACCCAACCCACTCCACTTAGACAATCGCTCTGTGAGGTGACGCGGGATGCCGATCAACTGCCGGTTAGAATATGGCGCCTTCCAGCTCAATGTAACTTTGCTGGATCCGAAAGGGAAGGTAAATACAGGGATCATGATAGTTATCGCTGTCGAATCGGATATTCGTCAGCGGGGTTCCCGCTTTGTTTTTTGTTTTGTTTTGTTTTTGTTTTCCCTGTTTACGATGAGTACAAGTACAGCACGTAAGACCAAAAATGCGGCCAGCATTCCTCAATAGTACACGGGCGAGTATATTAGTTAGGTACCCCCTTAGTTAGCAAACTCATCTGTAATTGGATCGGGATTTCACGAGTTCTGCTTGCATTTTGGATATTAGTTCGTAAATACGAGCTTTTGCTCTACTGCAGCTCGTCTACTCACTTCGCTGATAGTTGTATCAGTCGGGTCGTACCCGTCTCTGCATGTAGTCGGATACTAATCGCATGTGGGAGACATGTATTCTACCTGTCGAAGTAAGACGCAGTTCATGAGGTAGTTAAGTTACTTGTGACTATTATTAAGTCCATCTTGGGAGAATAGGTGGGCATATGTAAGATACCTATACATAGTATATGTATAAGTCACAGATGTGGGATGTATATCATCCCTGTATACCAGCCAAACACATTCCAGCACTACCTATTCTTGAATAGGTGGTACTAATTTTCAGGTCATGGCTTGCTTGGCCTTTTTTTTATATTACGGAAATGACGTAGAGCAACCTAAGAAAGAGTTAGGCAATGAAGACAGTGCACGAAGAAAGGGTCCCTCGTGGCTTAGACGAGCATTCAGTTTCCCTCACCTCGAACTGGATCTTGGCCTGCTAATTGTAAGCCCCATAAACCGAAATGGTATCTTAAATTGATCATGCAAGACGTAGAATAGTCAGTCCATTCCGGGTTCCCTCCACCAGCGGCTTCGATAGTACACTACGTGAGGCACCATTGCTTCAAACCGGCTAATCCATTCTAACGAGACGTTACCGTATATCTGGATAAGGCGGATCCCTCTAAGAGCTTTTATCACGTCGAAGAACTCGTTCTCCTTTTTCGTGTTCACTCGGCCAGACCATCCTACAGAGTTGACGGGTCTAGGCGCCCAATCAATTGCCAAAGTATTGAGGTTTCTCGTTTGCCCAACCACTTCCCCGAAGAACGATAGCCAACTATTCCAGTTAGGGTGTTCGGTAGCCACCAGCAGCCAGAGTTTTTCCAGTCGGTCAAATCGAAGCTTGCCGTGAACGGCAAACCCAATTCGCCGGTCACTCAAGCCATGCACCTCGACGCGTAAGACGGCCTGCCTGTGGACTACGGGAGAAAGATCGCGGTATAGGTCCTTAGAGGCTAGCATCAACGCAGGTAATGGTCGAGAGTACGCTATATCTCCCATGTATACGAGATGAGGACGTAAGGTATTTTCAAAGTCGTCGTGTTCAAAGGCGAGATAAAAGTCAATAATACGATCAAGTACTTCTCGTGGAAGCGATAATAGTGGTGAGTTAGCTCGCATCGTGGCTGATATGTATAGATTCCTAGGGATAAATAAGGCTTTATTTGCGTATCACGAAAGAAGTCTCATGACGCGATACTAGGACTTTGAAATACGAGATAAGACGGGAGCGTGCGAAGTAAGCAATTTTCTACTTCAAGCCGGGGTCACACCAAGTTGATGTTATGGAAGAAGCTATGGAACTTGCCAAGGAGAAAGATTGTGCGGGGATAATCCGTAGGGCTGTGTCTATCTATCTACCCGCTGCCAAGCTTTGCAATGCCCGTAATAGGTTAGATCCAGAAGGGAACTACAGGGATCATGGCCGCGGAGGGAGAAGTCATACAGAAGCCTTTACGGTTAGTTGATAGAGTGGCTCGACTAATAATAAGAAACTTCGTTTTAAGTACAGTAGGATGTAGGTTAGTTAATTATATCACATTTAACCATAAGTTTTCTCTTTCTTATAAGTCACAATTACCTCCTCACTTTATTCTCACTTCTAGTTCCTCAGTTGAGTATCGCTCAAACACAATGTTGCCTGACCGAAATAATAGGGCAAACTACGGGCACGAGCCTTTTCCGAAAGGGCGACACCGTGCTTATTTTGGTCATGGCTATACGGGATTGGTTTGGGTATCCGACTTGGACACCTCGCAGAAGTTACTCAAGTCGCATGTTGCGAAGCGCACCCACGCTATATCTAGAAGAAGTCGAGTTATCGAGTATCAGCAACAAAAAGAAACATCAAACGGTGTCCCTAGCGAAGCCATAGTTGCAAACCGCAGCCCACAGCTACTTGACGCAGGTGTGACCACCGGGGAATTGTACTGTGATCAAACACTTCCGGGATTCCACAACTCATGCGATGACCTGGTACCTTGCGATCATAGCCGCAATCGGGCAATAATCTGTATGCCCCCGCTACGTGGAGATGCCTTTAACTATTTTTCGGTTCCGTTATCACCGCTGGAAAACTCACTTATACATCATTGTTAGTATCTCTAGGTAGCCAGTTGACTAGAGCCTTCATCTCGAAGCGTTCTGAAAGTGTATTAACAATATACCCATATACTCATCTAATTCTCTTAGATATTCACTCGATTATAAATAGTAACCCTAGTAGTTGCTATTCTCCATATCAACTTGCGACTTTGAGAGATTGGCTTCCGACAGCCATCGCTGACCCCGGCATGCGGATGGCCCTGTTCCTTTGCGCGTCCCGTAGCTTGCACGCTCGTACAGGCGCACGGCAGTATCTCCAATACGCATTACAGTATAAGGCTATCTGCCTGAGAATGCTGAGCGACGCTATTGGTATGGCGCACCAAATGGGTGAGGCTGAGTCTGGATCTCTAGTGAGCGATGCCACCATCTCTACTGCGCTCCAGCTAGCTTCAGACGAAGTAATTAACCCCTACTAACCACCCTATTCCAATTCTCAAGCTAATCATTTAATCGTTAATATAGTTTGCCGCCGGCGATACCGCCGCGTTCGGCAGCCACATAAATGCCGTGAGCCAGATGGTCACACTCAATGGAGGTATAGATAAAGTCCACGGCATGAACGGCTTCTTACAAATAATGATTCAGGTTCTTGTCGCCAAGAGACGCGTGATTGAAGCGTTCGCCTCGGATAATCGAGATAACGTTAGATTATACACTTTAGATTATTTCTTCAGCTACTTGTTCACCTAACATGCGGTGGCAGAAACTCCTCGTTAGAAAAGGGGTTCATTGTATACCACCATTGAATACCTAAGTAGGTACTTAAAACATACCACTTTATACTCAAGTATAATTGCTAACGCAACACCCGAAATACAAGATTAATTTAAATTCTTCGTTATAAGCCGTACGCGGGATAAACCACGAGGTCAGTAACACATGGTAGGAGGCCGTATATTGAAAGGGTCTTTGATGGAAGGACCGTATCAACGGCTTGTGACTTACGTAGCTCCGTCGTAACTATCTTATAGCTTATATACCTACATGTATGTACATGTATTTCGTTTTACCCTAGTATTCGGGTACTTAAGGTTTGGAGTAGAATTATGTGTAGTATTTCTTTAGGATTGAGGATTTATTGGAGAATATTATAGATTCTAATATCAAGTATCAAAGTCGTTTCATGATATCAAGGGGCTGTGACTATTCAATACGACGCCTGCGCCTGGGTCGACGAGCTTCTCCAATGCTTCCGTAGCGTCTCCGCTACCCTCAGGCTGCGAACTGGCGATGAAAGGGAAGTCGTAGACCTCCTCAACTGTCGGCAATTGAATGCTGCTGTTGTGACTGAGACCTCCATGGGTGGAGTTAATTTCGGCAAACTCAAGCGTCACAAGTGGTCCGTTGAGTTTAGCAAATATGAAGACACTCTTGAAGCTGCTGGAGCTGCCTGGTGGTGTTATGATACAATAGAATCCGGCTGCCTTAAACTGGTATAGCTTCTAGTCAACGGCAAGACCACTAGCATAATACTCGAGACCTCCGTCATTGCCGTGCCGGATGACACCGGTGATAGATAGCGGCGGCTGTTCAAACGATGCTGCCAGACCCAAGATAACCGGCGTGATAGTAGGGCCCTCTTCGAGGGTTGTAAAACTAAGACCAAGAGAGAAGCCGACTAGGGAGAAGCCCAGTTGGCCAAGTTCGAAGGTGGCGTCGAATATGACGGCTGGCATCTTGTCCTTATACTTGACATCTTTTTCGGTCCGTAGTTCCGGTTCAATCTTATCGTTGACAAGAATTAGATCTTGCCCGATGGTCTCCAGACTAGGGTCCAGCTCCTCAGTCTGACCTTGTCAGTCCTGTTCCCTTGCCTGGTGTGGTACCTTGCTGTGCTGGACTGGAGATCCAGAGGAAGTACAGCTCATCCAGGGGCTGCGTCAATGTGCCGATGGGATGTTAAATGAGTTCCTTCTTAGTGAAGCTGTTGATGGAAACTTTGAACAGCCGCTTATATGGCGTCTTTGGGCCCCACGTAGTGGTATGCCATTAAGCAAAGTCGATATGCACATTTCCGAAATTGAACTGGGCAACGAAGAATGCCACCTGGGCGACTTTGGACGTATTATCGTCTGCTGAGGTTACATTCTTGACTACGTCGAACCGGAAGACATCCTCATCATCGCCTACGAGGGGAGTGTTGTAGACAAAATTAGGAAGCTCAATATCTGAGCCTAGAATGGATACTAGCACGTCTACAACCTCGGCAGCTTTATCTTTAGGGTTTAGGGCAGCTGAGAAGGTGAAGTTGCCGTCCTTATAGGTAAATTTGAGCCCTAAACTGAACTCCGCAATTTCCAGGTCGCCTGTAATAGCAAATTACCTTCCCGTGGACTTTCCATCGGCCGTTTTTGTACATTTATATTCGGCGGTTAGCGTGTCGATGGCTATTGAGTTTATAAGCGGTCCAAGGTGAGCTTTCGAATCATCATCAAAGAACCCAACCAGAGTCGAGGCGTATAGCCCTATAAGTGAGGCCTTGAAGTCCCATTCTTTCCGAGCCGAATATGACTGAACCAGTGGGATCTGAATCAAGTTCTTGAAACTAATTAACCGTCTCGTCGGAGCTATCTAAGCTAGCAGTTGGGCTTGGCTTTTCAGACAGAATGAGGACTTTATTGTCATTCAGTGTAGCTACGAAGGTATCTATAGGGCTTCCTTCCTCGAGGATAGTAACATCGTCGCTGGGTGACTGCTCTGCGGAGCTAGCATAAACGTAGTAAAGTCCATCGCTTTGGATGGCTTGAGTTGAAGATTCGGCCGAGGTATCGTCTGCGGACGGTTCAGATGCCACGCCCATGATGAATTCAAGTTGCCCGATCAACTCTCTTAATCGGGACACATGGTTTATCCAGTCTCCTTTTCAGTGTCGACAAGCCGCTATCGGCGTTCTCCTCTTGAAACTTGGTAGGTAAAGTTTTGAAGCTTGGACAAAGTCGATAGAGGTCGCTTCGGACGAATTACAGACGACGTATCAAGACATCCTGCCAAGAATAAACCCCGGATAGAGATGGGTCAGTCCGGAGGCTATAAATCGAAATCTCGCCTTATCCCCCTCCTTGCGATGAGAACCTGTCATAAATTTCTAAGCCGGTCTCCATCCTGTCGTTCACTGCAACTATTCAGGTAAGGTGTGTTGGGTGGGTGTAAGTCTAGAACTGCATATGGTTCATGTCGACGGTGCATATTCCGTGCCTTACATGCGTATATATACCCCGGAAAAATAAGAGGGGGAGAG
Organism: Daldinia sp. FL1419; assembly: GCA_025201765.1. Lineage (NCBI taxonomy): Eukaryota > Fungi > Ascomycota > Sordariomycetes > Xylariales > Hypoxylaceae > Daldinia > Daldinia sp. FL1419. The sequence goes on from MU623350.1 coordinate 223,956, forward strand.
GGATAGAGATGAAGGTCGTGGTGGTTTGGTGATGGTGTCGTTAATTGGGATCGTGAATCCCGGGAAATCAACGAAATTCACCAGCTTGCGGGAAGTCCCAATGTCCGCGACACTTGAGTTTCCATATCTCAACAATTCTGAAAGGAATCCTGGAGACGAAATGGTGTTTTAGGACACAGAGATCTGTGTCGTGGTCCGCAGGTCGAGAGGAGCGGGACAGCAAGAATATAATAATTGAACCGACGAAAAAGAGCCGAAAAGGAAGCAAAAACAACTCCAGCCAGGCAAAGCAACTAAATAATCGGTTTAATCAGTTTAATGTCCTATGGGCTGGTGTGAAGCTATCAATCTGTCACGTATTCGTGAGTGTACTGCACTCTTTGATGATGAGGATGCTAAGTCTAGTCTAGGCCTAGGCCCAGCATGTGTGGGTAATATGTGGGGTAATAGTGTACATATTAGTGTGGAAGCCCTAGTGGGGCTTAAGTCACATGATCAAAGTTCCACATATGTGACTAGGGTAGTCATCACATGACAGCATATGTGGTGTATGTACTATAGTACGCTGGCGTGGGGTTCTAGACTATATATATTGAGACCCCATCAGCCTTGTAGCCAATCAAATATGTCGCTTTCCCCCCCTTTTTCCATTTAGGGTAATGTGCAGGATATCTCGACTGAGCTGAGCTGAACGGGTATGCATGCCAAGACGGCAAATCTCAAGATTATTCCCCGTCTTAACCTCTTTTATTAACCACATCGATTCGACGACTGCATGTATACGCCATTGCTGAGAACTATACTACGCCGCACATCGAGGTATACGACACTCTTCTCCGAAGACGATCGTGATATGCCGGTGTCGTAGTTGGAGACATTTAGCTGGCAACTATACAATATCAGTGTTACTTGTAGTCTTGTGCAATGTCCAATTCACGTAATGACGTTCATGGGAACCTCGTGCATCCATACGGCGGCTGGATCTCGATTGCTAGTTGAGGAAGGGAGGAAGGAATCGAAGACTTTAGGATGCCCAAGTTCTTTATCCTCTAGACCCGTAGCCTTTGGTGAAGCTAAACAGCCCCCACCGTAGAGCAATTAATCCCGCACATCCTCTCTCATCATTCAAGATTGCTGGAATTGGTCAATAACGAACTTAGCTATAATGTCAACTGCTCACGACTTCGAAGCACTTCTAGACGGTACGAGTCAGCTATGAGTACTGTGTCATGGCATATAATGCCCGCCTCGGCAATCCGACGCAGGCTGCCGTCTCAGTTGGGACTATTCCTACGGACGCGGTGGCATCATATTGCCATGCCAGAAAAGGCCCCCATACAAGGCCCACGGAGGTTTGTCTTACCACTCATTAGATAGTCGTCATAAGAGTTCAAGCTTTCTTTCATCATAAAGTCCCTCGGCTGATTCGAAGTGTTGTTCTTATCGGGTTGTACCGGAGAGCTGTCGAACTCGTCTTCTTTAGAGAGTTTCATCGGAAGACTTTTATAGAACATGTCAAATCGACTACGTTGTACTGCTCTCCTCCGTTTGCCGACTCTTTTGCTCATATCTTGGCCTTTCCTTGCATTCTCTAGCCAGTCGTCGCCGGCTACAGAGCTCCCGAGGAAGAAATAATTATCTTCCCATACCAATTTCCACGTATAGGTATTAAAACATAAAGGGCCAACCTCCCACTCCATCTCCAGCGGGGTTCCAGCTCCAACTTGAAACCGCACGACCCGCGATGCGCGAGCATCACCGCCCATAAACCGCGGTAAGTGGTAGAAAATAATTCTTATTAGCCGTCATCGGAGCAGGGCGCCTCCTGCTTACTCGTCTTTAAAAGGAAATATATGAATGCCTACCTCTCAATCGTTCAAATTTCACATTTCCCGTCAAATTCAAGATAATCGAGTATGTCTTATTAAAACAAATAGGTAGATTTTCCACCTTACATACCTCCTAATTAAAACCAGCTAAACGGAGCCGGTAGCGCATGGCCCCACTATAATCGGAAAAGGGGGGAGCTAGGTGGGCCGCCGCCCCCGCGCCACGACGCCGAAGTAGCTGACAATACCTAGGTACTTGTCAGGTAAGAACTGTTCCACAAGGTCAATTATTTGTTGACAAATAGATGGCACATGCCACGGTTTGCCTGCGTACCTCATAGCACAGGTCGCGATATTTGCTTGGTGGAGCCAAATAAAAGCATCGTGATGTAGCACCGATTCATGCATTGCAGTCTCTCGTATATAATCAGGGTGCCTTGCAGCTTGTTGCAAAGCTTCTATTATCTAGTCCCCAGACCGTCGTCTTCATCTCAACTTTGTGATAAAACGCTGTCACGGTATGCTAGCACATAGTGTAGGTCACGATGTTTGTGTAGCCCTGATGGCCTGGTCCCTAGATTATCATCTTCAACTCAACCTTGTGATATACACGCTAGTTTGAGATTTCTTTATTCTCTCGTTGCTTCCTGGATTCAATAAATTTCACCTCTTACTAAACGAAAACCACCTACAAAATATTTTCGAGTCTAGTTCTTTTCTATGTCCTTACCCCAGTAGTCACGCTGCCGAGGGCGAAACCAGTTATAACCCTCGATGAGCATATTGCTGACCTAGAAAACATGACTCCTTGGATATATTTATGTACTATTAGTGGTTTTTCTCACACGTCACTCCCCTCTCAGAGGATCAGAGGAGGCTCTTCATTTTGTCGCTCTATTCCAACGAAGTAATTGATAGTAAGATCATATCGGAGAGCAGCTCTCTGGGATTCAGATATTTAGCGGTAACCCCTGAGTCACATGCCCTAGATATATATCCTTGACTTAATTTTGAACGCTCAGACTATCTTCGTGTCTTCATGAGGCCATAGAATTATATGTAATGGGTAACTCTTTGATAGATCCCCAGGTCTCCTACTTGGCGAGGTACCTACCTAGAACGATATTATATAAATAACATAAATCCAGAAAGGCTGACAACCGCGTAAGACCAAAAGGTCCAATTCTTTGCCCGAAGACGTTATTTAAAAGTCAATCGTCTTGATAATAGCCTGTTTAGAGAATAAACATTCAATCGTTGGAATAAAACAATTAATAAGTTGTGTCGCCGAGTCTTAGGTCATTATCACGATCAGCCAGAGTGCTATGGTGTATATTACAATTGTTTTTTTGAGGGGGGTTTTTTCCCTCTTGTATTTCAAATGTTAAAAGTCGTTATCAGACTAGTATTCGCTTTGTAGGTTGACTTGAAGGTCACCATATTGCGTATTGGTATGCAGCTGCACTTCCTTGCGGCCATTGCCAAATTATTACAGTACCCAGATAAACCCCTTCATTCAAACACCGCCTTCACTGTGCGTATTGCTACCTAGGTAGGTAGCGTTTTGCGAATATATTTTTGGAAAGTACGCTCTCAAGATGTTCCCCCTTCCTACACAAACGCAGACTCCCAATACGGACTTTCCACGCCCAACAATTCTTAGACGCGCCTCGTACAATTTCCATTCCGATTCGAAACTTTAGGCAGATCATTTGTGCTCTTCACCAGCTCGATTACCACTTCTATACGCAGGCGAATCGATACGTAATATCGCTCCGATTATAAATATCGATAATATCGTAAACAAGATACCGTTTGGAGTACATTCCGCATATCCATACCCCAGAGTCGAATCTTTTACCTACAATCTCAACCTTCTGTCACGATGAAAGCTCACAGGCTCCTGAGAGAAGGCCTCAGACATATTAATGACCTCACCTTCGACCTAACAGGCGATCCGGCCAATTACCCCGACAATATTCTCTCTCCTTTTATCACGTCAGGATTTGAGAATGTCGATTCGAAAGATGTCTATGCTGCAATCATGATTCCAGTAAAAACGCTCTTCCTAGTCTGCATTAACAATAAAGACGTATACGTTCGCCTCAGAGGAGACGATTGCTTCTATTATCTTATCCTCTCCGAATGGAATTCGTCGACTTTAGCTTCTCTTTATACACCCGCGCTACTCTCGAAACTCGTTTCGCTATTTACATGCGCGCGCCGCCGCTATCTAGTAGGCGAATGCTCCAAAAAGACAACCAAGAAAGCCGCCAAGGAAGCAAGTACAGAAGCAAACACAAATACAATCCTAGATGCGCGCGATGGGGAAAACGTAAAACTAATATCAGCCATCGATCGCTTTATAACAATAATCGACGAAGTCAATAGCTCTATTAAAACGAGACGTGTATACAGCTTGAAGGCCCCTGCCCGCAAGCATAGCACTCGTCCATGGCCACCCAGCCACTTCAACAAGCTCGACGTCGCCATTATGGCTGAGAAAGATACCCGGAAAGCACTCTTTGGTGTTGACTCTACGCACGGAGGGAATGAGCCAAGATATCCACATGATCAAGACTCACCTCTCGAAGTTCGCAAGTATCTCTGCTGGCTATCCTTGACAGAAACAAAACCCGATTCAAAGGTTGTCCTCTTTCTTGCCCCCATCGCATTTATCTCTCACGAGAAGCGCCAAGAGTGGTACGGGCCTACCGGCCACCAGAGTCGCTACTACGCTACAGTAGAAGAGTTCATTGACTATGCTAAAGTCGAATTCGCGCGGACAAGCGTTGAAGCGAAACAATATGTAATTGGTCTCCTCACTCCTTGGTTTTTCGACGTGGAAGAGGTTAACTTGGAAGCACAAAAGAGGGGCGAAGCTATCCCAGTCTGGTGGAAGAAAAATTGCTTCAGAGCGGGGATGGTGCTCTGTCTCGGAAAATTGCGACGGGCAGGTCTCCATTGGGTTTACCAATTAACCCTATTCAAGCCTGAGAATTTCTACTTTACGAGGGTAGAGGAGCCAACAAGTCGTCGAGAAAAGCAGGGCCAATGGGTTGCGAAACTTGTAGATAAGCTCAAAGATAATTTTGAGGTGGAGAGAGGCTGGGTCGGAGGCAGGCCTCGGGAACATATTGAAGCTCCGGTTGCTCGCGGAGTCCCGGCCGATTCAGTTGAAGTTTCAAACGAGTTTATTACAGAGGTCATGGAAAACCAGAACATGCTTCCTTTTACGGCTGCGGAGCATACGAAGATGGAATTTGAGCGGATGGAAATATAGTCTTAAGCTAAGAGGATGGTGCGTTGGCTTCGAGAGAGTGAGAACGATACTACACGAGCCTACCTCAATGTAGGATAAAAAGATGATCCACGATAATTCGATGAAGCGTGTCGCGTATTGGAAAACCGGAAACAAGGCCAGCCACAACACAACTACAGGTAGGTAAGTACCAACAAGGTCGATCCAGATCGGTTCAGTACGCGCCTAGACAGTATTTCCATAAAGAAAGTTTCATCTTATAGTCACCTATCACACCACAAGGTGGGTACCGTACACACCTAGGTATCGACCTATGTTGCTAGCTAGGTAGTATGTATGTCCATACTTATGTTTACTCCTAAGTCTTCTGCCTTACTATAAATACAGACATCATCTCAACCATTTCAATTTCTAAATCTTCCCCAGAACATCTTCTTTCCCCAGAATATCTTCTTTCTCCAGAACATCTTTCTACTCAAGAACACTTTTCTTGTCCAAACTTCTCAGAAGATACAACCATCGTCGTCATTGGGTCCTCACACTAGACATCCACTTACGATCATCAACCGACATCCTTCGCAAGATGCCTTCCTTCTCCTCGCTACCGAACGAGGTTGTCCACGCAATACTCATCGAAGCCGTCCAAGTGCGCACCGTCAGGCGTGCCCTCAGACTACGGCTCGTCAGCCGTCTGTGGAATTACGCGGCTATGTTTGCGATCTTCCGGTCGGGAATCCTCGATGATCCTGATCTAGATGGATGTCCCTTGATATGTCGTCAATTTTGGAGACAGCATCTTACGGACAAGTCGATGGGGCCCGAGGAATCATTAACCCGACCACTGCTCATTATCCGTCAAGTTGCGGCCCGCGCTCTAGCTGACAGCGGTGAGGACACCTCCTACCAAAGGCTAAAAGACTTCGTCTTCAAGATATCCCAAGTCTGCATGAACGGATATAAGGGCAATGAATCTTATCAAACCTGGATGACGCCCCGACCAGGAGATTTCATTATGACGACCAATATCTCAAAAGACGACGAAGACTATATGCAAGCTTTATTAGTAGTCGCTGCCATTACAAATAATGTGCAATTAGCGACGCATATACTTCCTCGGTTTCGAGAGTCGCCAGACTTGGTTTCTATGAGCCGGTATTATAACCAGCATAAGTAAGCTACCCGTGATTCGTTACCTATTAATATACTCGAATACGGCGAGTGCTAACACCTTGTACTTCTAGTCCCGTGCTTGGCTTTCCATTGCATGCAGCCATGTTCAACGGAAGTTATGATGTGGCTCGCATACTCCTAGCCTTCATCTATCAGACGGATGGGTTCAATGGCCAGCAAAGTATCAAGGCACGTGAAGTCGTTGTCCTATATGGTACAATCAACAACAGCATCGACATGATAGAGCTAGGCCTCAACCTAGGCCATTGGGATGGATATTCCGAGACCAGACTTCTCGAAGTTATGGCATCAACCAGAAGTGTTGAGACATTTGAATACTTCCGCGGTCTTTACCAGCACTACACGTCGAACAACCAAGACCGTCTCATCTATGACGAAGGCCACTACTGGGACGACAATTTCCTGCTCGACGATCATTGCATGACGCAGGGAAAAGGTCAGCTTGATGGCAACGCTTTGAGAAAGCTTACTGTCCTCCTCAAATTCATATGTCGGTTTGCGGCGGTAGGCGAAATACCTCTCATAGAGCATGTCCTCGAGCTTTGTACGCAGTTCGGCCTGTCAATCCAGGATCTGAACAATAGCCAGAAGTTCAAACTTTGCAGCCCCATCGCGAATTCAGCAATGCGTGGCCACATGAACACAGTTGCGTACTTGCTCGAAAAAGGGTTCAAGGCTGATGGAGAGTCCGTCATTGGCGCAGCTCTACATGGAAGCGTTCGCATGGTTCGGCTGTTACTCGACAACATCCCCCAGGGCGTATGTAACCTAAAAAACGCCTTTATATCTGCGGTGTCGGACGAGAACGAGCCTGTTCTCCGGCTACTAGCGGACTTCGAGACAAACCGCGACCCTGAGTATTGGAGCTTCTTACTACGTGAGGCGAAAAAGGATGGTCTTGACTCCATAGTCACCTTCCTAAACAACTACTCTTAAGGGGTGTGGTTATTTGCGTCCTGGAGGGAGTATGGCGGAGATACCTAGGATTAGACGGGGAAGATGAGATTGGGTATGATTGCCAATGGTACATTTGCTAGGGTTCATACAGAACATAAATTGTTCTGGTATCAGGTTGCATAGGGGACATAGGATGTTCTCGTATCAGATTGTATAAGGAACATAAATTGTTCTCTATATGTATACCTAGCTTCGTGGCCACGGTTACATAGTAGCTACTTAGCTTAGAGTTGCGGAATAACAAAGCTATTTCCACACGTCGTTATCGCCTATGATAAAACTAAAGTGACTGAAACGAATGATTATAGATCTACCTCGCCGCGAATTGCTAGTAAAGAAATAATATTTACCTAGGTATATACACCTAGGTACTTGGATAACATATACCTATAACAATACCTACTTTAATGTCCACGACTCAAGACAATATACCTGCTGCGCAGGGAGGCGTAAGTACTTAGGAAAGGTATGGTATGCCTATTGGCGAAGGCTTGAGCGAAGTTTTATTTTGCAATCCACACTATAAGTTAATAAGTGAGCTTAACCCAAAACGCGAAGAAAAAAAAAGAAAAAAAAGCAAACAGTTCTTTTTGTTGGAAAAAAGTTTTCAGCTAATCTCGGCACCATAAAACGTTCCCATTAGAGCAGAGCAATTTCTCCCTACCTAGGTAGGTACCTAGGAGGTAGGTACCCGGGTAGGAAATGTTCCAATTTCGCACTTTAAGAATAAATATACTTGGTGGAGTGGTTCAAGGTTGGGTTAGTTAAGTTTAACGGCTCAACATCTTTCGTGAAACCTATTAGTGTTAATCCACCAGACCAGTGTAAAAAGAAAGGGGGGGCAGTTTGAAAATTACACGTATTGTTCACTGTATGATTTATAGAAGCGATATTCCTACTGACCAAGATGAGAAATAATCGGTCTTTCTGATTTATTATTATTATATAAACCAACTCTCCCTCTCCCGATATATCGAACGTCTTCAAAAACTGACATACGCTTAGGTAGTAGGTACTAAGGTTAAGTACCAACTTAAGGTTACCTAGGAGGTACCTAGGTACTAACCTACCTAATACATGTAAGGTCTCCGATGGTCAGAAGCTCGGAAAATAACATACTCCCCGCGCCGTTCTGGCCAGCATGACAAATATCCCTTACGTAATAAGTAAAACCCAATTAAGGTGTTCGGGTCGCCGAACCCAAGAATGCCTTATCTTCTTCCTTCCACCTTCACATTCCAAACCCTCATCATGGATACCTACGCGGCTACTACGTATTCCAACGTACTCAACCACTAGCCGATACAATACCGGCTTCTTCTATTCATATCGCTAAGACTTGGCTGGTTTTCCGACACTCGTGTTTTGCTAGAAGACTTTCTCTGTCTCCCAGTCTAATGAGTCGTTGACCTCATAAGTCTAGCGGGGTATCGTCTAAACGATGGCGCGTCCTGCCTATTCGCTCCCCTCTTTGGGGCGGGTATAGCGTCCCGGAATACGGTACTGTACTATAATACCAAGTCTTTCAATTTATATGTCACAGAATATGGTGAGTTCATTCCTTAGTCGCCATGTTTCGCCATATGAGCAATAGACTAACACGAATCGTTCATAGAAAGGAGCCTTTGAGAGTCTTCGGTATTGTAACATCGCCCTTCTTACACCGTGATGTCCAAGGGAGCTCTTTAAACGATGTAACCCTTGTTGCCGCGCCTCGATAAACCGGTTTCGCGGTACATCGAGTCGTCCTGGGCAAGACGGTAAAAGGCCCAAGTCGTCGCGGAGGGTATAGTAGACTCCCGACGTTAACGGTCCTAGGTATGAGGAATGACAGCAAAAAGGTCTACGAGTAGCCACGGAAATCTGTCTAGTCCGGGCTTAATGCAAAATCCCGGGCAAGATAGTTAGAGAGCCTTCTTTAGCGCGATATCGTCGTATCTACGTTAGGCGACGGTATCGCGCATGTACAGTTACCACGGGATGCACGAATATAATGAGTTCTCATACGATTATTAATTTATCGGCATTTAGAAGGTATGTGGCGTTGTTCGTCGCGTAAGGTGAGCACCATCTGTATACCCCCAGTTTGACGCCGCCGTCACTAACATGCTTGATTGGGTACCTAGATGTACGATCTAGAATTCTACGTTCGACCAGGTTCCAATTCGGCATGTACGACGATAACGATGAGGTAATATTTGGTAGAAGCAACGGCTCTTTATGGGGATAGACACGGTAGAACAAATTTCATTCCTTGTACGACCTAGCATTTGAAGCGTTTTTCTCTCCAAGGATCCGGATACAATTCAAACGTCAATGTTATGTAAGTTTTATAAGAAAGCCAAACAACACTACATATTAATATCGTCTAGGGCTGCAAGGTAATCTCCAATCAATCGTCCTGGGCACGACGATAAACGGCCTCTTTTTGCTCCGGTCCACTGTACCGGAGCGACCATTTCCGAACATCATTCTTCGGAGAGATTTCAGGGAGTTTGATATAAACTTCATGAACCATTAGAGGGACATCGCAGTCAATTCTGAACCTGTAATGCAAAACACCGAAGCTATTGCTTGCTGTTTCATACACATTTCACTGGCTACCGATTCCCTATCATTAATGACACGAACAAAAAAAAACAAATACTAGTTCGTAGATCATCGACATAGTAGCTGTTGCTTCTATAAAGGGCTTCATTGCTACCCTATTTACAGCATCGTTGTGGGTTTGATGCTGTCTTTCACGCCAAGCGCTGCCGAATTTCGCTATGCGCAGAGCGGCGTCTACGAATACGGCCTCGTATGCCTGTACCGGTCGATTTCGATCCAGGTTTAGCCATCTGAGTGTTGGCACTGGAATTTGGTATTTCTCTATTGGGGATCTTCCTAGGGGAAAAGGGAGCCTGAGTACCCAAATTTTTTTGTTCAAAGTTTTTAGTAATCGAGTTGATCTATACAACCGAGGTGCCCGGCATTTGACGCCGGCATCACGGGACGGCCCCTTGGCGCTCATGAGGTGTTGAGACGAGAGAACATTCTACGTCGCCCTGGGCACAAGGTAACGGCTGTCTGTACCTCCATATGCTTGGGTTCTTTCTGAAGGAGATAAGCGCGATAGTAAGGGCGATATGCCGGAGCGAGAGAGATTAACATGTCAAGATTTTCTGCATCGTCTCTCTCGCGTACCGCGGCAGAAGCTACTTTGCTCCGGAGCCAGCATCTCGGACTAGGCCGAGGAGAACCCTTCCCACGTCGTTTAACGCTGCCTCTTTCGCATCAGCTCCGGGCTCACCCCCGGAGCTCGTGCGAAGCCACCCGGAGGCGTGGGAACTAGCTTTGGTAGGAAGGCAAAAGGTCCACATCGCCACAGCATTTCTGTCGGGCGATGTTTGACTCGGGGCTGGGCTGGTCGCGTCTCTCAGCGGACAGGTTAGCGGGTTCGCTCGCACTGTCTCAAAGGCCCCCGACTCGATTGGAAACGCGTCAGATCCGGGCGATATGAAACAACCGGCTTGGTTATCCCGCGGTTGGGAACTTGGCAGGTTCCTTTTTCAAATAATTCAAAAAATCTTATTTCATCTATTTATCATATATATTTTCTCATATGACTACATAACAGAAAAGCAGGAAAGACAAGAAAAAAAAAATGAAAAAACTGACAATAGGGAGCAACTAGTGGAGGATTTCTATCTGGGTGGGATACCTATGGATTCTCTTGTATAGTACGATTTTGGATAGCTTAAATCCAAACCAGGCATTGCTCCCACTTGTTTCTTTACGGTTGTCATTTACGTGATGCATCCGAGTGTAAGAGAGTGTAGCTAACCCCCACCTCCACGATCACGGCCGCAGACGACAGAGATTTACATCGTCAGAGCTACTAAAATGATTTGGTCTAATTAGCATAAGAGATGATTGCTTAGTCCGTCGACAGCATAGACGAGTTAGAAGCGTTTATCGGTCAAGTCTATTGGAACATAGGTACACAGCTACAGCATAAGTTCAAGCGAACCCCTCATTGTTCAACACTACCGATTCAACCAATACCCAATGGGCATCACTGATGTTTTATCACGAAGACTACGAAAAACGAAAACGAGAACAAGTACGTTGTTAACTTCGATTCATATTACCAAGTGCGTATTCCTAACAATAATAAATACACCATCAAGCAGACTCCGGTTGTCCTACTTCCTGTCTGTCTCAACATCGCACATGACTAACTGCCTGCGTATCGTACAGTTTGGCTGATGAGCCTGTACCAGTGATTGGTGACCGAACCCCAATCCCCCCGCATCTCGCCAAGCGTGTGTGTAGGAGAAAGGCCAATTGGCATTTGCTATCCCATCGATAAATCATTGTGGTCATTCAATTCGTGTTCTCGCGTTCCATAGCAGGAATAGACGAGTTTATTTCGGGGGGCTGTTGGGGCCGCGGGTGAAGCTGTTGTTGGGCGTGGTCAGCACGGGTCACTCTTAGGTAGGTAGGTAGGTAGGTAGGTGGGTAGGTATATATGAGGTTGGAATCTTGGACACTCACTCATTCCACATCCGCCCGAAGAAACCTGCCTGGGGCTTCTGGTCGTGGAGACTAGCACGTCTAGCGAGGGAGCTGGGATCGCTAGCTCGCTTCTGATTCATGAGGCCTTCAAAGGCTGGTCCAGAACCCTAAAAGGTAGTTCGTGTTAGTGATGAAGCGTAGATGAGGGATACGATACATCCAGCGACGGGGTATGAAGAAAGGAGAAAACCTACTCGTCGTCGAGAGGGGGCTGCAGGTGTGGGTTGATTTGCCTTGTCGTTGTCCATGATGATGTTTCTAGGGGTAGAGAATAAGTATAAATTTCCAATGTCGATCAACCTGATATTCAATGGATATAGTATGGTTTCACAAAGTGATGCTCAGCGTAGTAGGAGAGTAATAAGATATTCGAGCACTGGAGCGATGTGTATGTATTATAGGAATAATAAGTAAGATAGATTAAGGAGGGAGGGGGGGGAAGGCCTTGATCCTTTTTATATACATACTCCAGCTTAAGTTCGGACGTACCAAGCAGACCACGCGACCTCGATAGCCAAAACGACGAAACAGACACCAACGAGGATAGGCAATAGCTACCCTGCCTACCGGGACTACGACACTACCTACCTGACTAGACCAAGATAATAGCAGAATAGATAAAAAATGCAAGCTAAACCGCACCCCATCCCATCGTCTAAGGGCCAAGCTGATTGATCAGCGGGGGGGGGGACGGAGCAACCTAGAACTCGGGGGTAGAGACCCGGTGATGACTTCACCAATAAGCTAAGGCGGTCGGGGTTGACCATCCTACCGTTGTAGGGCGATAGGTAAGTTCCAGTTAATCCGCTGTCCAGATCGTACGACCTCCATTTATTGTCTCTCTTGCGTTTTACCTAGGTACGTGCGGGCATCCGAAGGGGGTACAAGTACCATCACAAACGACGAGCCAACAAAGAAACAGCAGCCAGCGTCGGGACGTACGAGGTAGCCTGTACAAGTACATCCGCATTCAGGGAGATCAACGTCATAGACGAGGCACCTACCTAGGTATGTATATATACCTACCTAGGTAGCTGCTCCATCCCTACCTAATAGGGGAGCGACGTACCAAGAACGAACCTTTTCTCTTACCCCGCAAAAGATTAACGAGAACAAGGAGATCTCGGAGGCTCCTACAAGTTCCCCTATACTATGTAAGTAGCAGCGTCGAATCAGAGTATTGTGATTATCACTCCCCCGCCGCCCTAATCCATGGCTCGAGAATGACACCACCCTGGGCGCTTTATTGATTAATACCTACCTACAGATACGTGCATGTAAGCGTAAGTAGGCAAGCATGGACATGCCTTACATATACATATGTATGTAAGTCCAGTTGGCGATGCAATATAAAACATAACATGACCTGGTGGGGTTCGATATTCGTCCTATCCGACAATGTCGCCAAATCTCAAGTCGACAAAAGATATCGTACGAAAAATGGCACGAAGATAAATTAACTAACGTAGATCTGGACCGGGGATCTCGGTTCACTTAAGACTATAATTGCGAGATATCTGTTGATACGTAAAGTGGATCGTAAGAGAACAAACGGAGACGGGGAGTGGCAACAAATTGCAATATGGAAGTTGCAATACATTGGATAGCTGACGGTCCATGATGCAACAGGGTCCAGACCCAGTCAGCGCGGCAATTAGTATCATGGCCCACTTTCCCCAGAAAACCCAAGTCAACGGCGTTCGCACTTGGAAACACCGACTTGTTAGTAATCAATGTAGTCAGTCCCAGTATTCAGGCAGCGCATAAGCACAAGAGATGGTTGCGATCGACACTTGTTTAGTGCCATTGTATTAATCTGTGTCTAAAATAGTTTTTATCCGGCTCTCCCGTCCTTGACCTGTACGCGTCAGGAGGTCCACTACACACGTAGCTAGGCTAGGCATTTAATTGAATAGCCTGACGCTGTGCGGTAAAACCACCGACAATCCCGTATTAATGACAGAGCATCTATTATTAGGCGAGTTAGCTATGCCAACATGTAACATGTACAATCAAGAACATTCTGAAAGCCCCTTCAGTTCTCCAAGGTGATAGAACGGAAAAGTCTCGTCATAGAAAACTCCGACAATATGCAGAAAATTATCATCCGCGAGGCTCACATTTTTATATAAGAAAAGAGATCACGAACCTTTTAGAGATGACATAACTATGCTCAACGATAGACGTATGGCATACATTACCTAGCACACGATCGAGTTAGCTACATCGACCAGAGCGCGCAACGAGCAAGGTATAAGTCTAAGCTATCAGGCTATTTATGTTAGCTTTGGTTACAATGGTTTATATCAAGAAGGGAGAGCATACCTCATTAAATCAGAATTTTTTTGTAATGTTCATTTCCAAGCCCAGAGGACAGGATCAAACAGTGTGAATAATGATCATCATTTTAAGAGAACAATAACCGGAAAACAGGGATGGTAATACCTGTCGAGAAACATTAGCTACGTCCCAAGACTACGACGACAAAGCATTCGCGTCGACAAGACACAATCAGCTGACGAATTCTCAACAAGAATCCCTCGCAACCCTCCTCCCACAAGGTTTGTACGTCCTCGTTTTGAACGAGAGAAGGGGGACGAGGGTTCATTTATGTCCGCCCGTTCGTTCAAGATATCTTCATGTGAATGAGATGGAGTGTGAAGCAGAATAAATCCGTACCTATTTGAGTAGACGAGTTAGCAGTGGTACGCAAACATGTCATCTAGCAACAAGAAGTATTGGTACTGAGGTCAGACAAGGCTGAAACTAAACAAATCTACATGATGTATTCGGAATGAGGAATTCCCTAGGTTTGTCGATTTCTTCATCACCCCTCAATGGGTAGGAAATAGGTATGGATCTTGTAATTTGGTAGGAAAAAAAAGAACATACCTTTTATCTAGAGTAGAAAATTTCCAGTGGGAGCCACCATGATGGCTGACAAGAACCTATCTGTGTCGAGTTAGCATTCAGCCCGTCGCCACGACCATCCTGCAAAAGCAGCGCAATATAATTTGCTCAGGGTAATTCTAGAGACTATAATCCCCATTGTGTTGTAAGATTTGGATTGTTCAAGTTTTCCTTCGTCACAGCAAAGAGAGAGGGCGGGAAGATGTAGCGAAAAGCGCAACTAACCTGATAATAACACAGCATTGCTAAACAATTGCTGCGAATAATAAAACAAGATCCATGACTGCCATTCCTTTCAATGCTTCAGAAGCTCCGAAGCTTGAGTAAAATGTGCAGAGACGGAAAGTTGTTTGGAAAGAAGGAAAAAGATTCATCGAGGACAAGCAGGAAGAAAATAAAAATAAAAATTGCTTCGGTGGGGAACTCTTGGACCCGCATCGGAGACTGCCAAATCGAGACTTAGGTACCTGACTAGTATGTGGCAATGCCGACACTGCTGCGCCACGAATGCTTATCTAATATGTCCTTATCAGGTGTAAATAGCCTCGTCATCGCCCGCCGCACCCTTTACACTCCTTCCTTTCTTCCCCCAGACCAACCCATATTCTTCACTTCGTCAGTTCGCCGCATAGCGACGGACTCCTAGTGGAAAACACGATGCTCGCCCCTCTCGGTGGAGGCGGCATATGGGCGCCCGCCGCGCTGCGGGTCGTCCGGACTGCCGCTCTCAAGGCGAGCAAGATGATCCGGGCCAAGCTCGCGGCAGCGGCTCGCCCGGCTCACAACGCCGCCCTCGAACCAGTCCTCGTACGAAACGCACACAACCCTCGCCAACCCATCCACCCATCCGCTTTCCTGCGCCAGCAGAAGTCCCGACGATGGCACTCGACCAAAACGTCCACGTACCAGAACATCAACGCTGCGGTCCGCCGCTTCATCAGCACTGGCCGGCTCGATGCCGTGCCCCGTGTTGATCGGTCCAAGTTCTTTAACACCCAGACCGGTCGAGCTGTTGCTCAGATGACCGGCCGTGCTCCCTTTGCAAGCACACTACGACCGAACCTCACCGGAGGTGCCCTCCCTCGCACCGCTGGTGGATACGGCCTCGGATCCGGGCGTGTGGGCGGAGCTCGTTACTTTTCCCATACACCCGCGGCCCAGGCCCAGGTCATCCAGAACGTCTCGGCTGCGGTCAGGGCATTCTGGATCTCCGGCCAGAAGGCACAATTTGACGGACTCACTCCCCGTGGCGAGAGGAAGTACCGCGCAGTCTCGACCCTTCAAGATGAGACTACCCGCAAGATGGCAGTCGCTCGACGCAATGCTCCCGGCTCTTCCATCGACTTCCACCTAAGCCCCACCATCACCGCCCTCAGCCCCCTCGCCGCTGCCTTCCCCTACCCCTCCGCCGGCTTCAAGGCCCCCGCCCTCGACTCTACCACCCTCAACACCGACGGCTTCCTTGACGTTCTATCGGTCGACTTCGCCCGCGCCTTGAAGGACCTAACATGCATCCTAGCGGACATAAAGAAACTTTCTTCGCTAGGTGACCTTCCAATACAACTCGAAAAGGGGCATACATTGCGGGTCCGCTTCCCCGGCGTCGACGCCGAGACTGTGGAATCCTTATGTGACGATCTTGGGTTGACAAGAGGTGTCGTTAGGGAGGACCTAGATTTCGCAGCCGAAACGGGTGTCTCGATGGCGCTGAAGTTCCCCTTTGCTCCGGGTGCCGAAAGTAACGACGCGAAAACGCTTACTTCGCCCGCCCGGTCGTTACGGTCCCGAGGAAGCTTCGAAGAGGACTTCAGCGAAATGGACGACAATCCGTGGATGTCACTACCTGACGACTTAGAAGGCTATGCGAGTATGTCGCCGCCGATCAGTTCGGGTGAGCACTGTTCGGAAGACTTCGAAGGCCTCGAAGGGATCTACCGATTCTTAGAAGAATGCGACCGCGCTCACGGAAGATTCTGAGCAAGTTGCTGATACATACATACACACATAACGAATTATGAAGGGCACTCGTTATGCGGGAAGGGTTAAATTGACATGAATTGGGTCGAGATATTTTCAGACGTGCCTAGGAACCACACTCATTATATACATATCGCGGAACGATATCCTAGATAGTCTAGTCTTTGGGACACGTAGTTCCATGTGAGAAACTTTCCTATGTCGCTACAATACCACGTATACTTAAATAGAAAAAAAAAAGAATATGAGAATGGAACTAGCCATGAATCATGCAAATTGGTGAAGAAATGGGTATCTGAAATTGACGAACTACCTAGGAATAGTTAGAGCGCGAAGCTTATAGTAAAGAAATGAGAATATTTCTCAGACTCACATATCGCCTATTTTCCTCTCAAGACGGGGTACCTAGGATGCCAAAAGGGCAAAGCAATATCAATTCTAAGCGTCGAATCTCGTCTTTCGCTTTCCCGTACTCGCCTTAGCTCCACTTCCTCCCTGCAAGCCGCTCTGCTGTGCGCCTCCGGGCCCATCAGCTGCAGCTACGAATTCAACCGGTGCGCCTTTATTCCTAGCCCTCGTCTTTTCGACCTCGCTCTGGCTCTGCTTAAGCTGCTCGCGGTAGGCCCAACGCGGGAACGCATTCGGGTCCCAAATGTCGGGCGATAAAGTCGTGCTGTACTGGTCCGCCGGAGCCCCTAGGTCCACAAACGACAACAGCTTGTCGGTGAGTGCGGGGTTGCGCAGAGACGGATTCTGGGCGACCCGTGAGTTGAAGTGCACGCCCTGCCGCTTGAGCTCCAGGAATCGTTCAAACTTGGCGCTGGTCCCGGGAGGCGGTGAGCCCGGCGGCGATGGTGGGATGTCCGTGTTAGGGACAGTAGGGAGAGTCAAGTCCCGAAGTAGTGCGCGGGTTGCGGTATACGGCGAGCCTGGAGGAAGGCCAAGGCCAACATCCTCATCATCTTCTAGGGGCGCTTCTTCCAGAGGAGGGAAGCTAGGACCAGGGGCTGCTGATGGGCCTATCTGTGGCCTGATGATGGCTCCGGGTTGCTCATCCAGCCTTCGCGAGGCAGCACCGGGTTCTACTGGGACTTCTGTTTATGGATTAGAATATACGAATGCAGGAATGAGATAGTCAATGTAAGATAGATAATACAAGACGCTTACCTAGTTTCTTTTCTGGGATGGTAGTAGTATCTTGAGTTTGTTTCAGTGGCTGGCCTCGGCAGAATCAGTGCTGTCCAATGCCTACCGGTGCAATTGTATATTTCATCTCATGTTCTCAATTCATACCTTTGATTCTGGCTGCTGCACGACTTCTTCCTCGTCGCTGCTGCTCTCGTAACCTACGAGGCCTGCCATATTTTACAATTTAATACTAATGTTTCTGACGACTTGATTGATAAACTTCAAGTCGGGGGAGTTTACTTTAATGTGAAGTCGATCAGTTAAAATATTATTCGGGACAGAAAAAACAGGTGAGTATATCATGAAGGTAGTGAGATTCTCAGCGCATGTGGACGTCGGTACGTATCCTCAGTTTAAAGTGGATTCCACTTGGTAGTCAAGGTATGGGACTAAAATACCTAGGTACATATCAACCCCCCAGCTGATAGCAGCTGATAGCTTATCACAAAGTAAAGAGGTACGTACCCCAACAGCCTGGTCCGGAAGGCAGAACTGACGCGCAGCTCCAAAGCTCCAAAGAGAGGTTCCAACATCCAAACGATACTAGAGTTTCCTTACGAACATCAACATCAGCCTTACAACTTATTAATATTTCGCAGGCGACAATTCTCATCTTACCGCAACGCTACCGACGTCGTGTCGCTGAAGCCATTTCGATCTTAATTTCTCTACCTTATCCCACCGTCCAACTCTCAATTCATCATGGATCATCGACCACAAGCATGGGGCCGTGTAAGTACCTAACATCACAGAAGCCAAGAGCAGACCCTACTAACAAGCCGACTTGGTATAGCCCAGGGACGACGTCTACGGCGCCTACGATGCCTCCTACATGCAGACAAACGGTCCCAACCAGCACACCCAGTCGCCCGTCGTAACAGGAACATCAGTAGTGGCAATGAAGTTCAAGGACGGTGTGGTCATGGCGGCGGATAATTTGGGTACGCACATACCTATCTGCCCTCATCCCGCACTCCTCCAATCTAGATAACCCGACGCTAATACATCCGTATCCCCTTCACAGCCTCCTACGGCTCCCTAGCCCGCTTCACCGACGTAAAGCGTATCCGCACCTTCGCCGACACCTCCCTCGTCGGCTTCGGCGGTGATGTCTCCGATATGCAGTACCTGGACCGGCATCTAACCGAGCTCGGCATCGACGAGGCCTACCAGCAGACGGCGCACACTCTCAACGCCCGCAGCCTGCACAAGTACCTATCCAAGCTCCTCTACCACCGTCGTTCCAAGTTCGATCCTCTATGGAACCACCTGCTCGTCGCCGGTCTCGACGAGGAAGGCAAGCCCTTCCTCGCTGCCGCCGACCTTTTGGGAACCACATTCTCCTCGCCTTCGCTGGCCACTGGTTTCGGTAGCATGCTCGCTCAGCCCATCATGCGCAAATACGTGCCCGACGAGGAGTCCGTCGCCAACGTCACCCGCGAGCAAGCCGTCGAGGTTGTCCGCGAGTGTATGAAGGTTCTATTTTACCGTGACGCACGCTCTCTCGACTCCTACTCCCTAGCCGTCGTCACCAAGGACGGCATCGAGCTCAGCGAGACCGAGAAGCTCGAGAACCAGAGCTGGGCCTTTGCCGACCGCATCAAGGGCTACGGTACTCAGGTCGTATAAGCGCGATCTCTATCCACCTACTCGCTATGTTCTCCCCGAAATCTACATCCGCTAGTTGCTAGTGCTACAAGCCAGGATTGCGTATCGCAGACAGAAAAGCCGGAGGTTATAAGAGCATAGATAAGGTCATAATTCTCGTCGGTGCTAGGGGTCAGGCGGGATACGACGTCACTTATCTAAACAAGAACAATGGAGATAAAATTGCTTGCTCCAGAGTTGCAATGCTTTCCGACCGACTATGAAGAATAGGGAAGAAGAGGGTAACAAGAATATCCTGTAACATTAGAGTTAAGACACAGACGTCAATACTATGCTGACGAGTGATTCCGTGCTGTTTTACTGTAAAATCCAGGATTATAATATGCCCAAGGTTTACTTCCCAAACCTCCCCATCATATTGATTGTATGTATAATGAACGGGGGCACGAATACTTGTCACGCCACGCAACAGTTGGCGTTAGATACCTAAGTAACGGACATGCATGTCACGAATATATAGTAGTGTCCCCATGAGATTAATGAAATTTTTTCTTTATTCCTGGGCACCTTCATCTAGGCTGACCTAGCCGGTGTACATGGCTAATCGTCTATCTACCTCCACTGCAGTGTATTATCCCACGTCGGAAATGGACGTGGGGGCAACATGCATCATCGGGGAATACGGAAGATAGCAGTTATCTGCTTTTCCCAGCCCCCATAACCAAATCATAATTCCGCTACCATGTATATAAGAAGGACGCTTTGAAGGGCCCCCCATATCCGACTGCCCACCGTGATATCGTTTTATAATAAAACTCCCGCATTACCTCATGAACCGCCAACAGACAGTCTAATCATACAGACTGATACACAAGATTATTCTACGGTAACCGACTTGGCCAAGTTTCGGGGGAAATCGACGTTAAGGCCTTCCATAACAGCCAGCCAGTAGGCAATGAGCTGGAGCGGGATAACGTTGAGGATACCTTGCAGGCAGTCGACAGTCTTGGGGACCTCGATCTTTTGCGCTTGGCTCGCTTGGAATTCCTCGTCGCCAGGGTTGCAGATTACGATAGGCTTTCCGCCACGAGCAGCAACTAGATAATTGTTAGAGCTAATATTCGGCTTGTAAAGATCAACGTTTCAACATACCTTGCTGGTAAGCATTTAGCGACTTCTTGAATAGGTCATCACGAGTCAAAATCATGATGATAGGAAGGTTCTCGTCAACCAGAGCTAGCACACCGTGCTTTAGCTCACCAGACATGACAGCCTCGCAGTGAAGATAAGAAATTTCCTTGATCTTCAAAGCACCCTCGAGAGCAGTCGAGTACTGGCTGCCACGTCCCAGCAGAAGGAGAGACTTCTGGTTCTTGAAAGTCTTGGAGCAGAGCTCCTTAATAGATTGGTCTAACTTCAGAATCTCCTTGATCTGCGTAGAGATATTGGAGAGACCCTCGATAATCTCCTCTCGCCTCTTCTGCTTAGATGCTCGGTCCTCGCTAAGAGATAGGGCAAACATAACCATGGCGACAAATTGAGATGTGTAGGCCTTGGTGGAAGCTACACCAATTTCGGGACCGGCGTTGACGTGAACACCACAGTGGGTCAAGAGAGAAATAGAAGAACCAACCACATTCACTATACCGACAGTGAGAGCACCACGCTCTAAGCAGTATCGAAGGGCCATCAAGGAGTCAGCCGTTTCACCGGATTGGGAAACGAACACACACGTGTCATCACGGAAAACGGGCGCCTCTCTGTCGAGGAAGTCGGAAGCCAATTCCACAGCAATTGGAATCTCAGCAAGTTCCTCGAAGATACCCCGGACGGCCATGCAAGAGTGATAACTTGTTCCACAGGCAATAAAGATTATACGTCGGCATCGGCGAATAGTCGCGATGTATGATCTTAGACCACCAAGGGTAACACTCTTGTGTTCAATGTCGAGACGGCCTCTCATAGTGTTGACAACAGACTCAGGCTGCTCAAAAATTTCCTTCTGCATGAAATGGTCGAACTTGCCCTTCATGATCTCCTGGAGCTCAAGCTCCAGAGTCTGGATGTTACGAACATTCGAGCTACCATCAGCCTTCTTGAGGCGGTGAATGTTCAGCGAGCCCTCATGAATGTGGGCAATGTCGTCATCCTCCAGGTACATGACCTTCTTTGTGTGCTCAACGATAGCCGAGGGGTCAGAGGAAAGGAAGAACTCAGCAGGCATAGGCAAGCCATCGTCAGTCATGAAAGCTCGAGACTGCGAGCGGTGGAGTAGGGACTTGTCGGGGGCGCCAAGCAGAGAGCTGGGAGCCAGGAAGTTGTCGCTCTGCTTCTTCAAGGCAACGTTCTGCGAGGCGGCCTCGGCGGGTAAGGCGCCATTCTCCTCGGAATATTCAACATCGACGAAGTCGACCTTCATGCGCTTCTGGGTCTTCACACCAATAACGAGGGGTGAACCCTTACGAGCAGCAATGACCTCATGAGGATAGTGAACCGATTTGATCAGCAAACCGTAGGCACCCTCAAGCTCGGAAATGACGGCCTTAGCAAGGTCGACAAAGTCAATGTGGGGATGTTGATCATACAAGTACTTTGCGAGCTTCGCAATGCACTCTGTGTCGGTCTCGGTCTCGAACTTAAAGCCCTTTGCGGAAAGGAGGGTCTTCAATTCCTTGTAATTGGTGATGATGCCATTGTGGACAACTGAAAATTCCCATGTGGGGTCGGATCTAGAAGTGTGACGGTCGGATTAGCAAGGGGACTCGTAAGCTCTGCTGTGTAAAGGTATTTACCGGTGGGGATGGCAGTTCAGCCGAGAGGGAGGACCATGAGTAGCCCATCGAGTATGGGCGATACCGGCATGTGAGTCGAAAACCTTGGTGAGGTCTGGTTTGGACTCCTCGATGAGTTGCTTGAGCTTAGCAACCTTACCGACCTCCTTGAAAGCGAGCACTTCCTTCTTCTTGTCGCCATCGACAGCTAGACCGGCCGAGTCATATCCACGGTACTCTAGACGAGAAAGACCTATTTAATAAATCGGTACATGTCAGCTTTCAGACTTCCATTTAATACCTATTATTTGGTATGGGTAATTCTGGGTTATATAAAATGCAAACAACATGTACAGCAGGTGTGGAAAGGAGCGGGATGCGGCAGGTTGTCGTGTCTCACCGTTTACCAATGTGTCGAGGATAAACTTCCGGTCCTTCTCGACCAGGTAGTTAATGTAACCGAAAATTCCACTATTATAGGAACCCGAATTAGCACTCTGAATTGATTCTCACAATTGGATCCTCCAAAGCTGCTTTTATCCCAACAACTTCATCCTAGAGACCGAGCAATGATGACGGCATAGCTCAACCCACGAATTGGGCTGACCGCTAGATTCGCTGGTAGGCATAAAGCTCCATCTCGTCTCTGAGGAGTGTTGGGGATAGTAGGACAAAGGGATTTCGATCGAGTTCACATACCACATGTTGCCTTCTGATGTTGATGTTGATGTTGTGAAGCAATAATACGGGTGTTTATGTGGCCCGAACTGCGGGATTCACTCTTCTTCCTAGCTCTTGGAGGGTTTTCCCAGGGTATCAACGATAAAAACGAAAGTCAATAGCGGTGAGCTTTGGAGGGGGGAAGCCTTTTGGGGGATTGACAGGATTAAGGAGGAAGAAGAAAGGATAGAGTTTCCAGAACTTGTTTGGGGGGTAGAAAGGTTGGGAGGGCCAAGCTGGGACCTTTTTAAAGGTAAAAAAGGGTTGTTATGGTATGGCTTTTTGTACGAAAGAACACTGGTGCTGGCATAGGCTTTTAGACTTGGTTGTTACCAAGTGAGGCAGCATGTACGAGGACGTAGCTACCATAGTACCATTACTAGTGGGCGGCGATGGACCTTAGAAGGTAAGAGGGGCTACCAGGGGGGGTAGGTGGAGGGGGGAGAGAACAGTGATGTATGTACCTTGCTACGATCGAATCCATGCCTTACTCGTGTGAAGTACGAGCCAAGTATCTTTAAGCCTGCTATCGTATACTAGCGCGACCCCCAAGGTACTTCTCCGATACAACCCTACATCCTACCACCAACTCGAACATCCACAACATCATGCAGCTGCAACGTACCTAGGTACCTAAGGTATGTATGTCCATATGTACATAAGGCAAGTACATTCAATGATACTACCTAGGTAGGTACCGTATCGTATGCGTGTCTACCGCCTACTACGCATGTACATAGCGTATTTGCTTGCTGCGCTTCCTCCATGGTAGGTACATGATGTATGCCACGCACATACCTACCTTAAGGTCTAGGTTAACCTCATAACTACCTCCCAAACCAAACGCTGGCAACTTTGTAAAAGTTTAAAACATATTTTCTTTCATCCTCCAAGTTGATCTATTGGACTTGTTGTGTTCTCTATCCTACATCCTTCCATTTAAGCCAATCCTACCTATTATTCAATCCAAACCCCGTCAACTTCTTATTTGGTCTGCCTTTTATTTATCTTTGTGACGTCCTTCGAAATACTTAATAAACCAGCGTGCTTAAAAACCTTATGTTCCTCGTTCTCATTCTCCAGCATTCTATTTGTTGCAAAGGGCGGAATCCAGCTTGTCAGCCCTTGTTTTAGAATCTACCGCCTTTCCTTATGTTTCTTGTCTTTGTGCTCCTAACCTCCTATCTTTTCAACTTAGCCAATCATGGTTTAATATTTATGCAGCGTGCCGAGCCTTTTCATCGTCTAGGCAATGGCCAGCTTGCTAAATACGACGATAATAAAATAACTTCGTTGTTTTACAAAAACTGCCCCCGCCCATCTCAACTTCGCCTCCACTCTTAATTCATGACTCCGAAAACGAAAAAGAATCGTGTTGCACACATATTCTCAACGTTGCCAATGATTACTTATTAGTCTACCTTTTTCCCCATTATCTTCGTAAAAATATATATATATATATATATAAATATATAAATAAAATTAACGACCAGCTGGTCTGTGAAAATTTTACTAAAATACCGAGTAGATACTATCAATGCCTGCGCCACCACCCGATGGAGCGTCAACACTATCAATTGGTGTCTTCGTGTTCAATGAAGATCGATTTCCAACATGCAGGGCTCGCCGTTTACCGGATCATCATCCTGGCCGCGGCCCCTTATTTTGGGGCTGTACCTGAGCTCTCTGCACTTGGAGCCATACAGGTGAGGCTTGGCCCAGGCCGGCCAAAATGTTACCCTCCACCCCAAGCTCCCTGCTAGCTTGTTGGAAGTCCCGATATCAGAAACAATTCAGCGTCCGAACACGACCTTCTCTGACGACATATCGAAAAGGGGTCGATGGTGCTCAATGATGACGTGGCGTATATATTTCTACTTCATTTCTAACTAAAACCGTTGTCACAAAAAAGTAAAATCAACAGTCTCGTCGAGTTTGAAGAACGCGACCTGCACAATTCGAAAAAGAATCGTCTCGAACGAAGCCCAGTCAATTTCGCAAGGAATGTCGCCATCATCCTTGATAATACAAACCTATCTAACCCTATCTAAGCGGCTGAGCTCTAGTTTTTATTTAGTGGAACACAATCACCTAACATCAACTATCCAGATCTCTGATCTGGTCATTGATCCTTTCCAAAGATAGAGCAATTACTACTAGGCAAGTCAGCACCGGCGTCTCTTATTACATACCATCAATTCACATACAAGATTTAGGTAACCTTTTCCGTACTACGGAGGATCGTATTTCGGACATCCCTTCTCACCTCAATTTAAGCCTCGCTATGAGTGAGAATTTCCGGCCACTGGTTTTCGGCAATAATACTACTACAACAGCGCCGGCTTTCTCTTTGTTTATTTCTCGATTATATTCGTGACAAAACCAACAAGGTCAAAATGGCGATTCAAAGTCAGCTCGGCCTATTACCAACACGCACCATCACCCGCGCCGTCGTCTAGTTAGTGACTTGCGTCTGGTAAGGTTAGCTAAGAATAGCATCAACGCATAAACGCGATCTACCCAATAGGGACCCCTGCAGGGTTCACGCCTGCCCGCTGGTTACCAGTCATGTAGCATTGCCGGCAACCCACCACTCTGATGTCAGATTGACAGGGTAGAAGCTGCTTGGTGAATTTATCCCGGAGGCCTACAGTTCGTAGAAGTCCGAACGACATCTCTCCCAACACGACACGTGGTAGTATCGCATCTACTTAATCTAGTTGATTGGAGATCTCGTTACGCGCAACGCCATCTAATAAGCAAATTTTATCACGAAGTTGTACAGCATATCTGCGATCAGAATAATTTATTAGTCGCAATTGTAACCTCATAGTTTGCAAAGCTATTTACGTGCTCTATACGATTCATGCAGATGGAAACCGGATTCATATCTTCTTCAGTTAGCTAGGTTAGTAACTTTAGGATCAATTACTCCAGCAACTGGTAATAAAGTCATCCACAGGTATTCTTATCTCACACTCTCGTGATCTTTTACCAATTTGAAATTTGTCCGGCGCGAGTCTACTTATATAGTTCTCAAACATGACTAGGTTAGCATATTTCCAATATGATCATAACTACCTAGGTAGCTAGATAGCTAGATAGCTCTCTACGCTAGGGAGAACCCGTCTCTATGTCTCAGTACTTTTTACGACCCCACAAGAAGTTACGAATTGGAGCTTTCATTCAAAAATACGTAGTATCAGCGTTTAATCCAGGTGTTCGGTTTTAATGCCGCAAAGTCAAGGTTTGATATGGCCAGATGGCTTAATTAAGGCTATGCTATAAGAAGCTCTTCTAATAAGAGGTAACTTCCCCAACCTTCAAAACCAAGTTGGTAAGAGGTTCATCATATGCATACATATGGATCCGAGGCTGAGCTGGCCAATCCATGGGACCATTGGTCCTACACTTACACATTCTCACCCATGTATTTCCTCAGCCCTACAATCCTATCTGTCTAGGGACGTATATTTTATCCAATAGGCACCTTGGTTCTATCAGCTCGTTGGACTTGAAAATCTTATCTACATATGACCTTGGTAAACGGAAGTGCCCTTACAGCGGGCTTAAATTGTCTGCCTGTGGGGGTCATATAGGCGAATCCAGGACTCTTCCCCCTTGTTATCTCCATTTGAATATGTAGACTAGGTCAAGTCAGCATTAAGAGACGTATCAACCCTCCAACGTTTACCTAACCATAACAGGTTGGCGGTCCTGGTCCTTAAGCGGAGACTGATGATAGCTATAGTACTTCAGGTTAGACTTTGGCCAGATATCACATAGGTATGAAGATTTACCTCTGATTCTAGAACGGGTATACCTTTCTTTAGAGTTCCCACCCAGACTTCCCGTTTCGTAGACAAAGCTTACAGAAGCTGCGGAGACTCCACTTGCTGATTGCTTCATGCGGACTACCATGTAACTCTACTCACCGCTTTTGTTGATATTACCTACTTCAAGAAACACAGGTTAGATAGCTTATCAAGCTCTAGTCGTGAGGTGTCGTGGACTTGTGATTGCCTATTAGGTTTACTCGTGTGAAGTGTTATATTTACACCTAGCGTACGACTTAGAATACGATTGAGAAGCTATTACTACACCAACTCTATAGAGTAAACGATACCGCATTAGTGTTTCCGGGCGTTTAACTCCGCTTCGACGAATAAACCGTATCCTTTGGCATCTAACAGCCGCAACAACCTTGGCGTGAATATCAATAGTGGATTCGGCAAAGAGAACCAAGGTCTCCCAGAAGATAACCCCCTTTCTATCATGACTACAATCGCTGCATGGTACTAAATCCGGTCTCTAGCATAGGATATAAGTTCTCCAAAGCCCCTACCCCAGACGATCTCCCGTCGCATAAGCACTATACTCTAGGTCAGAGATGGCAGTCCTGATCACTCCATGTTTAGCCTCCAGGTGCTGTAAGATGACCCTTGGGTTTCACTATACGGGGGTAAGAGGTACCGCGGCTGTCGATCAAGTGCCCGTTTTAAGAATAAGTGCTTCAGTGGGACGGCCTTGGGGTAGGTAGTGGAAGGTAATAGGTGCCTGGGATAAGTTTGACGGGACGATTCTAACCTGGAAACTCCGGACACGAAAATAGCAAGGTGATGCGTAGTTTTAGAAAATCATGTGGCATTAAGACAACATAAAGCGATCGAAATCTGATAACTGTAGCGGTTTCGTATAGTTATATAAAAACTATTGAACTCTAAGTACGAGTACGCGCAACCCTGTATAAGACTTACGGAAGCCTGCGAGTATGTCCATTAACGGCGACTCATAGATGGAAACACACCCGGGCGTGCTTGATACTAATAGTCCTTATGGCAACACTCGTTAAGGTTCCCCTAAACCTAGATACCTGGTAAATTAACTATACGACATATTATAGTTGAATAGATCGACCACTATCATACTTGTTATCAGGTCGGATTAGGAGTTCAAGGCGACCCCCCTAAGGGATTTTAATAGCCTTTAGGAGAATCCTCTCCTATAGTATAAGCAAAGAAGCCAAACCCAATCGAGCTCTTAGATATCGTCCTAACCCTCTACTAATCAGCCAACACTCTATATCGAAGGGGATATCTCAATATACCAGGCAACTAAGAAAAGAAAAAGGGAGCAAACACAGTAGCAAATTCATAAGATCGTATTGTCGATCATATTATTAGCGAGGCCAGCAGGAGATCTCGCCTACTGTCTACGTATTTGATAATGGTACACCGAGGACTTGAGTCTACCTAAGTAGTTGGCCAAATTTCAGAATTCCACCTAACTATGCGGAAATACGTGGATAAGGATAGCCACTAACTACTGATAATGCCTCGCGATGTGTTGTCTGGCTTTGTTTCCTTAACCCATTGTCAGGGGAGCACCTGCGCCGCTAGCTGAATACCCTCCGGATCCTAGCTATGCCCGCCTCATAGCTTCTGGTACTCTAGTTTGCCTTCCAATTTCTTCGCCTCCGCTAATTTGCGGACAGCCTTGTTGAAATCATCCTGGTTGACGGCGTCTCGGTAGGCTTTAATAGCGAATAGACCGCTATAAAATAAAGTTAGTATTTCTCTCCCATGTAGTATATTCTACCTAACCGGGGCTGTAAGACTTACGCTTCCGTAACCACGTTTCGTAAATCGGCTCCATTCAGACCGTCGCTCATCTTGACTACGCTCTCAAAGTCGATGTCACCTTCAGTGACGACGCTCTGGGCGTGGATCTTGAGAATCTCAAGACGACCGACTTCATTCGGGAGCGGAATCTCGATCTTACGGTCGAGACGACCGGCACGCAGTAACGCAGGATCTAGAGTATCGGGTCGGTTCGTGGCCATAATAATCTTGGTCT
The DNA here is from genome assembly GCA_025201765.1 of Daldinia sp. FL1419. NCBI lineage: Eukaryota > Fungi > Ascomycota > Sordariomycetes > Xylariales > Hypoxylaceae > Daldinia > Daldinia sp. FL1419. The sequence continues at coordinate 252,785 of MU623350.1, forward strand.
TGCCCAAGTAGTCGAAACCGTCTAACTGGTTGAGCAGCTCCATCAGTGTGCGCTGGATTTCTCGATCTGCACTGGTGCCTTCTGAGAATCGGCGACCACCGATGGCGTCGATCTCGTCCATAAAGATGATGCAAGGTTCGTGTTCCTTGGCGTATCCGAACATTTCTCGTATAAGTCGCGCGGACTCACCGATGTACTTGTCGACGATAGCTGAAGAAACGACTATAAACGGGTATGTTAGCCAAAGCGGACATAGTCGTGGAATATGGAATGGAAACTTTATATACATACCTTTTAAGAAATTTGTTTCTAGACTGCTGGCTACGGCCCTTGCCAACAACGTCTTTCCTGTACCGGGAGGTCCATATAGCAACACACCCTTGGGCGGCTTAATGCCCACCCTTAGAAACAGTTCCGGGTTCTTTAGTGGCAACTCGATAACCTCACGTAACTCTCGGATCTGGTCGTTGAGACCACCAATACCTGCAAAAGAAACCTGGCCGGGATCTTCCAGGGACATGTTGTAGACGAGAGGGTCGACTTCTCGGGGTAGCATTCGCATGATTGTGAGAGTCGTCATATCGAGCGCTACACGGGTTCCTTGCTTTAATTTGGCCTTGTCGACCTTTGATCTGCACCCAACGACATATCGAGGACCCGAAGACGCCTTGACAATAACTATAATAACGAAGTCAGGTTAGCACATCTTTCCCACCTGGAATTCCAAGGAGGTTGGGTTGGTGGCGGCAGTGACGTACATCTTTCTTCGTCAAGCTGCTTTAGGACTTCACCGATAATTTGCCCGACACTTTGTAGAGCCTTGATGTTTTCTTCCGTCTGGTTGAACTCCTTCTCTAATCCCTTGATCTCTAGGCGCAAAGCCTTAAGCTTGGATTCCCACTCTCGCGATTCGATGAGCTTGGCTCGGAGCGCTTGGAGCGCATGCTCCCGTTCTTGGTCCGAGGCCATGGTCTGTGTTGATGATACGAATTCGGAAAGGTATTAAGGGATAATAATAAATGGTAGGGCACTGGGTTAGTATTTCCGTCGGAAAAAAACAAGTTTATATCTTTTACTTGTCGAGAATGGATTTGGATTGCGTCGTGTAGAGAATCGGGATGGATTTGCGGATGGAAAGTTAATTAGATGGAGCTAAACAACGAGGCCGTTAAGCCGTGCTTGCTTGCTGGTTAGTACTAAGCTGATGAAGCTTCCGTTTGCCTGGTCGGGCTTGCCAAATTTGGACCCACTACGTAGTACCAAGCCGAACTTCTACCGTGCACTACCTAGGTACCTACGTCTTCCATGTAATAGGTACCTATGTTCTTCATATGGATGGACCTGACATACTGAATTTATTACATAATACACACTCACATGGATGTGTTTTCGGTATTATTGAGGTACGTATGAAAGAAAATGTACTTAATTATATGCCCCATGACGACCTTCTCCCAATGTTAACCCTTTACATGCCATGTGATAACCTCTCCCCTTAATATTAACAAGATACAAATAGTGATTATAATACATGTATAATACCAACGATGAATGAATTGGGAATGTTCTCTTCCCATTGCTCCAAAGGCCAAGGTATTGTATATCTCAAAACTTAGCTAAATACATAAAAAGCTATCTGCTAGAATGGAAGTGAATTAGAAATGTAAAGCTTGATCGTTCATTAAAACTTATCCTGCAATTCGAACCTTTCGAGGATCAAAAGAATACAGTGCAGCCAATACTATGCTTTCTGGGGTATATGGTGTAAATCGTGATGCAGCAGCGTCCTCGTTACCTACATATTGTAGCATGGTTACCAGCAACTAAGCTGATACAGTGTTTCTGCAAAGTCCCGTCTCCGGGACTCTCTGTAGAACATCATAAGCGTGAATTCATAAAAAAAGAAATTTTAAGAAAAACCCCTCTCATTGGGATTCTGCTTCTGCTTCCGCTTCCGCTTCCGCCTTCTGCCACTCGGTTGTGATCTCCTCTCGCACCGTCCGACACCATTTCCAGATTGCTGCCTCGAAGTCTATCCATACTTGAGGATCAGTATTGTAGACCACTCCCATGACGTCTACTTTTAGCATCACTTCGTATCGGAGTTCGGCTGCTTTAATCCAGTACCGTAAGTTGTCTGCACATCGATATGGCTTTTGCGTATCCGTATGAAAGGCCCCGATAGCACCAAAACGTCGCCGTGACTTCTTGACTGCTGTGTTATGAAGTCTGACAAGCTTAAGGCCATTCTGCAGGCTCTCCAAGAACGGAGTCGGCAGTTCTGTCGCCTCGCTAGCAGGCGTCCATGGAGGTAATGGTTCTGTGTCAGAGTCGATCGAGCCCAAAAACGCAATCTCGCGCTCGATTTCCCTTCCTGTCCAGTCACCCTTTATCCACGTCCAACTAGCTCTTTCAGCACGTTCTGCCTTCTCTATCTCTTCCTCTTTTCTAAGCATAGTGCGGATGCTTTCAATCCATGAAGCCATCGTCTTGTGTTCTTCGCCACGAGGACCGCCTGCGAAACACCTAGTTGCCATATGCTTCAGTACCTCCATGACGGAAAGTAGCTCCGAACGTATCTCTTTTTCAGACTTGATAGAGTCTAAACGGTCTGGATGCTCGTGCGCCGTGTAGTAAATTTTTGCAGCACGGATAGCCAGGGTCATCACGTCGAGTAATTGGACTCCTTGGACTTCGTACATAGTTTGGGTCGGCTTGGGCTTCGAGTTGCCCACTATCGGGGTCGCCTCCGTAAGTGTTTTTGAGGCATTATCCAGCGCCTTGGTCAGGTCTGCTTTTAGCTCCTCGATCGTAGGGGGTCTAGGAATATGTTTCTCCCGATGAATATAGGTACTTGTAGTCGGCGGCAAGACATCAAAATCCGGTTCTTCGAAATCATCCCAATAAAACCCATCTGGATCTTCTGTGGGTGACTCAACCATGATACCGTTACTGAGATTCTGAGCACCGAGGTCCGGGCTGCTGCCCATCGAGGCGTAGGAAGAGTCCACATCTGAGCCAGAAGTTTTCTGGTTCAACACAGCAGCGGGATCTAACTGCGACAAGTCCAAGGTGGCCCTTGGGTGTCTTTTTCTTGCCAGCTGGCCTCCCTTTCCATCTAATAGCCCCGTTCTTGCGAAATAGTATTGAAGATGGGATATACTTCCTAAACTCAGGACACTCTCCCGGTGCCTTGCACTGCTAGCAAAGTCTGTCCCTTGCGGTTTTGTAAAACCGCGCCTCTTCAGTGGTCTGTCCAAGCTTATCGTGGACAAGCGCGACGAAGCGTAGCTTGAAGAAGACAATCTAGACGTATCACTAACTAGTGAATCTCTATATGAGCCATCGGCACTTGAGGCGCGAGAGGCAGATGAGGTGGTCGAGAGACAGCGAGCCGAGTCTGCCCTATTGGAACCTATGGCGGGACCGGGAGTTCTCTCGGGAGAGGGGGAGTCGCGGCGAAAGGTTGGTCGCTCGTTCTGGTTAGTTGCCATGATTGATGTTCTGAAATATGGGGATTTAGTAATGTTGGCTGGGGAAGACAGCAGTTTAAATATAGTAGCTGCGTCGTTGATCGAATCGTGGAGGAGTTTTCGATATGAGAATGGAAAGGCGAAAAAACGAAAGGCGGAGAGCGCAGGGCCTAAAGAGAGCGTGGGCCAAGGCTGTTCAACAGCGTCGGGTTAGATTTGGTTATAAATGCGAAATGCGAAATGTGAATTTGTGAAATTCGGGACAAAAAAAGAGGGCGTTGCCTGATGGTCGAATGAGCTTGTGCAACTATTTGCGCCTATTGCATTCTATTGCCTTTGTTGTATCCACGAAAGAGATCCACGAGGAAAATATTCACGAGAAATATCCACGATAGATATGAAAAGAATGTAAATAATATGAAACGAGAGATGTTGATTACTTTGGAATCATGCGTCGGGGAATAAGGATTAGACAAATCGCACACCAGTGGCCGTTTCCCGTTTTTTTTTTACCCCCCATGAAGAGATCAATTAAGGCAACTGGGCAATTAAGGAATATCTTACCTTACCTACTTCTTGCCTAGCGTTACCCATTTATCTTAGCCTACTTATCCTAGTTTCCAGCTTTAGGTACCTATGTAGATATCCAGGAAAGGTGTATCCAGCACATCCGTAAGGAAGTGGGACTTCGGGGAAGGAACCAGGGGCCATATGATTATGTATGACCATATACATGTAGATGGAAGATTATGTGTATGTACAATTGTCTTTTTAGTAAGGTGGTTCGGGTACACTACTTTATTCGCGTCAAACCGGTCCTCGGCTTAGTGGAGACGCGTAAAACAAAATGGATATCTTCCATGTTATCCAATACGCCTTTTTACCCTTTACCCCTTTTTTATGCTCTTACAATATAATGTAGCACTAATCTTCTCTTATTTAAGTTACTAACCTTAGTAACTTTCTAAATATCATCACTCCCAACTTCAGACTCTTTATGTAGTTTCAAATGGATTAATTAATACAAAGGCGATCGTGCCTCATTTTGTGCAGCATAGTTTGCACATGTTGCTCAACCGGCTTTAGTTACAGTGTACCTAATCGAAGACGGTGCGGTGCGTTGGTCTGTACTTTGTGAGTATTGGCTGGGCAACAAGATTTAATTACATTCTTACGAACGTTATGAGGTACTCTAATATTACGGATCCCCCCTTTCTCCTTTAATTACAATGGTTTAGGGGGGGGTTCTTGTCGAGATGCCTTACTCGTCACATAGTTATATCCAATACTTTTGTTTTCTACGTCAAACGTAGAGCACATCTCTTATTATATTCAAGTAGTAGTATCATCCCATTGCTCAATTACCCCGCGGATACCGCGAATAGCGTATAGACAGCTGTCAGTCCTGCAGCAAGATAATGCATAATGCGCGTGATGGCGCTTCTAGAAGCCGGGGGGGGATATATACATAGGTATGTATTCTGTCCTCTAACAACCAAATTTACCCCTAGGCTAAGAGTTAATTATAACTAGGTGCATTCTATTCGAGATTCCCTATGATGACGTAAAGTCTGAGGTAGCCATGCACGAGGTATCTCGTATGTTATGTGATCTTGTATAGAATGGATCTTCATTAACCTAGTATCATTAGATACCTAATTATATGCAGTACGGATCCGTACATTATATCTACCTAGGTATGTACTTACATCCTACTTATTCATCCTTCATGAACCTCATCGCTTCATGAATAGTTATATTCGAAATGCTTATGAATTACTATGCTCATTTCATATCCTCATTTTAATGGAAGTCTGTAGCGTCGTAATATTCATTTTCCATCTTCCCCGATCCTGGGAAAGGTGGTCCTTGCGGTCCTAGCTATCCTAACCAACGGTTCCATGAGCCTTATCCCAACCCATGTGGCACGCTTGGGGTTTACTGTGCACGAGACACTTTTAGATATTTTTATTTAATATTTGCTATCATATTGGTTACAAGGGACGGGTAGTAAGATCTTTAACCAAATGACAAGGCGGCATAAAAGGACAGATTCGATACTGGATGGGGAAGGCATTACGATGATACTGCGCATGCTAATCGGACCCGTCGCCTTTATAAATTGGAAAGTCGTTGACTTTGTGGATGATGGGCTTTAGATAGGTAGGTAGTCAGTGTCAAAGATCCGCAAAGATAAAAAAAAAAAAAAACCCAAACCCGAAAAAACAAGCTGACGTTATGAATCCCCCACTGATTTCCTCGTTATGTAGGTAGGTAGGTATGCACTACCTTAAATCACCGTCTTTAGCTAGGCTGACGAGTTGCTAGGATGCTCTCGGAGGTGTAGACGATGTACTTTAGGATCGTGGAGAGAGGCGAGATTATCAGCGACTGGATATAACGAATAAATGGCTGCTATCCTAGGAGGGGAGAGAGAAAAGTTTCAAGTTGCCTTGCTGACTGACAAATATTAATTAAACCAAAGGAAGTCTCGGGTTCAGAAGACAATATTGCTTCTTTTCATTTTTTTTAAAACTAGCCCTGCCTCTCCCTTTTTGTGATTCTCTATGCGTTGTTATTCTTATTTTACATTGTATTAGTACTATATGCATCACGCATTGTATGTTAATATCCAATTGACTACCTACCTAGTTTATGGCAGATGCGTGAATCGTTGCTTTTTTGCTCAGTCTGACCGAATGCAACGATCCGAGACAACCAGGGTAACTAAAGGTGGCTTGGAAGTTAGGCCGGTTGGTTTTGGGTATTGACATCTTTTGGACACAGACGAAGAAAAAAAACAGTCATCTCTCTTTACCTTTATTTTCGGATTACGACGCGTCTTCAAGGCCCTTACATTCACCAATAATCAAACAAAACGTTTAACCATTCGTTCTACTCTTTCAACCTGCAGCTGCGACACGAACTCGATAAAAACATAGTCAGCAATACCAAAAACTAGCGTCGTATTTGCTATCAAAGTACCTAGGTAGTCAAAGGTAACCCAAAGTGATTGGCCCTCTTCTTTCGACCCGGATAGAATCATCGAGGACTTTTCGATCGCTTCGGATAGGCTCGAGGACAGTTGTTTTAAAAAGAATACGGACCAATTACCGACAGTGGTGAATTCCCAATATACGCCGGAATTGGTTCGACCCACCGGACCCTCAGAATTGGAAGTCATTAGACGGCGGCCTGATAGCCTGGTTGGAAGCTTTTCGCACGTCCTTAACTTGTGCTAAGCAAGCAGGCTAAGGTTGCTGCTTAAAAGCTGCTAGGTGTTACATACATATTGTACACCATAAAGGTCATAGGTCATATAACATTTGAAGGAGATATGAGGTAGGTACCTACATCATTCTGAAAGGGGGAGGTACTTCTATGCACATTACATTTGGAGTACCTTAAAATTTTCATTGCGATTAAATCATTATTGGTTGTAGCAACTCATCGCATGTGCTAGGTACCATTTCTACCTTTTATTCGCTACAAAGTTACATCTAACTTACAAGGTTTAAGGTAGGCGAACAAGATTTGAGAATTGAAGAAGCAACGAAACGGCATAAAAGCGTCTTCTATCAAATGTGTCTTCTTGTACTTAATTTGTGACGAGTACATTGAATCCGCAGCACCCCCACACCCAATCAAGCCTACAAGGCCTGTACGACTCCGCCGACACGCCAATTCCTCCTCGTCCCGACCACGTTACGTGTACCTAATTCCATCCCAGAAAAAAAATAGGAGATCATCCTGTAGCTGCAGAAAAAAAAAAAAAAAAACAAGGAGCCCATCGCCTATGTCTGTGCAGCTGCAGCAGCAGTAAGGAAGTGGGCAACAACACAGACTGCTGCCTCAAACTAAGACGCTAGAGAAACGGAAGGGTGTTAAGGGTTAAGAGATCCCGAACAAGGGAAAAATAAGGTGATAAGAAAAGTGATATATACATTTTTTCCAAGGCACTTTAACACTTTATATCGGTAAATGACAGGCCCATCTGGAGCCGGTCCAGCTGCAGAAGCAGAAGCAGAAGCAGAAGCACCAGCACCAGCACCAGCACCATCAATAGATGCTGTAGCAGGAATAGCAGCAGGGCCAGCTTCTTCACCATCACAAAATCATCTCCACGACCAACACTATATCACCCGGCCTCTTTCTTCCTCTCGCCAATCTCCCACACCGACGGCCTCCGCTTTTTCGGACCCAGGATTTCCTGATCCTGAGCAGCAACAACAAAATGCCGCCGACCCGCCCCCCGATCTTTTGACATTTTCTGACGTTCCGACCGATTTGGTACATCTGGGGCCTCTCCCTACCGACTCCCCTAACAACATCAATAATAATAATAATAGTTCTCCTACAATTAAGCCTAAACATCATCAAGCACGTAGACCGTCCCCTGGCTTGGCAGCCCGTCTCAAAGCTTTAGGTTTCGGTAATCAAAGACAGACTTCATCTTCGCTATCATCACCATCCCATGAACACGTCGGTCGCTTGCCAGAAGATCAGCTGCGGCGACTTGATCAAAAGCATCAAGTCAATTCTACCGACGTCGTCGTTGAACGACGCGGTCGTCCTTGGAAGGGTGCTGGTGCACCTCTTCAATTGTTAAGGTCTAAGTCTAGCCGCGACTCATTTCGAAGGAAGAGTACCAACGAGGAAGAAAGGCTCGACTCAATTGTTCAGGCCGAGCTCTCTCCCAAGCCTGAGCTTCTACCAGAAATAACAGAGGCGCCGCCGTTGGAAATGGACACTAACAAATACCGATTGCCCGACCACACGAATGGAAATGGCACCAAAGCACAACTAGATACCCGGAGGGAACATATTGAACGAGACTCGCAGGTTCCCAAGTTAGAGATCGACGACGACGAATCCGAAACGCCGCCTCCGTTGCCTCCCAAAGATACCCCTCCAGGGGGTGCAACTCCCGCCGATTTAACACCTGACTTGCCTGCTTACTTTAACCCCCTCGGCCTCCAACGTGCAGGGTCCATATATACGATATCCCGCGCATCATTCGCCAACCAACTTGCCCAACTTACTGCACTCCAGCTGCCTGATGCCGAGTTACTGTCGAGCAAGGTCGCTGCCATCCCTACAGCCCAGGCGGCAGCGAAGGCCTTGCTAGGCGCTGCGGAGCAGATCCGAAGTTGGATCGCGAAAGCCTCCGAAGTTATCGGAGGTCTAGACAGCGACGATGACGTCGAGTGGGCTGCAGCTGGGGGCAGAGAAGGGTATGAAGAGGTAGAAAATGCCATCACAAGATTCGAGGGACTTATCAACGTCTACGTGGGCGCGATCGAAGAGCTCCAAAACAGGCCAGATATCGTTAGCGTATCTGGTGAGGATCTACAAAAGGCGGTCGCGCAAATGGAGGCTATTATGAATGCATGGGCCAAGATCCGAACCACCCTGAATAATATCAAAACTCAAGTCGAGACAGCTATGGAGTGGGAAGAGCTGTGGAACATGGTCCTCGGCGATATCCAGAATGAAATGGACGAGCTAAGCCGACTCATATTTGAGATGGAAGAACGGCGCCATAAATCAATGATGGCCGTTTCAAATGGGGATGGTATGGATATAGGCGACCTTGAAACCATCGTTGAGGAGACGCCGCCGGCCGTCATGCGCAACAACCGATATAGCATGCCGTCGTTTCCGCTCAGTCCAAGCTCTCCGGGGACTCCCGCACTCACCCAAGATGACTCGAGCTTACTTGCATTGTTCGCGCGGATGCAGCCGCTAAGGGCATCCCTAGACTTCTTACCAATGCGACTCTCGGTATTCGAGGCTAGAGCTTCCGGAGCCTTTCCAACAGCTTGTGAAGAGCTGGAGATGAGGCGAGCAGGATTAGAAGCCAGCTATAAAAAGCTCGAGAAGGATGCCGAGTCCCTTAGAAAGGAACTCGGCGAGGATAAATGGGTACTCGTCTTCCGTGGTGCCGGTAGGCAGGCTCAGAAAATGATCGAGTCTGTAGACCGAAGCATGGGAAAGGTATACGAGGCTGTGGACCAGGGATTACATCACTCTAATCCTACGACGATGAGCAAGAAGATTGAGAATTATGAGGCAAAGAAGATGCATTACGGACCAGCAATCGAGCGTGTGTTATCTATCATCGACAAGGGCGTCAAGGATAGACTTACCGTGAACGGCGAAATTCTTCGGTTACATAATGAGTTGGAAGCTAAATGGGAAGAAGTAAGAGAATCTATGAGGAAGATGGGCGTCATGATAGAGGATATTCAATCCAGCAAGCATAACCAGCAGCTACGGGACTCTATCTCTAGTATGCTCTCAAACGATAGGTCGACTATTGCCAGCGGCAATGAGACCCCAGGGAGTTCGCCGCCATCGTCGGTTGTCATGTCCAACCTAGGTTTTGATCCAACCACTCCCCTAACACACCAGAAGAGGCGTACTACTACCAGTGGTGGAAGTAGTCTACCCCAGCCAGCTACAGCTCGTAGGAGTAGCTCAAGTTTAGCTCCTTCACAACGGCCAGCTAGGTCCCGGCTTTCCATGTTCCAACCAAGTACTACCAGCCTAACGCCGCCTAGAAGCGGCAGCGTCACCCCTCTCAATCGTCCCTCGAAATCTAGTTCTAGTGTTGCCGACAACCGCCCACGATGGAATGCATCCACGAATACCAATGATTCTGACGTAGGACATAACTTCAAGCCGCTCACTCTTACCATGCCTAGCCCATACGCCAGAACAACACCTGCTCCTGGACGCTCGTCATCCTCACTCGGGCAGTCTTCTGGGGGCTCGAAGCTTCCACTCCGCAGCTCATTAACCATGGCGACTTCTTCCTCGCCTGCACTCGAGGATACGCCTCCTAGAAAGAGCACTTCTCGGCTTTCCTTCCGCGACCGGATTAATGCTGCTGCCTCTGCAGGCCAATCCGTTCCGCCGTCGGCAGCCAAGTCCCGGTCATCACAAGGCTCTTCTACGTTTGATAACCGAAGGGCTTCCCTTCAGCCGCCGAGACTAGACTTCGGAATAGGCGATTCTAGGAGGCCGGTTAGTTCCATGTCTACAAGCAACCGGCGTATAAGCTTGCTTCCTCAGCCAAAGTCGAAGATGGAAGATTCAACCGGCCGCCATAGCCCACAGGCTACCGCCGCGGCACGCGTGGCTATGAATAGGGGTAGCACCTTGACAGAGTCGAAGCCCAAGGATAATAAACCCCGTTGGCACTTTTAGGCCTGTTCTCTTGTTTAACGGTCTTGTGGACTACCGCGAGCGCAACAATAGAGAAGACCAGGTCACTCCCTTGTGCTACATATCCCATCTATTGAAGTTTCACAAGACGGGCCTTGTCTCCTTATCTTCGATTCTACTTCAATGATACGACGAAGGATTACGCTTTCCCCTTCAGTGTCACTGGTATTTAAGTTATACAATCGTTAATAGGTTAGCGGCCGGCACGAATCTCGTAGGCATGAGGCGATAACCAAGCTTTAGCTACTACGTTTCCCTTGGAGTTTGGATTATTCATTACATCCATATTCATCCCGCCGTATTTTGACGCGGAAACGAGGGCATACGCAACATGGCGAATGCGGAGGTGGGGCCAAGGCGTTCTCAGGGTATTTCTAGGTTTTTTTTTTATTTTTTTTTTTTTATTAATTGGGGTCGTCGTGGAAATGGGTCCCTTCATAGTGATACCTTTTATTTATGTCTCTTCTATTATATCCAACTTTCCATCTCTACTATAAGCATTTTCCCAGGGGGAGAGATGTCTTTGGCATATAATTGAAGGGGGCCCAAACAAGCGCTCTTGTGGTTCTAGAGGCTGAACAGATTGAGCATGCCGAGAGCGATATATGAGACATTACGGGGTCTCCGCGAAAAGATAAGGAGAGGCGAAAGGGTAATATTCCTTCGTCCCCCCTCCCAACGAGGGGAATGGTGAGTTCTGTGACAGAAGCGAGCATTGAATTGTTGTACGATATATCTACTACTACTATTTACTGTACCTACGTAACCCATTCATTCATCGGTCGTCGTTTTTCCAAGACGTCCAGAGGCGTACGGTATGGGATGGGATAGGCTAGGCTAAGGGGGCAGGCGTAGTCTATAAATTTGAGAAGTGGTATTAAGCCATGCCGTGGAGTTTTAAAGGACCGTGCTAGCTTTTCGACGGAGTTGTGATCTATAGGTACCTGCTATATTCCTTACGTGGCACGGTAGATGCGCCTATCGTTTGTGAAACCGGGCATCGACCAAAGTACCTACCTAGACTTATACACCGAAAATATCAAGATACAGTCGACTCGGAATATCATGTCACTTTAACTGTTAGGTGTATAAAGGTACCTAGTTAAGTGAATGGCAAGCCGTAGGAGAGTTTGGCTCGTCAACCACAACTAAATTCACTCCCTACAAACCCGTGGATGTCAGGCGAGGATGTTGTACTACCCTGCTACACCTTGGGCAGACTCAGGCCCCCAATGATGTAACTTTCATTGGGAATTGTCTATTTCCTGGCGCCAGATATGCGGACGAGGTGTAGTTTTGTATAATTACCTACTTGGGGAGTGCGTTACTCTGGGAGATATATTCAACCTCTGTAGAGCTTCGTGGTGTCGTGGAATACGCTGCAGAGCGCTATAGGAGTAGCCTTATGGTTCTACAAGCACAATCAGCCTCGTCCAACGTCGATCAAGATCAGGGCGGCCGCTAGTTACATGGGACCTGGAGAAGGGTCTACTGACTGGTCGGTATGGTTACATCTGACCCGAGGGTATGTTGATATCTTGTTCATCGTCGGCCAGCCACGTACAGTCACGGCTGGTGTTAAGAAAGTGTGTGTCTTCTATTAGTGAATGTAATCAGGTAGGCCTCATACGGTAGGTAGGTCCCTTATAAACACACGACTAGTTCTTGCAAGTTAATACAGACTCGCTCTTCTACTTTACCCAAAACTTTCCAACCCCGAATAAACAAATAATAGATCACTATATTACCATAAAGACTATCGAGACTATACTTAATTAGAAATTATGACGTCTCGTAAGTAATTCTACTCTAAACTATCTATTCGATCATTTCACTATTGCGCCTTTAGAATTCTTACCTAACTCAAGACCTGCTTGGTCTCTTGTCTCGTCCGTTTTTGCTATTTATGTTTGATTTTTACCGTACCAAGTATCCAATTTACGTCTAAATCTAACCGATCAATCTTTAGTTATTAATAACGCCGGCTCTCTAGTTAATAGAGTCCCCAAGGCCTACCATGAAGACCAATCCTCCAAAGTTGCTACCATGGGCGAATGGGGTATTGACAACCCCGTCAACTTTTCGTCTATAAGTCGCCATGGGTGGCCCAATTGGGAGAGCGTGACCGTCGGGAATGAGTCGAATACTCTAGATGGAGGCAATGTCTGCACAGCGTGCGATGTGATAACAACGAGAGGAGATGGGTTACGCCTAGTAAGCCTCCAGTTCCCCCAATATCATCCCTTCGCTATATATATTTAATCACTCGTCTTGATTAATAGCTTCGCCATTTCGATCTTGGCTTGAGTCGGGGTGTCGTACGAGCTATCTCGAAATATATCACCCTGGACCACCTATTAACGACATACGACTCACTTGGCCACGATGTGCTTATTCTTAACCGCATAGTAGAGTGTAACAAGCTTTGCTATACTCTTCTATTGATACCTATCTTGCTTCTCTTTGTCAGTTGTACATGGGCCACGTTGAGAAGGTTGCTATCCAGATGGCGAGACCTTTCTCAACATCAGCCGGGCCCCCCTGCCCAGATATTCATTAACGTATCAAATGACCAGTACGCATACCGCTGGACACCGGGGGCCATACTCACATGGAGCACTGACCGGGACAGCTTTCCTGATGATGATAAAGCTAGTCTTGCTCGTTATGGTCTCGAGAGGGCGGCCGCAAAATGGAACGAGGGCAAGATTGGTGTAACATTTAAGGAGGTCGAAGACGACCAGCCGGCCTTGATCCGCCTTACGTACAAGTTCTTTTCCCGCGAAAAGCCTACGCTTATGGCCGAAGCATTCTTTCCGGGCTCTCTGGGAGATCAACGACTATATGTGTACGAGCTATCTTTCCGGGTCGTGGGCTCTGACCTAAACAGCATGGCCGGCGTCCTTTGCCATGAGCTTGGACATATCCTCGGCCTTCGACACGAGTTCGCACAGGAGGCAGAAGCAGAAAGGCTTTACCCGTCGTATCTACTCGGCCAGCGAAATGGTTCCTCAATCATGAACTATTTCGAGAAGGTGTCCGACTACCGCATCCAAGAAGACGATTACCACCACGTAAGACGATTTTATACGGCCGATACCTATCAACTCCGCGAATTCGAGATCAGAAACCAAGACCCTAAAGCATCCGAGAAACGATGGGACCGCGTCGCCAGATACTTCGGAATGATGTCTCCTTTCCGGCTGATTACGAAACTCTTCGGTAAATGTACTAGAATCTTACGTATATTGGACAGACATTGGGTAAACGGAACTTGGTTATCGGTGGTTTTATGGCGTGTGGTGGTCGTAGTTATGAGATGACTCTTTACTTTAACGAGGCCTGACGTTTGGCTTATCCCCCGGTGCATGGGTGAGGATAGAATGGTCTTAGGGCTGGGTTTCGAGGCCTCGGTGTCCGTCCTAACGGATGGCGCATATAAAATGACTCGGTGTTTTCTAGCTATTGATAGATATTACTAGATCAGTATGATATCTCTTATAATAAGATCCTCCACAATGCAATGTTTTGGATCCTAGGCTGTAGGCGCCTATCGCTCTGGGTATCTTAGAACGAGGCTACCTCCAACACCATACACCCTCTATTTTACTTTGAGGCTTTGAATCAACTCTACAGTCCTCGGGGGACACATGCTGGACAATGGTAGGGTCGGTATGTTATATCCTGCCTCCCCCCTTTCACTTTCGTGTCTTTTATCAACTTAAAACATATGGCATGTGTCGTACGCTAAGCAAAACACCACGCAATCGCAATCATAACCGCCCTGGGGGGTGTCCGGGGGTATCTTAACAACTTAACGTATCTTGGTATCTATTTATCTACCGCCATGCCGAAAAACAAATCCGTAGACGTTCCAAAGTTCGTAAATCCATGCCAAAGCGAAACGGCGAGCAAGTCGCAGAATAACAGGAATGCACACACGCAAGCATCCCTAAGGTCGGCAGAAAAACATAGGCAGGTAACGTTAGAGAATCTCAAAATTATAAACGCCTTCAAGTACGCCGCCGGGTCCGGTTTCCCCTCGCCATGTCATGCGAATAAGCATAAAACGCGCACCTTGGTAATCTTTTATATACCGCGCTCCGTTCAAGCAGCAAGCCAATCAATCAGTCAATCAATCAAAACTCTCAACTCCTCAATACTCCATGAGTCCTATCCCGCTTTGGCTTACACCTTGAGGCTTCGCCTTGCTGCTACTACCGGCGCCTGTAGATTTTCCCGTTCGCTTCGATCCGCTAAAGGCGGTTGAGGACGCAGTCTTCCTACTGCTAGCGGTAGCTTTCTTCTTGACGCCGCTATATGGCTTGCTTGCCCTAATAGAGCCTCCCGATGACCGACGCTGGAATGACTTCTTGCCTCCGCGCCACGTGCTTCCTTTTGATGGCCGAGCTGTGGACGGCGTAGAGCGCGCACGGGATGTCGTGACTCCTCGCCTAGCAGGTTCGGCTGAATGGCTGAAGTAGGATGACACCGCACCCGGCTCATCGAAGCCTTCTTCTCCGTCGTCCTCGATATCGTCCATATCGTCGTCGCTCGAAACAAGGTCAACAACATCGCGAGAACCTGATGCGGTAGCAGCTTCTCGAGGACTCGTATGGCTCATGATCTCTTTGTATTGTTCATGATATTGCCGTATTAAGGGTAACAATTTACTACCATACCTATCCACCTTGTCGCTGTTGATGCCAGGAATCAAACGCATCTTATCCAGTGAAATGGTCCACCTTATTGCCATTTCTCGGAGTTGCTGCTCGGTAAAAATAGGCGAGCGCAGGTTTTTCGAATTCCGTAACTTTTCTTCTAGCTCTTTAGCCTCTACGAAGAAACTTTGAAGGATATCGTCATGAATTCCGGTCAGCTCAGCACTGTCCATACGCGCATCGTGAGATATTGGAGGCCCAAGCGTAATTTGTTGCGACCGGGTTTTAGATCGTGGAGGAGGCATTGATTCAAAGTCATCGTCGGAATCATCGGCAACTACAAACCCATCCTTAGCGTACCCATTGCTAAATTTAGATATGTCCTCGTCGCTATCTTCGTCTTCCGAGATCATTAAAGCCTTGCCTTTCCTCTTACGGTCCTTATCTTGAACAGGCGATGACACGTTCGTAGATGGGACATAACTGGTGGCAGTCTGCTTCGTCGCGGCAGTAGCCGGTTGGCTAATTCGTGTCTGCCTCTTGGACGTGCCGCCCTGACTATCCTTGCCCTTAACTCGGGTAGTCAGGTAAAGCCGGCGTTGATTATTTAAGAACGCAGACGCTCCTGGTCCAACCTATGCGACTATTAGCGAAGTAAATAGCAAAATATCAAGTAGGCAATATTACCTTGAAATACTGAATGGCCATTCTAGACTTGTTGTTGAAGATATTCTCTTCCCTTAATGCATCGGCTGCAACAAGTCGGTCGACGATTCGATGTATTTCGTGTTTTGGCATCTGCTTAGCGATCCCACGATACTGTTCCGTTCCTGACCTATATTCCGATATTTTCTTTTTGCCCATCAAGAAATCCGTACATTGAATGATCGTGAGCTTTCCTTGGGATTTTATAATCGACAGTATCGCGATTGCGTACTCGCTAAGGTCCTTCTGCTCAAATGACTCTTGATTTAGACAGTTGTCACAGGTTTTGCCGCATTCCTTCTTATCAAAGGCTTCCCCAAAATAACGAAGAATTTCCACTCGTCGACAGTCGCTCTGATTATCACAGAAGGCGGCCACAGTGTTTAGCATGTTCTTTTGCCTTTCCTTCTGCTCTTCGCTGCCGTCACCGTCCATTATCATCCGCCTGAGGGAGTAAACATCACCGTAATTGAAGTACAAGTAGCACTCGGAAGGTAACCCATCCCGGCCAGCACGGCCAGTCTCCTGGTAATACCCTTCGAGACTCTTGGGTATGGAGTGATGAATGACGAAGCGCACATCAGGTTTGTCAATCCCCATCCCAAACGCTATAGTCGCTACAACTACCTTGATTCGACCGGCTTGCCAATTTTTCTGGACATTTGTTTTCTCCTCAGCCTTGATACTCGCGTGATAATGGTGAGCGGCTATTCCATGGCCTCGCAATTTTTCTGCGATCTTTTCTGCCCCTTTACGGGAAAGAGTATAGACGATACCTGTCTTTCCACTGTATTTCGAGTTGATTAGTTCAGCGATACTTTCAACGCTGTCTTTTTCTTTCTTTAACACCTCGTAGTAGAGGTTAGGACGATTAAAGCTCTGCGAAAACTCCTGGCATGCCTCAATCCCTAGATTGTGCTTCACATCCAGGATGACGTTTTTCGTTGCGGTAGCAGTTAGGGCCATTAGAGGAACCCCAGGAAACATGTCTCTGAAGCTGCCGAGCTCTTTGTAGTCTGGCCGAAAATCGTGGCCCCATTGGCTTACACAGTGCGCTTCGTCAATTACAAGGCGCGCAAGCTTCTTATTTTCGTAAAGAGTGGATAGACCGTCTATAAAAGCTTTGCTTTTGTTGATCATCTCAGGAGTAACGTAAAGAAGTTGTATATGGTGCTCAGGGTGGCTTTCCTTCAAATAATCCATAATCTCATTACGTTCTGCCCGAGCTAGCTCACCACTAAATGCGGAAGCTTTGATGTTCAAGGCTTTGAGGTGATATACCTGGTCTTGCATCAGGCTGATGAGGGGAGACACAACAACCGTCACCCCATGTGTCTTTCCACTCGTGACCACCGCTGGCAGTTGATAACAGAGAGACTTACCGCCTCCTGTAGGCATTAGAATAAACGCATCTTTACCCGCTAGAGTAGCATCGATTGCTTCGAGCTGGTTATGCCTAAATCCGGACATCCTAAACCTATCCTTTAACGCTCTTCTCACGTCTTTGAACCACGGACGATTCTTGAGCTCACGTGAAACTTGCGCCGACATGGATGGGTTCACGGTCTTCGCAATGGCCAGTTTTTGGGGCCGTACTCCCGCATTTCCAGACGTTTCCGAAAGGACGGAACGATGAGTCCTAGATGATCTATTCTCCGAGGACGATTGCTGGAGCTCGAGCTCCTCCGCAAATTCGGCCATATCCACATCATCACTATAGTCGCTTTGATAGCCTTGCTTCTGGCTAGATTTCGTTTTGGTCGGGCTTTTATGTCTTTTGAGGCTCCCCTCTTGAATTGTATCTAATGTCTTCTTCGGCATCCGCCGACTAGCAGTAGGGAATGGGTCATCAAACAAGTCATCACCGTCATCAAAGTCATAGGAGTCCTGACGTATGGTCACAGGTGGCTTCTGGCGAGTTGGGGATCTTGCTAGCCTACTGTTACTAGTTATTGTAAACGGTGGTGGTTCCTCGGTCGTTTCGTCGAATTCAGGTATAGGGGAAGCTACCCGGCGACGGGACCTCTCTGTCGTACTCTGTGGCGGTAATGGTACTTCGTCATCATCCTCCGGCAAGGATTCATCCGGTTGATGAGAGAGCTGAGTCTGGAGAATGACCTGAGTACCACCTCGTGGAACTAATGTCGACTCCCGCGATAAGGTCGTCGACGGGGCAGCCCTGGCTGCTTGGGTTGCACGTACAATAGGGTCAGGGTTCTCTGGTTCGGCATTATGGTCCTCGCGAGTCTCGAAAAAACTCTTATTGTCAATACCAGCTCTCAAGAGGCTAGGCTTTAAGGATAACCGGCGTTCTTTGAGCAACTCTTCCAATTCTTCAAGCCGTGCCTCGTCGTCTTGTGTATCCAAGTCCTGGTCGTAAGCATCCGAGATTCTCGAAATTAAAGCCTCTTTTTTGAGTTGCACTTCCTCATAAGAACGAAAGCTGTTTGAAAGATCACCCAAAGCTGTCTGCTGTCGTACCAGTTGCTCTTTCTCCAGCTTGAGACGACTTCTAGGCCCAAGGTCACCGCTTTTCAAGGATTGCTTATATGCATCCTTGTTGCCTTGCAATTTCCCCTCCAGAATTTCCCTTGCTTTTTCAATGGTGACTAAAGGCTGCATAAGAAATAATTCCAGAATGATATCCTTCTCGCCCTCGTCAATAATGATACTTGGTTCAGTCATCAACTGAGATGTCTGAGAGTGTCCGGTGTCTATGTCCTGATCGTAGCCCCTAGTTATACTGACTTGGGAGGATGCATGCTGCTTAGGTTTTTGGGATGAGTGAAACGGTGTGCGCCTCTCGCTTTGGGGCACCTGCTTTGGCTTTGAGGGCGTATCGTAGGCAACAACATCATCGGCATCTAGGTATCTCCGGACCGAAGTTTTAGGGCGGCTAGTTGAGTGAGCTGTGCTGTCTGGCGCGTTGTAAGGAGGAGGCGTTATAAGTTCGTCGTCCGAGTCCTCGATGACTCGGTCATCGCGTTTCGAAATTTTATATTTCTGTGTTGTCTGTGCTTTGGGAGTTTCGGGGGCATCCTCCGTGAATGAATCATGTGCAGAAGAGATTGTGGGTTTCTCTGTATCTAGTGCATCGTAGGGATCGATATTTTTCATTGATGGCTTAGCGGGAGATCGTTTTATGATACGCTCCGCAGTAGACGAAGAATCATCTGCAGCAACCTCCTCTCTTTTGGCCCGCCGAACCGTGTCCTTCTTAGACGGACTTGCAGTTTTCGATGGGGACTGGCTAACCGCCGTTTTCAACTTCGTCTTAGCTGGCGATCTAGTCGGAGACTTCTTAAGGTGAGAATGCATGGATTCCTCCTCGGATAATACCTCGTAGATGTCGGGGAAATCATCTGTTTCAGTGGTAGTGATAATTGGAGGTTGACTGATCTGGTCACTTTTTCTTTTTTTACCTCGTTTAGGAGTCAACGGCGCAGGCCGCGTAGCATGTTCCTCCTCCCATACCATCACATCGCTCCCAAATGCTACCGAGTTTTCGGTCGTGGTGATAGGCTCCGCTCGCATGGCATGCTCCTCTTCCCATACCATGATATCGGTACCGAACGCAACTGATGGCGCAGTGGTGGTAGAAGCCGGACCGGGCCGAGCAGCAAAATCTTCCCGCCATAGAGCAACGTTGCTTCCAAACGCGATGGAGTTTAGAGAAGCAAGTTCGTCATCGTTAGTCAAATCAACCGTATCAAAGGTGCGGTCACTTCCAAATACTGATCCTGGGGTTGGAAGCTGCTCTCGGGGCGAAGTCCTTTTCTTAGCCGAACTCGCAACACCTATGATGTTCTCTTAGCCATACTCCCATAATCTTCAAACATCGAATCTGACCTGAATTCTTTAATAACGCAGTATATTCCTTGGCGAGGGATCCCGAACCCGAGCCTAATCCTGACCCTACACTTCCTCTCGTGGATGTTGGTGTAAGCAATTGTTCTTGTTGCAAGACAAGAGCAGGCCTTTTCGAGCCGGATTTTGAAGTCAATCGCCCCATTCTCGCTCCTATCGGACCCCCCCCGGATGCTTCGAGCGGTCTCGCCACCGGTTTCGTCGGCCCATCGGACGGTTCTAAGTTCAAAGATGGAATGTCTGGAAGAGTTGGGTACAAAGGTGGCTCGGCAACGTCTGTGGTACGCGTTTCGGGACGCGAAGCAGTCGAATTAGAGAGGGACGATGGTTGATCTTTCGCAGGTGGTAAGATAGGCGCGTTTGGCGCGGTTAGAGCAACATTCGCGAGTAACCAACTTAAGTGATCGCGAAGATTGTTTCGAGTCATGAAGGCGCCTTGGAACACAAGTTCCACAGAAGCTCCATGAGAATTCTTTAAAAATCAATTATGGCGAAAAAAGAAGAAGCTAGTAGGACATAGTAGGTCGTCCCCTCTTCGTAGTTCTACTTCGGTACGTGACAGTGTTGAGTGTTACTCTGAAAAGTCCGAATTGACGATGGACCCTCTAAAAACGCATGGGCCATGTGACACCAAGTCGCGCGTGCAGGTGATTCAATTTAGCAATGCCGCGTTTTGCAGACACAAAAAATTGTGGGACCACTTAAAAACATTAGTACTTCAGAGGGTATAGGATGTAGTTACTAACACTTGAAAGGTACCTACCTACCTAAGCAGCTAAGGTAGTAAGGGTATTGTTATTAAATAATAAGCACTCAATTGGGTTAAAATATAATTTATGCTGGGTAACATTGGGGGGTAAAATACTACTATTATATTTCTTAGAATAATTCCAGGTTCTGGCCTCAAGGCCTAAAACTATCACGAGGCTGTTGTCACGAGATGGGGGTCCTGGTTTTAAGGTAACAGAGTTGATATTGTAATCCAATATAATTAATTAAGGAATATCTTCTAGGATTTAGATTGACTACTGACAAAATCTATCTAAGAGGTCTTTAGGACCAGCTATATACTAAAATCGGCAGTATGCGCTCCTCCGCTCCATACGGAGCCTTGGAGCAGGTGGGCCCTGGGGTTGTCACGTGCTCCCTGCAGTCCGCGCTCGGGCTTCCTCGTTGGGTTCTTTCCCGCTTACTTCGTAACACTCGTAACACTCATAACTTAAAAATCATTTACGATAACTAACATTTGATGAGTAGCTATTTCAAGTCTACCTACCTAGGTGGTTATTCATTAAATACTTAGGTATGTATATCGTCTACTACCTATTCTATTGCACGCTCGCTTTTCGAATATCCAATGTCATACACAACATGACTATAATCCACCTAACAAGTACCTTCGCCGGACATCGTCTTGGGTTTATCAGTACTATTAAATAAATACATGCCCGTCACGAGCATTTTTCCAGCAGCCGATACGAGAATGGCCACCCAAGATCCAGCAGATCGATAAATACCTGCACCCGCAAGTGATCCGAGGATAAGTGTTGCTAGAAACATGGCACGTCTTGTACGTGGTCTATTGTTTAGCTTGAAGAGTTTGGGGTCGATTAGCAAGTCAATCCACGCCGCCGTGGCCATTGCCGTACTTATCTCCGTCATCTGAAGGGACCGAGACTGCACAACTTGACTGCCAGATGCAAATGCTAAAAGTCCTATAACGATCACCGCGTCGCCACCCTTGAATTCCGCCCCGTGCTGGTATTGCATGGCCGCTGCGCCAAATACTAAGCATGACTGGATGAAGTTGCAGCAGACAAGCCAGAGTCTAAGCCGTGGGCCAACGAGGTGGCTGATTTGGCCCGTTACCCATCCGCCCAAGAGGAAGAAGCCTAGCGCTGACCCAATATTTGCCGTGATAAACATCTCGCCGTTGAGATGTGGTAGTATGATCGCCAACATGAGGAAAACCGTGTTTCCCGTCTGATTCGATGCAAAACAGTGATAGTCTGGGAAGGAGATGGCATCTTGCATGCCCGTGCAACTAATATCAGGCACACGTTAGCTACAACATCTTGACATGTTCTATAAAGCCATAGGTAAGTGATCAACCAGTCGACGTAGATATCCACTCGACCCCTAATATCTCTTCAATCTCCCAACTCTAGTTTAATAAGAAGCTACCCACAAGGTCAAAACAAGCAGTTCGAACTCAGCAAAACCTGATGGACGAACAGGCTCCAACATATGGCACCACGCCCTCGAAAATATCGAGTCCGTGTTGGATGATAAGGTGGAAGCAGAGCTGGGGGTACTGGTTTGCGAATTGTTGAATCCGCTCTGTTCGGAATTGTGAGGGCTATTAACTTTAAGGTCTGCCATGTTTTCCATCAGGAAGGAAGGAAATATTCTTGGATAGTAAGTACCTAATGAACAACTTTTCAAATATCAAAAATTCCAAGGGAAGGTCGTTACGAAGCGAGAGTCAACAAGTCACATATAAACAGGATTTAATTAGCAAGGGGAATCACACCGACTTTGTTGAATCGCCACGGGCATATAACCCACACGTCGGTAGCCGAAGCCGTCCCAATACTTTAGTCGACTTCCGTAACAAAAAGCTGTAGCAGTTCCAACATCTTTGACATCATACAGATTTGGCTGAAGGAATCTTACTTCGAACTACCAACCGACAACCGACACAAAAGTGAGTAAACCGGAGCGTTAACTACCTGGCATATAAATCAAGCTTGGCAGCAGTACCGCTTCTTCGTTCTAACCTTAGCAAATTTACCGTATGCCCAATTTTTACACTAGACTACCTACCGGGACACGGCCCCACCGAGCCGGCCCGAGATCCTACCGGGCTCGCTATTTGCAACAAGAATCACCAAGAACCGTCAATGATTAACTACAAAGAGCACCAGTAATAAGAAGGGCCCCGGCAAATATATTAGATAGATAGTGTTATGGCCGCTCCTGTGTTGGAAAAGAGCCTCACGGACCTCGCAGTGCAAATGGTTGTAATAGACACTTTAAACATATTACGATATAAACATCCCATGTAACAGGAAGTCCAAAAGTCCTAGAGAAACAATCGGACGCTAGCTTCTTCAATACTAGCCCCAGCATATCTCCGACTTCAACTAACGAGCCCACACGCTACTCATCTTATGCCTTTCTTATCCTGGACCGGGAATGCCGACTACCGAATGGGCACTCCGAGATCCGTGACTACTAACCGATCCGCTATTTGATTATGTTGCCGCAGCAACCTCGTTAGTTCAGTTAAAAGCCTAACCTGAACTGTACCTAACCTAACTTAACCTGCCTAGGTCTAAATTTTATAAGGCCTACCCAAACCAAACCTAAAATTTTTTTATCTAATTAACAAACAAATAAATTAAAACTTTTAAACCCCATTTTAATATAAATCAGAAACATATAATTAATCTATTTAAAGTAATTTTATTAATAATTTTATTAACAACATATTTACTTTATTAATTATATATTATTTTTTAAAAATAAAGATATTATTAAACATTTAATTTAAATAAAATAATAATTAATTATCTAAATAATTTTAATATTTATTAAATTACGAAATTTTTATTATTTTTTATTAAATATACCATATTCAAAAATTAGTTATAAATTATAATCCTAATTTAGAAAAATAATTATTCTATTTTATCATTCTCTTTTATTCTTTTATTTATTTTATTACTAAATTTAAAATATTATTATAATTAATATATAATTTTATTTTACAATAAGATCCAAAATATCTTTAAATTATAAAATAATTTGAAAACAAATTATTTAATAAAAAAACAATATTTTTATAAATGTTATTTAATAATTATTATTATATATCACCATTAATAAAGTTAAATATATTATTAATTAATAATTTTATATAACTATTATTTTAAAGATTTTTAAATATAGGGATTATTTAATCCCTATTTATAAAATCATTAATAAAAAAGGTATTACATATTTTTAAAAAGGTGAAAAATTATGGTTTTATTATTATTATAATAAAATAAATAAAATAAAGAAATTTTTTACTAAATTTACTAATAATGTTAAAAGGTATGTAACAAATACTAATAAATTATATTATAATTTATTTATAAAAATTAGGTTTAATATCAAATTAAATAATTTTAATTAAGATAATAATAAGGTTAATTTTAATTTTATTTATTTATTATTTATTTATTACTACCCCGATTTACCTAGAATATATTATAGGTATCTGGTCCATCTCTTAGTATTTGTTCTGGGTAGGAATTGTGTTCCGGAGAAAACCTACCTGCCACCTATCTAAATAAACTATATTGTTATAATTTTGGTTTTATCCTTTATTTTTATTGGAATTTACCTTTTAATAGAAATAATTAGACTTTAATATAAAAAAACATTTTATGCGTTATAATACCAATTATATGAAATAATATGGCGGCAGCCCAGGTGTGGAACAACAATAAGATCTAAAATGATTTTATTATTTTCTTTAATAAATAATAAAAATATTATTATATTATAAAGAGGTTGTTCTGGGGGAGGGTTGGGATATATGCGGTTTGTGCAAGGTATAAATATATATGAATGACTTTACATCTTTGTGAAAAGCCATCATACATTCTTATTTTTACAACCCTCTTTTCAACACCACAATATTATATTTGCTCTCCAAAATGGCTTAAAACGGTTAATTTTAATTTAGATATTAAAAATTAGTTTTTTACCCAAGGCATCAGAAAATTTATGACAAAAATTTTTAATAATTTTAAACACTTAATATTTAAATTTATTAATTGTTATAACATATTATTAGATATAATAATATAAAATAAATTTAAAGATATATTTACATTTTATAATCTTATATTAATTTAAAAAATAGTGCCAAAAATTAGAAATATAATAATTAATTAATTAATTAAATATTTCAAAAAAGCATGTAATATAATTAAACAATAACTCCAATTTTATTTGAAATTAAAAATTTATTTTTTATTTGATATATAATAGTTATTAAGTAAAAAAGTTGTTTTGGTAGTGGTAGCATATTATATCAATAAGGATTTTAAGTATAGAACATAATTAATTGGATTATGTTAAGTATATGGTAATTATATAAGAAAGAATATGTTGGTATATTTAATATTGGTGATAGAAGAATATAGTATTTAGGATATGTTTAGATATTATACTTTAAATAATGTTATTGATAAATATAAAATTATTATAATGTAATAAATTTTATTAATTTATTTAGTTAATGATAGGATTATATAATATTTTTTTAAGTATTAGGATTTATTATTAATAGAAATAAAGGTTAAGGAATTTGTTGAGGAGCGTTGTGTGCAATATTTTGGGTATGTTTTAAATATTATTGCTTTTAACTTCGTTTTTGAGAAGGTTTTAGATAATAAGGTAAAATTTATTATTGTATTAATTATTTAGAAGGTATATCAATTGGTTGTATATATATATTAAAACTTATAATGTTAATTTATTTTTTATAAAAAAATAATAAAAATTGAGGTAAGGGTTAGTACTGATAAGGTAATTGAGTTTGTTAAAGAAGTAGATTTATTAAATAATAAGGATTCCTTTATATCTTTTATATCCTATTATCCTTTCATTACCTAAATTATATGGGATATGGATAAGAAATTAAAAGAAATATAAGAATGTGGTGTTATTAAGGTTTATAATAATATTTAATAAAATTTAGTATTTTATGAGGTTGAGAGTTACTTATACCTTAAAATAACTTTAAATAATTTTTATTATTATTAGTATATATTTTTAAATTTAATAATAAGGTTTTCAATTAATTATAAAATAATTATTAAAAATTAAATTTATCTTAAAAAGATATATCAAATCTTTTAACCTTTAAAAAAAATTATATTATATTATAAAAAAAATAAAATTAAAATACCTAATATAATAAGATCATTATAAAATCTTAAAAATCATCTTCAAAAATATCTTATAAAATATAATTTAATTAAAGAAAATTTTAATATAAATATTATTTTATTATTACTTATCCTAAAAACCTTTAAATTAATATAAAAAACCTTATTAATTTATAAATTATAAAAACCAACCTTAATATTTTTAATTATCCCTTAATTTCTCAAATTATTTTATTTCACCACCTTTGTATATTTAATTAACAATTTTTGGAACATAAACAAAAAATTACTAAACATAATAAAAAAACTATATTTTATTTCTTCCAAATTTATAAGAAAAAATATATTGTTAGCAATATTAAAATAAGCACAATTAACTTAAAGAAATTTAAAATTAAAGAAATATGGTATAATTTGCTTCAAATTTATAAAAAACTCTAAAAATACCAAAAGTTATATAACAAATCATCCCTATATTAAATTGCTATTATATTCCACTTTAATAAATGAATAAAAATAATTAAAACCAAGTACTCAAATTTAGTAAAAAATGTTAAAACAAAAGTTTGGGTATTTTGGAAAAAATATATAAATTTATTAATACCTAATCAATTTGCACTAACCCCAAAACCAAATCCTAAATGTAGTAATAATATTAATATATTAATAAAATCCTTTAGTTTTATATAATTTAATAGTTATAATAATAACAAAAAAAGTAAGGTTTTAATTAATAATAAATTTAATTAATATTTTAATATATATAAAATTGAGTATATAAGAATAGGTAATAATGTTATTAATTAGTGGAAATATAATTAAAAATATTTTCTAAAATTATATAAATTAATAATAGATATATTAATTATTTTTATTATATTAATTAAATATAAATATGTATTTAATTAATATAAATTAATAATAATATTATAATATTAAAATATTAAAATTTTAATGTTAAAGGTATTTTAATATTTAAAATATTAATGTAAAAATAATTTAAAAGAATTGTAAAACTTTATAGATAAAATGGAATTGGGGTAAGAGGTGATGGCGAAAATGATAATACTTCTAAATATAGTGGATTTGGAGAATTTAAATAAGTATAAAACTATATTAAAGTTAGAGGATTTAAGTGATACAAATAATATGGAAAATTTAAAAAAGTTGTTGTAAGTGTTATAAAGAGGGGAAAGTATTGAATGAGGGTATTTAAGGTAGTGTTTTTAATAAATATAATAATATTAATAATATTTTAAGAAATTTAAGAAAATTTTGTAAGAGAGGGGAATAGTTAAGAACCCTAGAAAGGAAAAAGGATTTAATATAATAAAATAATTAGTAAAATAAGTACCAATTGTAGGTACATACGAGGTGGCAAGGGTAACAATTAAGTAACAACATTTTGAATAAAGTAACAAAGGTAGTAAAGGTAATAATTAAGTATCCTTACCTTAATAATCAGGATATTTAATATTAAAAATACAAAGGGAGGGGGGGGGGGAAGGGGGGAAATATATGTAATAGGTTTTAGTTAAAATTATTTATTCTAATGATTTCAATAACTATAATATTTTTTAATATTTTAAAATAATAATAAAAAAATGTAAAAAGTGAAGGTATGTTAAAAGGTTTTAATTAATAAAAATTTAATATATTGAAAAATTATATAAAATTATCTAAAATCTCGAAAAATAAGGTGATAATAATATTTTAGTATTTTAAAAATCTTAAAAAAGTAGATATAAAAAAGAAGAATGGAAAGGGATTGAAAGGGAAGGGGGTAATTATTTATATAAAGAGTAAAAATGGACTTGAACTATAAATTAATTTGTATATATAAGGTACATATTAAATTCGGAATAATAAAAATATATATTGAAATTAGTTAAAATAATATTTTTTGAAGTTATAATAATTTTTTAATGTTTTTAAAAAAAAAATATAAAAGGAAAATTTCTAAAATAAGTAGTGGTGGGGTTAGGTGGGTATTTATTTTAGTACGTACCGAATTTAACCAATAAGAATTAAAAGATTTTATTTCCAAAATTTTACCAATATCAATAAAATTAATGCCTTAAACATGCTTTAGGCCAAACTCATAATATAGCCAAATAAGCCTTAAATTTCAAAAAGCCTAACCTGACCTGAATAAGGTCAGGTATGTATAGTTAATTAACCTAATTTGAATTGACGAGGTCGCTGTGTTGCCGTAACTATCCCGCGCTGCCGCCGAGAATGCTCCCTAAGAACGGTTAGGTAGGACCCGCGACTTTGTGGTGGTAACTACAACGATTAAGATGCAGCTCGATGTTGTCCAAGCTCACGGAAGCATTACAACATTGCCGCGGGAGAGCTGATCCATTTAACATATCAGTGGAAACACAACGACATCCGTAATCGGCCAGGTCGAGCAGCGAGAATAAATAAGTATAAGTGCCAAATTCGAACAGGCACTTCATCTTTATTGCCCAGTAATCCAATACTGAAAGTCCAGATCCAAAAACCTAACATCAATGGGTTAGGTTTAGACCCATCCGGTTCACTGCCGATGAACCAGTCGAAACATACCGATAGCTACGTTAAGTGTCTCATGTGGAATACTTGAGCCCACTCTCTCTGATCTATGAAACGACTATCTTAAAACAAGCCTGACAAAATCGCAGGTTTTCTCTCAAATATACCTGCCTACCTAATCTTAGGTACCAGTTGTTTGTTGGCCTAGCACATATACACTATAGTCGGCGAGCTTGAATTACTTATGTCATTTTCACCTAGATGCTCTTTTATATAATTATTTAGTGAGTGAATTTCTAGTTTCCCCTTCCCAGAGAACAGACGTAAAGTGAAGGCGTACTCGATATCGCAAATCTCGGGGATAAGGAATCATCCAGTTATATAATATACTATACCTATAGGCGCACTCAACCATCTACCACCAGCTTTTTCAATGCGACTAAGAATGTCGTTGCGTCGTATATTCAAAACGCAGGTACGTACGAAGGCCTTCGCATATTTAGGTAACCAGGTAAACACCGGTAAGGCTGAAATGTGATTTATCACTCCTGGCGGTAAGGCTGGACAAAGCAAATCTTGGATTTCATTAACTATGCGCATCAAAGCTGTATGTACGTACCAAGTCAGGTACGTGGGGGGACAAAGGAGACAGGGGGTCGAAGAGGATGGTATCCGATTTGGTGGAGCTGTCCATATCTATCTCAGTAACCAATTCCGCTAATCGAAAACCTATACTTCATAATTACCAACTCGTAGCATCGAGTCATCCCATCAATATCTGGGGTTCCATCTCCATTCATTTATCTACGTGCGTTATTCGACCGGGCAAGTCCCGTACCGTGCTCGGAGGGTAGTAATCACGCCCTCCTTGTCTAACCTCGATGCTGACAAGCTGACATTTTGCAGGGATCGTTGCATCTGAACGCGCCAGTCGTTTGGACTCATCCGACTCCTCGGATTCCTACCGACCAAGGGACTGGCTGCACTATCTGCATTGAGTTTGTAGATACATTCCTACCCCGGATTGATCTTTCGATATATGCAACCTGGGACTAACATAGGCCTCGTTCCCGCGGAGATCTTGGGCGACAGTCTGTCCTAGACTCATAGGCCACTGACGGCCTTCATCCTTATCTCTGGGCTGGGCAAAATCATCATCTAATAAGGCTTAGCCCTACTATCATCCATCCCGGACACCTTCAGATAAGATAAGAAGACACCGGCGTTAGCTGCCGTAACTTCTGGGCGTGTACGAAAACCCGCGCGTTTGATTACTTTTCCGACGGGAACTTATCGCCTTATGTCATGTCTAATTCGCTGTCAAGAGACTCTCTTCCAGGCACGTACCCGGGCCAACCTATAATACCGGAGAGGTGAAGCTGACCCTCGCACGTCGCTCTTTTTATGGTAACTGGGTTTGTCGAATTGGTCATTAACGAATGAGGTTCGCTTAATGAAGTCAGAATTCATCAACATCAACTCGACTCAGCAATCTGTTTACTCGGTAGGCCATCGAGAATATCACAACTTTGTGGAGTATCTCCGGTTGCCTGCCTCGCATCTCCGCCAGAAAGAGCCACTGGCGCTATCGATGTACGTCGCGAATAGTGCTATTAGGCAAACAACGCCATTTCGGTTATCAGGAATACGCTAATGGCTGTGTTTTAGTCAAAATATCATCAATCTTCATAGGCTTATATCTTATCAGACCCGTCGATATCAGCCTTTGGCCGTAGCTACCTACATTTTCTCTGGGATTTTCGATAGAAAGGACCCTCTTCAACACTATAGACCTAATAATCTCAACGGCTATTGGATAACGCTCACTCGGCATCTCCTCAGCGCTTGGATCGAGCGTTTCCGCTTCGGCATATCTAAACTTAATATACCAGGAGAACCTTCCGCGGAAAACAGTTGTGCAGCTTCGGTGGTGGGATTGATACTCTAGACCCGCTTCAGAGGCGACTCGTCCGGAGATGCTCAGTTGCGGGGGAAGTCCATTCAATAATCTAGGAGTATATGCTGTTGAAGTAGGAGAGTATATACGTCGCCCCTTTCTAGACGCCAAAGCGCAATTCACGTCAGCCAGTAATCGCAATCGTTATAAGCTTCTTGTCGGGTGTCAGACGGTCAGCCTCGTCGTGAAACTATAAGCCCCAGGCGTAAAATATTCCCAAGGCTTTTAGGCTTAGGGCACTCAAGATGAAGTTATCGTACCTTTGGACAGCCCCGGCAGTCGACCCGATTAACCGCAAGGCCCGTTCTATCCCTATTCTAAACGTATTTAATGTCTACGGGCGTGTTTTCTTCTTCTCCTGGTGGGGTTTCATGGTAGCCTTTTGGGCGTGGTATACTTTTCCACCTCTGGTCGGTATCTCAATTTTATAGAAAGGTCTATATGAAAGGAGACCCGCTGCTGACACTCCGCACAATTCGTAGTTGACGCATACTATCAAAGCCAACCTTCATCTTACACCAGCGGAGGTTGCCAATTCCAACATCGTCTCACTATGTGCTACGTAAGTATTTTACAATCACCATAGCTTTATATTTACCTTTCCGAGCTAACGTATTGGAGATTGCTGATTCGATTTGCGGCCGGCCCTGCTTGCGATCGCTTTGGGCCCCGTTGGGTATTCGCCGGTACACTCCTGGTCGGGTCGATTCCTCTCGGCCTAGCTCCCCTCGTTCATAATGCCCAAGGCCTTTACGTGAGCCGATTCTTCATAGGTATCATTGGTGGATCATTTGTACCTTGCCAGGTCTGGTCGACAGGCTTCTTCGACAAGAACGTTGTCGGCACCGCAAACGCCCTCGCCGGAGGTTGGGGTAACGCTGGTGGCGGGATTACCTACTTCATAATGCCAGCCGTCTTCGACTCTTTTGTAGCTCTAGGCTATTCTACTGGTGTTGCGTGGCGCCTTACCTTTGTCGTTCCACTCGTCATCATAATTACTACCGGCGTATCTATGCTGCTTCTATGCCCTGATACACCAACCGGTAAATGGTCTGAGCGACAACTCCACGCCGAGCAGAACTTGGCTTCCTACGGTGGCGACACAATCCCCAACCGAGTAGATAGCATAATCGACGTTCCTGGTAATATCACAGACAGAGCTAGCTCTGCTGGCGGGAATAGCCTCCACGAGATTGACAAAGACGTTAAAAAGCATCAAAAACATACCGACTGGGACCACGAGGCTGTCGTACCCCGAGGTGAAATGATAGGAGCGGCCAAGGAGGAAGTTGTCCAAAAGCCAACCTGGAGCGCAGTCACACGAGTAGTGTTCTCCCCGCAGACGAGCTTCCACGTACTGACCTACATGTGTTCGTTTGGCGGGGAGCTTGCTATCAACGCCATTCTTGGATCATACTACACCAAGAATTTCCCGCGGCTAAGCCAGACCAGCGCCGCGAACTGGGCCGCCATGTTCGGATTTCTAAACATCGTGACCCGGCCTCTCGGCGGTGTTGTCGCAGATGTCGTGTACCAAACCTCGGGCCACAGCGCCTGGGCTAAGAAGATTTGGATCATAATGTGCGGATGCATAGCCGGCGCCACGCTCATTATCATCGGTCAGATTGACCCGCATAGACTGCCTACCATGATTGGTCTCGTGGCACTAGCAGCGTTATTCCTCGAGGCGGGTAACGGGGCTAACTTCGCTCTTGTGCCGCACGTACATCCGCATGCCAACGGCGTTGTCTCGGGGACCACCGGCGCAGGAGGTAACCTCGGAGGTGTTATCTTCGCTATCATATTCCGATTTATGGACGCGGGCACTGGTTACGCTACCGCCTTCTGGGTTATCGGCGTCATCACCATCGCGCTTAATCTCGGGCTATGCTGGGTCCCGCCGGTACCGAATGGGCAGGTTGGTGGGCGCTGATTTCCTTGGCGCTCCTAAGAGAATCTCTCAACATGAAAGCTTGGCGTTGGAATTTCTTTTGCAAATTTGAAACGATCCAGCGCACGGGGAAATCTATGCTGGCGTCTTGGAGCGTTGGCCTTTTTTAATTATTTTTATTTTTATTTTTATAAGTTATATACC
This sequence comes from Daldinia sp. FL1419, assembly GCA_025201765.1. Taxonomy (NCBI): domain Eukaryota; kingdom Fungi; phylum Ascomycota; class Sordariomycetes; order Xylariales; family Hypoxylaceae; genus Daldinia; species Daldinia sp. FL1419. The sequence goes on from MU623350.1 coordinate 285,238, forward strand.
CGTATAAGTAACGTTGCTAGGAAGGCAGTTTGTTAGTCGGATAATTGATCAATTACATAGGTAGCCATGATGGAATTAGATAGATATTAGGAAGATTGGGAAACGGAAATAGGCTTAGATGGATAGGGTAGATAGCGTAGATGCCAAAAATAGTACGGAATTTCGAATGAATACGCTGTTTAAATCGCGGTGGATGAGGTTATTATCGTATACGAGGTGGTGATGCCGATCATGAACTTATTTGTTAAGAAGTCACATCATGCCCTGCGTACGATATTAGCGACTTTTATTAAGGAGATTTCCTCGTCTGTTTTTCGCTTTGGGAATTTGGAATGTCAATGTGCTGCTGATTTAGGATTTCTTTGATACCTACGCTTGGAAGTATACGAGCATATCTAGAAAATTCGTATAGACGTGTATTCATCGCAATTGTCAGAAACCAGAAGCAAGAGTTTCAAAATATACAGAGTAGGCTATTTGCCCGCGCCATCCTAAACAATGGTTTCAAGATACCGGTACGGCAGTCTGCGCTTCTTTTTTTTTTTTTTTTTTTGCTAGACGAGTAGGCTATTCGAAGCGACGATCGTGGGATCCGCGCCAATAAAGCAGAAACGAGCGACCCAGTCTATCCCCCCCGCCAGGCGCTCTGTGGTTTTGGTTTCTAGTTCATCACCTAGACATGCGTCTCTACGTATCGTAGTATTCTCGTAGTCATAAAAATAAGTAAAGCGAGAGAAATGGACATATCCGGGGAGATACCAGATCTCATACGAAAGGCCGGCGATCGTCGTCGAGGGTTTCCAGATTCGGAGATGTGCCGTAAGGTAAGAGGGAAGGGACTAATAAAGGTATTAAGGTTAGCGAGGTAAGGAACATGGAAACGGCTGATTGGGGGAGACGCCGCCCTTTTTTTCCCGGCTGGCAGATGCAGAGCGATAATCTTAAGTAATTGTCTTGTATCTCTGATCTTCGTCGCACAAGCGCGCGGCCACGTGAATTATGACATCGACGAGCAGGAAGCATGATTAGGTAAAAAATAAAAATAAAACCTGATATTTTAGTTGAACTTTGACGACATCAACATCATGCAGTACTTATCTCAACTAATTAACCTACCTTAGATACCCAACCTACCTAACCTAGGTAGTAACCTAAGTTAATAAGCACATGTAGTTTCCGGATTGTATTAATGACTAATATCAATCACTAGTAAAGCATAAAAACTGCCTTCAGATAAAGATGGCTTCTTTTTATTTATTTAACTACTTCTCTTATACCCCATCACTATAATCAATCCACACACACGGCGTAAACGAAGATATGGCACAATTCAGCTCAGCATCACATAAACACGCAAGAATAAACGGTGAGTTTTATAGGGGTATATATTCGGAGTATAGCAGGCTGTCTATATTGACATAGAATGGCCGGATTTACGACATACCCATCGTATCCGACCCTGTGATGTCCACATCTACAGCCGTTGCCATTCAGAAAGGTATCTCGGTTTGTGGTCAATTAAGTTCATTAGTTCCAATCCCTTTACTTTCGCCGGTAGAAAAACAACCATATTTATATTAAAACGTCATCGCGGAAGAAGAATAGCTGCACGATGCCGCTTTACATGCCCAAGAGGGCGAAAGCGAGACCACCGACCAAAGCCAAGGAGCCAGCAGCGACGTTGCTGGCACCCGCGGTGGGGATGGTGGCGGGGCCGGAGGTAGTCGCGCTAGGGACGGGGGTCACGGCAGCGTAGCTGGAGCTGGTGATGATGGTCGTGGGGGCGTAGGTAGGGACCTGGGCAGTGGTGGACAGGTTGCCGGAGGGGACAACGGTAGGGTAGGTCGGGACGTTGGTGGAGCTAGCGCTGGTGGTGTTGCTCACAACGACGCTGCTACTGGGGGCAGGAGCGGTAGGGTAAGAGGGAGCAGAGCTGGTCTTGCTAGAGCTGCTGCTGGAGCTGCTGCTGCTGCTGACGACGGCGCTGCTGCTGCTGGGAGCGGTAGGGTAGCCCTGAGTAGGGTATCCCTCAGTGGGGTAACCACCAGCAGAGCTGCTGGGGACGGCGGAAGAGCTGCCCTTGGAAGGGTACTCGCCAGCGCCAGAGCTGCAAGAGGGGCCAGCAATGGCGAAAGGGAAGCTGTACTGGAAGGTAGCAGCATCCTGGACGGAGGCGATCTTGATACCGTAGGTCTTCTCCTTGCCGAGCGAGCAGTCAACATTCCAGGCGAAAGAACCCTCAGTAACGTCAACGGCTAAATTATTTATTAGTTCATCGTTGCGCTACAAACTAGACATTTGCGCTTTTTACTTACTTGCGATGACGGGGCCGGGAGTGAGAGTAGTAGGAGTCTCACCACCGAGAAGGGTGATGGTGGCAGGGCCGGAGTACTTTCCAGCATCCCACTTGATGGTGAAGGTCTTGCCGGAGGCGACCTGCTGGCCCTCAGCGGGAGAGGAGAGGGCGGCGTAGCCGGGAGTCTGGGCGAAAGCAGAGGCAGCGAAGGCCAAAGCAGAGGCGAAAACGGTGGTAGAACGCATCTTGACTGTTGTTGAAGAGAATTGGAATTAATGAGGACCACAGGTACCGAGAAGGGAGTGCGGGTTGATTAAAAGAGTGAAAGTTGCCGTTGGGCTGACGCGAGCTAGGCTGAGCTGCGGAATATTAAAAAAAGGAGTGTGGGAGTCTGAAGGCGACTTGGATGAGTTTGCGGCTGGATGTTGGAAGGAGAAAAAGAAGGGAAAAAAGGACAGGAGGGCGTGAGATAAAATGGTAGATGATATTCAGTTGACTAAGATGGACGACCAGGAACTTACCAGGAACCTACCAGGAAACCTTGGAACTGACTGGGAAAACTCGACCAGGGATTTAGCACTTTACCAGGGACCTATACAAGTTTGCAAGGGTACTTTTACTGAGAGAGGCACAGTTCACAACGCGACCAGGCCCCTGCTTTTCTACTAGTATGTAACTTGGTTAAATCATCCCCACCGAACCACCAGGAACCAGTTAAAAAATGAGGTCTTTCCAACCCCATATTACACCCATACCGGCCATACCACAGCCATAGCCCATAGCAAATGTGCCTGGCAGAACCTAGCTTTATTTCTCTCTAGGCGATCCTAGGCGATCCCCTAGTCGACGGGGGGCGTGCCAGCTTGGTGGGCTAGATCTCCAGGTTACATGTCTCATCTGATGGCGCGACAGGTATTTCGCAAGCCTAACAAATAAGAAAAGATACATTCCAGCTGCTTAGAATCTACATGAATATCCGCTGGGCCAAGAATTCTTCACTAGCTTTGGCTTATCTTTTACTGGTCTTCACCTGAGTTGAATATCCACTCTAAGGCAGCCCACCTGCCCCTAAAGATCATGTTCCGACGATTTGACTGGCCAATGGAATAAATACGTTACATGGGATTCTCGCATGAGTTAAAATTAAAATGCCCTCGCGAAGGAAGCCAAACGAATTAGCGAAAGGGGCATAAGAAAAAGCCTGACATCGCCCATTTAACAATAAACCCGTAAATAACTTGGGTCTGAGTTGGTTGGAGCAAGGCGTGGTCACGATGCAGCTCTTCTGGGTTATGCGCGAAGAAGGACCATGGAACAAAATTGATTGAAACGTCGCTTTTCATCGCTATCGGTCATTTCTTATGTGCATACGATTCGATAGATTATTTTGTCTATGCTCATGCCATGTGCCCATACCCGTACTACCTATCCCTCGAAGCCTAAGGCTGAGTTGTTGAGTAACCTAGACAATTAACTCATAACTATCTCATATTTGTTAGTTATATTAACTATGTATTGCTATACTTTTAAGATACGCACGTATCCACCGTGACGGAAATACTTTTTTTTAAAAAAAAAAAATAAAAAAACAAAAAAAAACCAGTTTACATTTAAGCAAAGTTGACGCTTGAAACAAGCTTATTTCATAATTTGACAAAAAGGATTGCGCGGAGCGTGGGCAGATGGTTCCTGGCGCCCTCCGGCTCATCTAGGAAGGCGACTTCCTGCAGTAGCTAAAGTACCTCTTAGCTTAGGTCGCATGTATGGATGTATGCAGCACGTATGGCAGCACGGCAGCGGCAGCGGCAGCAGCAGCAGCAGAGCACAGCACTTGCAGTCCCGCCCAGATCCGGTATGGGCTGGACCGGTTCCTGTTCGGGGGTCGGCTTTGAAGCCTTAGGCTGGTATAGCGGCTATTAGGTAATGTCCAGCACGTATTGTACCATGTCCAATTAAACGGGTACCTACTAACTAGGTACCTAAGTTAATGAATCTTGTTCGGCGAATCATCCGATAATTCTTTTTGCTACAAAAACCGACCAAACTTCGATTGCTGCAAAATCTCGGTCGGTCATGGCAAAAAACTAAGTTACATGCGATGCTCGCGGGAGATTGTCCAGCTGGCTACTGAAAAGGGGCGGAGCGGCCTCGGGTTTTAAGCAGGTAAGGCAGTTTCTACGTTACACGCTGTACATGTATGTAGTCGTCGTTACATCGTGGCCCATGACTGCTCTGCTCTGTTTTTTTTTGTTTTTTCGGACCCTAGTGTAATTTCTCTACACGACGTTTTTTCCCCATTCTTGCGCTCGAAAATAAGCAAGATCGTCCGTCTGCTCGTAAGGCTGGCCTCTTGTTTCTTGGCTCCAACCCATAATAATACCCTTACGCTTGGGTAGCCAAGCTACCATTCTATATTATGTAGGTTGTTGATACTATGACTCTGCATTAGATAGGCCCCGTTTGCATTAGACAAGACAAGACAAGACGGGACAGGACATACGTGCGTAAATTGCGAGATTGGGTAATACCTGCGTGACATCGTCCTTAACGTCATCGGACTTAAACTCCACTTCGGTATAACAGGACAGACATATCGGGAATGACATCTCAATTTGGGTCTCTTTTTTTACTTCTAGTACATACAGCTTGCGGCTGGCCACGTCTAAGCACAGCTATTCACCACCCGTATCGTCACGTCCCTTGCGTTCAGCTCCTACGTGCTACTGTGAAGTTGTCCCTAGGCACGCTTCTAATCTGATATCTATCTCATATTTAAACGTCACAGCCACCACTGTAATTATTAGGTATATATCAACATGTGTCATGTGAATGGTAAGTTTGGATAGCAAACGCGCAAAATGAGGTACAACACGAGACGAAATAGATATAATTAGGAGACAGCAAGTTTGCCGTTTTGGCCCGTCCGCGTGCGACACCGCCAAACCAACTACCAACTATCAACTACAACTACAACTACTTCCCGGCAGGATAACCAGTTAGGAGGTAGTTAGGTATTGTACCTATCTAACCTACCTACCTACCTACCTACCTGGGTAGCCTGCCTGGCGTGTCTACATAGCAAGGCTTAATAGGCGATTTAACTATCGAGCCGACCTATAAGTTGATATGTACCTACCTAAGCGAGAACAATATTTGATTAGCTACAAGGACCTACACGTCGAAGGATTCCGCTGGCGAAATTGAACTCTTCGAGAAAAGAAAAAAAAAAAAAAAAGAAGCGCGCCCCCTCTTCCCCTGGCCCGTTTCTAGTGCTGACTGACCGCTTTACTGCTGTCGGGTCGGCCTTTTAGCAAAAGAAAAAGAAAAAGAAAAAGAAAAAGAAAAGAAAAGAACAAGGCGGTTAGCGAGGAGTCTAGAACAGACCTTTTTTTTTTTTTTTTTTTTTTTCTGCGCTTAGTGGCGTAGGGCTGAGGAGAACCGAGATGGAAAAGGGAGGGTTGTGGTGGTTATCACCGCGCAGTATGCAGGTACTGAAATTGGATATATAATAATAATAATATCCGACGGCAAAGGCGCGTGCGTACCGGGAGGAAGAGTTAGAACCACCAAGTCAATGTCATGCCTAGGCGTATTCGAAGCCTCGTCGTGCTCTGCTGAGGAATATCGATATAGTATCTAGGCACCTAACCTTAGGTATATACTAGCATTACTAGCGACGCCGACGTGTGAGAGTGAGGGAGGCTTTGCCCAATTAGTACGACTAGTCTCTGAGAAAGTGTCTAGGTCTGCCAAAAGAAGGGATAAGCGCGTCTTACGTACATACGTGGAGAAGGCTCTATCAAGATTGAATATATATTGCCACGTCTTGTGCCGTTGGGCTGTAGGGCACGGCGATGAATGCGAGGTGGAAGATGCATCGTGCATTGCAGACGATTATTTCCCCTCTACTATCTCGCGTAATACCCCCCAACAAGGAAGAGTAGTATGTCTGTAGGACTATTTCGACTAACTACGTAGCAATATCTGCTTCTTTCCTTCTATGTCGTATTGCTTTGGTAATGTCATTTTCGCATCACACAGTCTGTTTGTTCGGTGCTCCAAGATACAGAGAGCGACCTTCCGAGCCGCGACCTTGCAGAATCACGCCTATTCAACATGATGTGTGATACAGGTCATATTATACGTGAGCTTACGTACGGATATATATTGGTTTATGTATTAGATTGGCAATACATTTCTCATCTCATTCTCCAGGCAACTTATATTCTTAACTTCATAGCACGTGGCCGATTCTTGTAGGCATTTCCGGGCCCTTGGATTCGCTACGTACTTCACTCATCTATTACGAACGTCCTGGGGTGTAACGAATAGAAGGCATAGAGCCAATTTGATGATTCCACTAAGGAATTCCAAATTTGGTCACGGAAGCGCGTCTCTATATACTAAAAGTGGCATTTGTGCCATACGCCCCCCTTATACCTAGTCACTTATTCGTATTGGACGCTATACTATATATGTCAGGATTCAATGCTAGAAATGCGAGCTCCGTGGCTATATCAGCGTGTCCTAGGACCTTAGCACTCGTCCGTATATCACTACTCACGAGTACGGAATATTAGTCTTACTGGTGAATAGCCGGTATGTTTGCCCAAGGCTTAGTTACTATAAACCCAGAAGACTATCACGAGATCTATCCAAGTAGAGCAGCCCATCGAGATAAAGCGTGGAAGCCCAGCCCATCATGTCGTTTACAGAGAGAACGTCAAGATCCTCCCAAGATTATTGGATTGCCCCCAACATACGGAAGTAAAAGCAAACCACGCGTCCGCGCGTACAAGTAAGGGTATAGTAATTACCAACAGCTCGTCACTACGGCCGTACTTTCTCCTGGGACGGCATATGCGACGATATATGAGAACATCTGGGTAGTTGTAGGAAGACGCCGAGCCACGACCTCAATCCCGATAGAATGGGCTATATGTGTGGTGATATGTTAAAATATGCAATCGTGGTGATTGGTGGTGATATATGAAGAATATATCAAGCCGCAGTAGGAACAGCGAATAGATGATAATGCTCTTGTAGCAACTTTCGATAGTATGCTTAGAGAATCCTGGATATACGCTTTTCATAAGTAATGGCAAGGCGACCTAGATATTTATCTATCATCAATAACGAATGGTGGCAAGTAGCCCCGCGTAGGTGAAGAAATAATCCAAGTGCCTAGGTACCCAGTAGACTGTGTTATGAGGCAACTACCTGGATATAAGACGACGAAGATGTTGATAACTGGACTATTTCAACCCGTTACTCATCCACCAAAAGGCGCCCGCGAGTGCCTACCCATACTTACTCCCGATTTAGATATGCTTCATACCGCTCTCGAAGGCTTCAACTGTACCAAATCATCACAAGAACCATAGAACCAATCGGAATGACCGGAAAAGGAAACCATCGATTTAAAACTCGCACCACCTTTTTTTCTCTATCAAACGTACGTACCTACTAAACTATGTTGATATGCACCACTAACGTAACGCATCGCGAGTACGAAAAGAAAGAAATTCATAGACTCATGATGGCAACGGCATCATCAATCATCAACGGGCGACAAGGCAACAATGTAGCACGTGCGCGGCGTAGGACTTGCAAATCCATTTAAAGATCATGTATTTGTTACCTGCCCAGTTGCCCAAGAACGCATAGAGACCATGTGAGGCCAAGAAAAGGACCCCCCTTATCTCATCATACGTCTTCGTCTGCCCGCCGCTGTCGAGCGGAACTACCGCCGCCGAGATCAAGATCTGTGTGATTTGCCCAACTACCTAGAAAAGCACATGAAAAGCTACCAGCAAACCCAGCCATTTACGCCACCACCTCTCCTGTGACATTCCCCCGGGGCGATGCATCAAAGAGGTTCGAGACCAGATAACAATGAACACGCGATGTGCGGAAACACAAAATGCCCCCGACGTAACAAAAAAAATCCTCGAAGACCACGTTGAGAGCGGACAGGACAATTTTTAATTTTCCATTTTTCAAATGTCGTTAGATACGGTGTTTTTCGCTCTCTGCTCGCCATGGTTATGATTAGTGTGCTGTTGACCGTTGCTACGCGCGGCCGCGCGGTGCTTTAGGTGTCTCACCCAGTCGAGAATAGAGCATATACAATGCCATCCTGTTACATTCTTCGGTTCCCGTGACGGTTACTAACCGCTCGTTACTGTTATCTTGTGGCTCGTTGATCTTAATCACGCTGCCGCTGATTGTTCGAATCTCGTTGATCTTCTGACCACCCTTACCAATGATGGCACCAACCATGTCGTTGGGAATATAAATCTGCTGAGTCATTGGTGCTCCTGCGATAGCAGCACCGTGCATTGGCTGGGTAGGAGGTCCGCCGTGAGGGTGGGGGCCGCCCACGTGAGGAGCGTGGTGAGGCGGCATGTGCGGTGCAGCAGCATAGCCGGCTGCCTGAGGTGCGTAGTGCATCGGCACGCTCGGATTGGGTTGCGGGGTGGCCGCATGCGGGTGGTAGGGCTGCGCATACGGCGCCGGAGGCATATGGTGGGCTCGAGGATCGGGTCGTCGACCGTAATTTTCGCGATGACCGAAGTTACCGCTAGCGGGCTGTGGACAATACGGAACAACCTGCATTCCTCCGGGTACCACGCCGGTAGGACCGCCACTCCGAGTGGCGTAGGCCGACGCGGCAGGACCGCCGAAGCGTTCGTTGAGTTGCTGGAGGAGCGTGCTTCCTACATAATAAGTAGCAATATGAACAGCGTCAGCCACGCCCATGACTACAAGGGAACGCTCGCTGGATAACGGCAAGCACGAGTCAGAGGCGTTAAGCCGCGCTCCTGAAGCATCTTGAATCTCACGAATGCGAGCGCCGCCCTTCCCGATAATGGACCCAATAAGTACATGCGGGATGAGCAGCCGGAGAGGATACGTCTTGGACTGAGCGTTAGATTTCTCCGTTAGAGGCTCGTTATTCAACGTTCGGATAATCAAACCAAATGCCTAAGGACAATATTAGTTGAAGTCTGGATATGTTGTATTATGGTAGTGAGAAAATACCTTGGCTACAGCCTCGACAGCTCCGCTAACAGTAAGTATTCTCTCTACGGCGCCTTTCTGGTAGTCACTAACGGTACATTTGGCGTTGGATAACTTGCGGATATTGGAAACATTCTCGCCACCTTTACCAATAATGGTAGCAGCTTCGGGGCTGGAGATGACAGCACGGATATGAATCCATGTAGTTTCATCATGGGTATTGGTCGCGGCGGCACCAGATGCACCCCCAGGACCGGAAACTGCAGCATCTACGGCGGACTTGGCTTCGTCAACGTCAGGTACGACAGTGTCGCCCTGGTCGTCCTTAACTTCAGCCTTGTCCTGACTGGCATTTTCAGATTTGACTGTGCCGTTAGTTCCAGGTGAAGCCGAGGCACCATCACCATTTCTCTCGGGAAGCTCAATCTCCTTGTCGCCATTGTCATTATTGATGACCTTATCAAGAGCAGGCCGTTTGGCCTCGGGTTGGTCAGTGCCTCGAGATGGGGAGGAGGCATCCTCCAGAGGGCGTTTAGCCGGATTAGTAGGGTGAGAAGGCGAAGCAGACATTTTGTTCTATGAACTCGTTCACTCTCGAGTGGACGCTACGGTATGCCGTCAAGACGGTCGAATTGATATTGAATTATCGACTGTTTCTTTTATCTACACCTTGAGGGTTTTCGAAGGAAAACGTGCAGGTGTAGTGATTCGGAACGTGATATGGTTTCAAGTACCCTCAAGTTGAATATTTATTTTGTATGCGGGATCTGGAGGTCAGGTCGGACTTGGAAGGCAGGGTCGATGATGGGGCGAGGTCGGGGCCGTCAGGTTAGATGACGGCAGGGACAACGAGAAGAGTGATATGATAGAGATCCGGCTGGGACCTTGTACGCTCGTGTTGCAAGGCGGAATATTTGATAGGACGAGAAGTTGTGATGAATCTGACGGTAGCTGAGGACGATTTTGATAAGAGGTAGAAAGGAGGTTTTGCTAGCTTGACCAGAACGAGTATGTGATGATCAAGTCGGCGGCAGTGTATGTAATGACGAAGTAGGAGTAGTGAATTGGAAAAGAGGTGGTAGGATCAGAGACGTAATCAGTTCTCAAACCTTTTACTCCGTCAAACAGGAAACACCCTTAAAGGTATATTTCTCGATTCCGACTTCCTTATTTTTATTTCCTATGCCTTCCCTATTCTAGCGCCGCTGCTCTTTTTGCACTTCTTCCAACGAGAGAAGCTGCTTCTCAAGCAGGTAATAACCTGTTAGGGCGGTGGATAATAAGGTCAACCCGCGTCGCGTTTGGCGACTCTCTGCGTGAATCAAGATGCGCCAAAGCGATTATAAAATTCCTTTCCTCCTACTGCGGGTAGGTGCAGTTAAGGAGTTCTCTATAAGCGACGGAAGCTTGTTGCTTCTTAAGCTCGATTGCGAAACTACCTCAACAAACCTCAACAAGGGGGGAAGAAGGCGGGACGATGGAGAAATTAAACTGACTATAGAAATAGAAAGGGGAGGGAAGAGGGGGGTTGAAAAAAAAAAAAAAAGGAAGTAATGTAGTGCTGAGGGTTCGTAACGCGGGCGATTGGGGGGGAGGATGGATACGGCTTTACGAAGAAGGACGAAAGGGGGGGGATAAAGATTGAATTGAAGGAGGCGAGATGCGTGTTGTAAAAGGTTGGAGGTTGTCTACATAAAGGTTGTCTCACTTGAATGCAAGAAAGATCTAACCATTACAGTGGACACCGTATGCGCAGTGCAGTTCGCAAGTGCCAGTTGTGACTTTTTGCTTTACAGTGGACCTTCGCTGCTTTTTTTGTAAAAAGGTACTATGTAGGTTAGTAATGGGGCTCCTCCACACGGAATCTTAGGGGAGGTTAACGTCCAAGCGTCATGGATTTCCACCTAATTGGCTCTAGCGTCACTGTGCGTTCCTTGAATTTAGCTCCGCTTCGTATCTGAGTTAGTTACCTAAGTGAGGTACCTAGGTTACTCTTTAGTAGCAATTGAAGTCTTCCTATTTTTTTTATTTTATTTTTGTTCAGGTCTTCTACCTATTAGGTACTATTGAATGTTCGTTACTGTAGAACAGGTATTTCATCAGCCCCGTCACAGATAAACACCTAACCTAAGTATCAACCGTATCTATATGTATAAGATAGATTGTACTTTTACGTGGGTTCGATTTAATTTTGTTATGATGTTTGTCCGTACAAAACAATCGTACGCCACCAATAAGAACAGGCTCTTTATCGTTCCAGCATCTACTGTACTGCCTTACGTGCATACTACCTAAGGTACGTCGTACAACACACCCGTATACACCATGAAGGGTTTCGATTTCATAGTTGCGATGCACATTTTTCTTGATCCCTAGTGTATATTATCCCGGATATCTTAATTTTAGCAATCCTAGCATGAATTGTTACGGGTAAAAGGGAAAAAAAAGAAAAGGGTTTTTTTTTGTTTTTTTTTTGTGTGTGTGAATACCTACCTAACTAATTGGATACTGTTAGGTTTACAGGTGGCTTCTGGAGGAGAAAAACAAAAGCTACCTACCTACTAACCGGTTAGTATATCAAATATTTTGTTGGAATTGGAATTAATCAACAAGAGTTGCTTCAGCCTTCAGGATTGTTTGTGCCGCAGATCCATCGGCACTTGGCCCTGCGTTGCATTTCTTGGCGACCCCCTTGAACCGTGCTCTCAGGCTTCTCGGGCTCTTTAGCTGGACCGCTGTTTAACTGCATATTGCAGAAAATATAAAATACAGACGACAGTGCATTACATATGAACTGCAAGCTGCAAGACATCAACCGCATTTTACCCTGCTAGAAAGTAACATTTCCTGAACTCTCACGAAGGTCTTACCTATTCGATATTGGCAATTTGAATAGCCAACTACTCAAACGGAGATGGAAATGGATACCAGAGCGCGTCCAAGTGATGAGTCGGATCTGTTTCACACCTCCCGTCTCCAAGAAACCCTGCGAGAGCTTCAGGAGCAAGTTAAAGAGCGCGAAGCTGCATTAAACGAGCTGCGTGCCACTTCAAGCTTGCATCGTATGAGCCAATCTCAGCCCCCAACCGCGCCATGGGATATTATGAGGATAGCTTACGACGAGCTCGCGTCACAGATACCATTCTTACCCTATCCCGAATCCGTACTGCCCGCTCTTCTAGCTCTTCGCAAAACTCACCAGACCGCGGAGGAGACGAGGGCTTATTTGGCTTCTCATAAAAACTCGGTTGAGAAAACCAAGCGACGACTGGAGGTGGAAAAATCTAATCTCGAAGATCAGAAGGCACTCTCGCAGAGCTTGCGGAATCGCATACAAACACTGCGGGATGGCTTAGAAAGCCGAATGGAAATGGGTCCGGAAGACATAGCCACTGAACGGATAAACGAGTTGAAGCAAAAGAAACAGTACTACGACAAAGAAACGTCGACACTTCTCAAAGCGCTCAGGAAATTCATTGACGAGCATCTTGCAGGAATGCTTGCCGCCGAAGAGCTCGGAGGTCCCGTAGTTGGTGATATCATGGATATCGACGGGGACGACCTCGTAGCAGGATTCAGTTCTCAGGGCAAGCTAAAGAAGGCAAAGGAGAATCCCGATCAGGACAAACGTCAGCGACGCATTGACGAGATATGGGGTATACGAGACGACGACGAGTCGACAGAAAGAGCTAAGGGGGGTCGTCGGGACGAAGCTGCGGCTGCCGGCGAGGAAATGCGTACCTTGACGGAGGAATTACTCAATGCCTTGGCGCAATCCGACGGTGACAGCTCTGCTTCCTACGTCCAGCTTCCCAAGGAGACGGCAGCTGCAAGGTTTCTCGTCAGATCCAAAGTCGCACAGTTTCATCCTAGGGACTCTACGAAACTTCGACTAATCGACTTCGGTAAAGACCTGGATGAATAAATGCTCTCAGACTTTTATCTCGGGGCTCACGATCTACTCATGTATATACGAAGCGTAAATCATTGCACATATTATATATACCTCCATAGCAGCTATCAATCAAGAAGGAGATATCCATCTCCGATTGGAATCAATACCTTGATTAGAGAGATATTGGAGTTAATAGGCATTGTGAGATGTGGACACTCGTGAAATTCATCGACTCGAAAAGAAGTGACTCGGTAAGTGACTCGATAAACAACAACCTTTTGTTATAACAACTCCTAGTTATTCATATATCCAAACTCCGAGGTCAAATTTAGAACAATCTATATCTATCTAGGATTCCGAGATAACGGAAACGAGGAATGATGTATCATGAATGACAACAGACCGATCTTAGGTATCAATGAGATGCACTAAATGTACCTAGGTAGGTAGGTTAGGTACAATACCTACCTAAATATGTAGGTAGGTACAGTAGTACAGCATATCTTTCGGCCATTGGCCAATTAGCATCGAATCCCCTTCCCTATAACGCGTCCGCCGCACCCACGCGTCCCACTGCCAGCTCTGCACCGTACATTGTACCTACGAGCTATGTACGTCCACGTATATCCCACTTTCCGACGTAGCGTATGTAAATCTTTCCTCACCGCAACTGCCACAACCCGAATTCCCACAAACCCAATTCCCAAAATACTGTTTAAGCAAAGAGGCAGACTCGCCCTTCCGATTGTTCTCTTCGTACAAAAGCAAGGTCTCAGGACTATGACCGCCGCTGCATCTGCCACTTCACCGCCGACTTCACCGCCCGCCAAAAGAGTCAAGACTACGGATACGCCTGCAACTAGTACCGCTGCTACCACCGACAGCGCAAACGCCACCACGGAAAACAACACCACCACCACAGCCGAAACAATGTCCTCCTCCACAACCACCAACGACCACACCCAAACCCTCTCTCAATCCCCCCCGCTGCTCATCAAAAAGCTCTCCCCCACCGCCAAACTCCCCACCCGCGGCAGCGCCTTCGCCGCCGGCTACGACCTCTACGCCTCGCGCCCGGCCACGATCCCGTCTCGCGGCAAAGCCCTCGTCGAGACCGACATCTCGATCGCCGTGCCGGCGGGGACCTACGGGCGGATCGCGCCGCGGTCCGGGCTCGCGGCCAAGCACTTCATCGACACGGGGGCCGGCGTCATCGACGCCGACTACCGCGGCCCCGTCAAGGTGCTGCTGTTCAACCACTCCGAGGCGGATTTCCCCGTCGCGGAGGGCGACCGCGTCGCGCAGCTCGTCGTCGAGAGGATCTACACCCCCGACGTCGTCGAGGTCGACGAGCTGGAGGAGAGCGTGAGGGGCGCCGGGGGGTTTGGAAGTACGGGGTCGAACTAGGCGGGTACCTACTGGGTACCTACCTAAGGTTTGCTCTGGTCTAGTTTGACTGCCTACTTGATAAGGGTGATGATGTAGCGGAACTGGACGGGGACGATAAAAGGTGGAGGGCCGGCTAGGTTTGAAAGAGGACGGATTATACCGTGATAATACACCCCGAGCATATGGCAGCTTAAGCCTCTTATTCCAACTCTAGCTGACAACGGCCGACTACTTCGCTAAGCTTCCTAGGGAATCGATTGGCTAGCTAGAGAAAAGAAATATTGGCGAGTAGAAGGTATAACGAAAAAAAAAAAAAAAAAAGGTCTAACCCATTAATAAAGGGGATGGGGCATGAAGAAAATAAATATAAACATTTAGCTACGAGATTACCACTTCAGCCTAGAAATAAGCTCTCCGCGGAATCGTTGAATAGGAGTATTTCTGGTGATATAATGTCATATTTCTATTCTCTATGATCCGATATAAGCAAGCGGATGCCCACGTATCATGAGTCTAACCTAATCCTTTTTCTCTAGAATGCTATATCCAAGTATATTTACATCTTCTCCGCGCGATACTCTACCTTGGGATTGCGTAGGCTTCCTAGATTCCTCGCAAGCTTTAGTTCCGAAGCTCTAGACTTTACTAGATGCAGTGTCTTCTCATCCAGGTCTTTATCTTTCTGCTTCTCCGCCAGTACGGCTGTTAAGCTTGCGCATGTGCGGTCCAAAACCTCGTGCATGCTAGCCAGCACCTTCTCTGCTGCTCGTGTGAGCGGCAATTCTAGAGCATCGATGTCATCGGGACTAAGCCACGAAAGCTTTTCAACCAGAGACCCATTCCCATCGTTATGCTTATCATAATTGGTTACCGCCTCTCGCATGCGGGCTACCATTAGTGCCGCAAACATATCTCCTGTTCCGCTAAAGTAGCACTCGAACACCGGGAACGTGATTCTGAAGATTCGAGGATGTCGGTCTGAAGTCATAGTCGAACCTACGACCGACATGGTGCGGGTGGTCTGCGTAGAGGAGGATGAGTCGGCGGGTGGCAAGGAAACGGACGTGATAACGATATGAGGAACACCAGACTCTTGGTGTAAGACTCGAATCGCATTCTCGAGCGAGGCAAAATCGGTAATCTTTACGCCGGAAAGGAGTCTATCAGGAGGGAAAGTTTAGCCAACGTACTTACACGCTTTCCCCAACCATCACCTCTAAGGTAAGGTTCCATTGGGGCCATCGTCCGTCTATTTAAGGAAAGGGGTGTGTCTGAGGAGAACGGACTTACTCAGCTTCGAATTGGTTGGGTAAGATAAGGTCAGCATGTTGTATCAAGTTCTTATACGCAGGTACGACATCTTCTGCGACGTATAGGCGGCCGTTATCACCCATAACTGGATCTAGCACCCAGAAAAAGCTTCCTGGTTTCTGGGCCTTTGACTTCTGCTTGAGCTCCTTGCCGATGTTTCCGACAGCTTCGACGGCGGCCGCGCCGGGAACATATCCTGAGAGCATCATGTCGAAGTCGTCTAGGTACGATTGCTTTAGGCCATCCCACAGATCTGTGATCTCTTGTGCTGATACGCGTGTGCCCTTCCATTGCTTGTAACCCGTGTGATTGCCTTTATGTTTGATACTCCTGTTAGAACGTACGATACTCGGACACGGAGCAGCGATCGACAATCATGAACGTACTGAACTGCACGGTGTTCATAGCGGAAACATCGCAGCCCATAGACTGCAACGCAAAGACGGCAATCTTATTCCCTACGTTCCTATCCGCGGAAACCTGGTGTTAACGGAGGCATCGTCGACGGTTTTGATATACTAGTATAAATCTAAAACTCTCACCCTGAGACAACCTTCAGAGCAGGAAATTAGCTACTAGAAAATAGGAAACTGACTGCTAGAAGCATTGGCTATTCCCTACATGGCTGGCGACGGCTAAGACGCTCGTCTCCGGGACGAACGGTGGTTCGGCACTCATGCGGACGGTTTGGAGTTGATATTGCTAAGACGAAGAGGATGCGAATTGGCTAAGTGTATTACTAGAGAAAGTCAAGTATTTTAATCACGTTCCACAAAGCCATTCGAGGAAGTAAGCATTGAAGGAAGAAAAGAGCGGAGGGTTCCAGACGGAAGCCGTGATAATAAATATAATAAATATAAACCTCCGCGCCGAGTTGCCGAGGACAATAATAAGACGCATGACTCTTGATAAGACCATTGAAAAGTTGAGTCTAAGCCTGATAGAATTGCCCCGCCATGACGGATAGCTCCACACTAATCTGCTTTGAGCTTTGCAGATGCTCACTTGTTACATGTACGTATGTACGTATGTACCGTATACTGTACATCGCATATGTGCCTAGCTTGAGTTATTCCAGTACATCCATACATTCCATAGGTAGGTAGTATATCTATGTAAGGTACTGGCTTAGGTAGCATCGTGGTACTACCGTGACGTTATGTACCTAGGTAGGCAGCAGCAGATATATAAAACTTTCTGTACGTTGTCGGCTAGGAAAAAATAAATTTATATTAGGGCTGTTCAAGCCCGTTGATCTGCCTCTCTTATCCTCAATCGCCTCATACACGTAGCTATGGACTAATACTGCATTTAAAGCCAACGCGTCCGAAAAGCCTATATTAATAATGCAACTAACACGTTGCATGCAGTATTCGTTCGTATCCGTTTCGTAAAGCACGAGGAATTCCAAGGCAAATCCCGTGGTAGTCTACTACCCCCAAATATCGACGTGGTATATTCGTGGTTCTCATTAATTTCTGCCTCCATTATTCCTTTACTCTTCGTCGCCGATCTATAAGCTCAATATTAGTATATTTTACACGCCGATTATTAAGGGGTTTCGTGACATACCTTGGGAGCGAGGTAAAATCTCAAGTAGCTGCTGCCGGATAGTCCGTACTCCACTAGAAGAGGTACCTCGTTGGATAGGCAGATCTTGACAGTGTTCGACAGGGCCTGAGCCTTGCAGAAGTTGACCAGGTACTTGAGGGAGAAAGTAAGGCCAACCGGCTCGGTAAGTTCGATGTCAATGTTGAGATCGGGCTTGTCGACGTTCTGGTGGCTGCGGAGGGTAACAGCACCGTTACCAATGTCACCGTTGCAAGAGAATTTCACTCCGTCCTTGGTAGCGTCGATCGTCACTTGTACGCGTTAGCTATGTTCTTTCGTGGCAAAGCAACCACAGTCGAAGAACATAAAGTATCACTTACCGGATTCGGACATGGCCATCAAATCCGTGCAGATACGTCGAAACTCGGCTGATGGCATAGAAATAGTAGCAGCATACTCCGTCTCGGGAATACCCAAGTGCTCCTGGTCGATATCCATGAGCTTCAAGTCATATTCGCTGATACGGTCGTTCTCGCTGCTCTCGAAAACAAGGTTGAGGGAGTCGGGCGCATCCTCGGCTTTCAGGGTGAGGATATCCTCGTTCTGTGCAGCGCGTAGAACTTTTGTGAGAGAGACGAGGTTCACACCGAGGGCGATATTGCGGTCGCAGCGGTAAGGGGAGAAGCCTTCGGCCTTCAACATCATCGACACTAAGGCGACGTGGGAGTTGTCCATGGCCTGCAGCGCGATACCCGAGTCATTGCAGTCGAAGTTGCAATCCTGCACCAGGTCCTTGATGGAATCAACCACCTATGCCATGTCAGCTTCAATTTGGAGCAGGGGGGCGCATACAATTGGGTAGACATACCTTCTTCAGGATCTGAGCCTGCTCAAGTCGTGCCTCTAACATGGTGATCGATTATAGGGGGAAGGAGTAAAATGAACTGTCAATGAAGTTGAGAATCTGTGAACGACGAATATGAATCGGTAAGAAAGATGACTCGAGGTATAATTGTCGTCGTACGGATTTGTTCGCAGCTGAGGTTGTTGTCGGGAGAAAGTGTTCTAAAATTGGTTATGCTAGAGAAATATTTGTCTAGAAATATAATTCTAGAAATTAGTGGGATAAGCTGGGGAATGGAGACGCGTTGAGTGGTTGGACGCGTCCTTAATTGAAGGCAGACGCGCAAAAGCCCCACCCTTGACTTGGGCAGCAGCGGTACGCCTGGTAGCTACACTATAATTATATTAGGGTACACCTTAGGAGGTACCTGCCTAGCTAATAGACCAATCACACGAGTAATTTGACATCTTCCTACAGCACCTCAGTAGGTAACTCATACATAGCTTATCGTCGTAATATACACCTACCTAGGTTAGGTTTATACCCCTGATTCCCACTTACGTCACATGTATGGTAGAAACGCAATCTATCGCATCTTCTCAAAGGAGATTTTTTATTATGTTGTATGTACCTTATGTATACGCCCAGCTAGGCGACTGCCCCTGGTTTATGTGTATATATGTACGAGCGACATAGAAAAGACATTATAGGCAA
Source organism: Daldinia sp. FL1419 (assembly GCA_025201765.1). Lineage (NCBI taxonomy): Eukaryota > Fungi > Ascomycota > Sordariomycetes > Xylariales > Hypoxylaceae > Daldinia > Daldinia sp. FL1419. The sequence continues at coordinate 304,261 of MU623350.1, forward strand.
AGATCGTATGGATAACCAGCTCTCTATGCAGTGAAATCCCCCCCCAAAACCAAAGTGAAAAAAAAAAAAAAAAAGCAAACGCCACGACGAAGTCAACTTCGAATCGGATCGCTCTCTATCCCAAAATGCGCCATATTACAACCGATGACCCAGTTCATAATCTAATCATTACCCGCGCCTTGGGCCAAGCTGGTGCTGTTTGTCGAAATGATACAGTGTTAATGAAATTTTCAAAGAGAGACTCGACCACGTCCGGGTTTCTTTTCCAATACTCCTTGCAGCTCTCGCATCATACCCCTCTGAGCTTCCGCCTTCGCCTTGGCAATGTCTTTCGATTTACGGTCTTCTCTCATCTTTATTATTCTCTCTTCCCGTGTGAGTAAACTCCTCGGGCGAGGGATTGAGATAGCCTCGAATACTTCTGGTTCCGGTTCAGACGGCGGGGAAGATCCTCCGGTTAGTTTTTTGTATGCATCAGCAACGCCCTCATCCTGACTGTTTTCATCCTCCTCCGCTATGGTCCGACCACTCATCGTACTTAATGGAGACATAAGCGTGGAGCCCATGGACGATAGACGTTTCTCATTTCTATCGATACCAGACGCTAGCGACGCTTTTCCTGTCTGCCACGCTTCCATCAGATCCCGTAGATCTTGACCAATTGACTCGTACTGGGCCATGAATAATGGCCCCAGATCCGTAATATCGTCAGCTTCATTCAAAGCTTTGGATGATTCTTCACGTAGCAGGTGCAGTTTAGCCTGCACACTACGAATATTCATAGTCATCGAATTTAACCGACGGACTTGGTGACGCCATCGATCATGGCTAGGCGTCTCGGGACTCCGAGGGCTTTTGGGTATTTGGACTATAATCACACTATTAGAGAATAGGAGTTGAGGGGATCATACGAGTCACTTACAGTCATTATCGGCCAAGATATCCCTTACCCTGGCGTAAGCTTGCCTCGTAACCGTGTTCAAATCCTTGAATGCATCTAATATAGTTGTGAAACGAACTCGGTCAGAGTCGTTGCCAACGGTATGAAGAGCAAGTAAGCCGCTCAAGAACATCTTCCGAATATCATGAAAGAGGAATGCGGCATCTTTTAAAGGCTGCAATTTCTCAGCACTCTGGGCGTCGGTCTTTGAAAACACTTGAAATCTTTCCACTACATCAGCAACGGTGAACTGATACTGGGATTGTAACTGCAGCAGCTCGGTCTGTTCCGCAAACCCCCATATCGTGAAGGCCACTTGGTAATATTTGGAAATAACTTCTGTCAAGCTGTTGTGGAGCGCCTTTCTTAACTGAAGACACTTGACATTCTGCCCATTGTTCTCTAGTCGACTGATAGGGGGGATGGGTGTGCTCCTATTTATAGATTAACCAGTTGGACTGCGAGTAAAGGAACGGGACGGACTTACAGTCGATACCCTCGGGCAACTAATTCTACTTCCATTATGAAGTTGAGTGCTGCACTATTTGCGCAGTCGTACTCCCGGGAGATCGAGAAGAACGTCGAAGCTTCTATTAACCCTTCTTTCTGGATATTCCTTAGAATTTGCCTTCGCACGTATGCCCTCGCGACTAGGAACGCTATAGATACGATTATGACGAAGGCTAGCACCCCTCTCCAACTTATTACGAACCCCCCTGATGAAAACCAACGGATGAGCGACGCTGTGCCGAAGCCAAACACAACTGCGGCGACCGCACCGGAAACTGTGATTCCATGGAAATTTGCTTCGCCAGTCGGTTGCGATAGCGCGGGATCCTCCGAGGCTTGATAGCCTAATACTAAGGGGTTATCTAAAAGTTGGGATTGTATGATCGCAAGGCGCAGACGCTCGAGAAAACCGATTGATCGAGCATGATCGATTGACGAAGTCACTGCTTCGACTAACAGCCGCAGTACATCGAGGATGGGGGAAGCATGATTATGGAGTTCGTCAAAGTTGAGACGAGATGGGAGATTGTTGGCATCGAGCTGCAGGGGTCTAGGGAGGTGCTCCCTAAACCTCTTCCGGACTTTGGCAAAGCCTCTAGGGGCGAAGTCTCGAGGTGGGCTAGACGATGGCGAGTTATCATAGTTCCTATCGTCGTCGGATTCCTGCCACTGAGGTTCTTCTCTTTCCCCTGTGCCTGTAACCATGATTAGGACTGTGGGAGCTCCGGGCATTTCGGTCGCCAAGAGAGGGATGTTCTAGCGAAGAAATTGAGGGGCTAAGATATAGCACGGAACTGGCATACATACCCTCGAGGTAGTTGCTCAAAGGCGTGCCCTCATCTATGTGAGTCTCCATGTAATTGTAGATGCCGCACGACGGATCGCGTCCATCTGGCGCGAAATCACTACGATTCGCTCAGTTCGCACCTAATCGTACTCCGAATAACGAGACCTGATTTACTTGATTAAGGGTAAAATAGAGGGAAAAAAGAGCGACAAGTAGAATCTAAGGGAAAACCTAAGGAGCTGGGGGGGTTGCAAAGGAACAGTAAAAGGAACGGGTAGAAAAGGAACGAAATGGTGTAAATGGAAAGGAAGTTGTCAAGTGCTTTGTTCATTTGACTTGCTTGTACACATGAGATTAACATTCTAGATTAAACATCCCTAAAAAGGTATCCCTAACAGGTAGCATAATGATCTAATTAGGCAAGTAGCTAAGTATAACCTAGCTAAATTCATCTGGGAACTACCTAGTAGCACTAGCAGTACGCGGATAAGAGGTACAATACCCATTTACTAGGGACTCATTTACTACTTGGTAGGCGAGTACTGGAACGGATACGCTGTGAGTAATGTCCGAAAACCCGTCCAGGGGTACAGCTTTCCCCATAGAAGCCCCGTATTCAGCACTGCCAGGAAGGTATCCGCAGTATCCATCCAGCAAAGTTTCGGTTCGGTTTCGTCATGGGAAAGAGCATCTAGAACTGCAGAGCTAAAAGGAATTGTACATGACTCTGACACATGCGACTACGTACCTGCCTCCTCCTACATACACATACTTAGCGGCCTGCAGTCTGCCTTAGTCCAACGTTTGCGGTCCCCGGTATGAAGCTGCGAGCCAATGATCCGACGGAACCGTTATGTAATTTTAGCAGCATCATTCCATCTCCTGAAGTACCTAGTACCTGCCAACCAATTACGAACTGTGGGGCCCCGAGTCGATCTTCGGTTTGTCCCGCCCGAGGATTTTGCTCCTAGCAATATAAATCATATTTTGATAAAAACTTTTATCTGGCCTCATGGCGCAACGGTAGCGCGTTCGACTCCAGATCGAAAGGTTATCCGTTCAAATCGGGTTGGGGTCATCAGATTCACTTTTGCCATTTATGTTCATTTTTTTTTTCTAATCCAATCAATATTTTTAAGTATTAACTATCAGTAACTATCGCGAGACTGGAACAGTTTATTATTTCTTAAAGTGATCCTCGGACTTTTTGTCTAACCGGTGACGTAGGTCAATGATATATCGATGGTCGGCTATACGAGTCTCATAGTATGCCAAAGACTTCAATGGCTTTGTCCTTGTTCTAACTAACTAATAGTTAACCAATAACATAGTTTTAAACCTAGGTAGTTATGTGTGTTCTTATTAATCGTCATACTTGTCCTCCCTTTATCATAATCAAAAAGATCCCTCTCGGCTTCTATTATGCAGCTATCCTTCGAGGAGGCATCCTTGCTTGCTTCCCTTTGTAGGATTACTTCCACCATCCTCCTATACTATGTACATCCGGCCGATATAGTCACCGTACCGATCTTCCACGCTTTACTTTCCCCAGATTTTCCCCGTCTCTCCGACCCTCCGATGGGGATCTGATGTGATAGGTACCGTTGGGAGGCAATGTCTTTACGATCATGGTGGTCTATTTTCTCGGACCAGATCACCTGTGTCCAAATAACGCCGTCTCTTTAACGTAATTCTGCGCATGGAGCATCTCGAGACGTTGGTCCCGTCTGAATGGATGCGAATCCCCAAAATCTTATTAGGCGGATCTTAATTACCACTCCGACTGTGACTATTGCATGGAAGCATTCTGGATTATTATTTGGCTTAAGCTTGAATTCAATGTGACATGAATTCATACCAAGTTAACGTCATGACCAAATCTGATCTTCGAATCATAGAAAATAAAATACAACAATTGTCTAGGTTAGGAATTATACGCCTGACTAGGTTAAATGATCCCATCAATTCTCTATAAGTCAGCTTACATAACGCAACCAGCTCCAGTGAGATTTCGCAAGGCGCTACTGGAGGTTACCTGCACTTGAACCACCTAACCTAGTAGGTACCCGCAGCTAACAGCCTCACGCTATTCGCCGGTACCGTCTCCACTAAACCCTTCTACTTCAACATTACGTATTGTACTTCGTACCGCAGCACCAATTCTCTAAACACCGGACGCTTAACTCTTACTGAAGTTGAGCAAAGAGAAGGAATAGCAGGAAGGCGAGCAAAACCATAGCGGAAAAAGAAAGGAATAGAGACAGGAAAGGGGAAACTAGCACAACCATGCCGACCGAAAGGGAATTCCAAATCGCACCCATCGTGCCCGAGTCCATCATACACAACACCAGGGTCAGTCTCAGTCCCAGTCCACCATTCACACGATACCCAACTCCAATGCACGCGGCAACGTGGTTCCCTCCTAATCAGATAGCATACTAAAACAAACCAGTCTCTATCCAACCTCCAAACCCTCACGGCCTCCATCTTCGGCGCCGCAGCCGGCATCCTCGGCCTCGAATCCTACAACGGCTTCCTCTTCTACTTCGTCTTCACCATCCTCACCACCGTCCTCTTCTACACGATCCGCGTCGCGCCTACATCCCTAAAGGCAGGCCACGGCTTGTTCGACACGAGCAGATATTTCCGCACGCGGGTCGACTTCTGGACCGGAGGTCTCTTCAATGGGCTTGCGGGATACATATTGACATGGACGCTGTTTTACGGTCTGGTAAGAGCATAATAGGCCCAGGGCAGTTTGATTATACTTTTACGGGCATTGCTTGGTTGGCGTTTGGTAGTACGATGTGACCACGTACGCACATTCATGCATGATATGATAGCCGGAGGTATAGACGATGATCCTTAAATACTATTAAATACGTTACCGTCGCTATTATTATTTCACTACCGACCCCCGTTTTGATACCCCAAAGCCGAGCTCTGGGGCGTCTTGTCCTACTATAAAATCTATTTCATTCATTCCCCAATTTCAACAACCCGGCCAACGTAGCCTTCGAGCCCTGACTTATCTTTTGATCCTCCTTCCACAAGAACGATCTGAGACCCCAGTTCAATCCATTCTCTGTTGTTCAAGAGTTCCAGTGAGACGTGATACTCCGCATTATGCTCATCCAAGTCCGCTTCTGATTTGGTGCGCTCAATTTCTATATGATCATTCATATTGAAAATGTCATCATCTTCCGCTAGTACCTTTCGTGCACCGAAGTCGGATTTTTGTCGTTTTACACCTAACACCCGTACAGCAGCCCGTACCATTCCTACGTACGCGTTCACTAGGCTATTGACTGTAAGTAACTTGACATCCGGCGTTTTGAAGGAAGCTATTAAGCTAGAGGCGGCCTGGAGTGAGAGACCGGTATCAACCATATGCTGACTGGGGACCGCGAGGACCTGCCCCTTGCGGAGTTGAGCACTGGATATCTTGAGGGCCTCAGGAGTAGTGCCAACATCGGTTGATTCCCCGTGAGGTTCGTTAAAAACGACCTGGATGGAACCTGCCTGTCCTGCTTCGATCGTTTGTACCGGAAGTCTCAAGTCGCGGATGTTTACAATCGTTGCTTGGCGCCATTCCCCTTCAATTTTGAAGGCCGACAATGTGTGACGGGAACTAAGCCGAGCGAATTCTGCAGAAGATGGATGTGGAATTGATAGGCCGTATCCAGGCGAAGGGTAGTCCTTCGGGACTAGAGCACCGGCGTCCTCGTCCTCCCCCGGAAAGGGACCTAACACAACCTTGTCACCGATGGATAATCTTCCGAATCGCAGGTATCCCGTTACTACTGGTGCACTTTCACTCGCTGCAGATGATGCGGCGCTTTGAGCACGGCTTAGCGACATTTCAAAAACTTCGTCTATGTGAAATAAAGCAGCTGGTTGCTCCGGATTCAAGGCCAGCGGGACAAAGTCTCGAGCTGTAGGTATAGGCGGAACAGGCAGGCTTCTTAACAATGCATGAGTTAATCCTATACCTATGCCCTTGACAGCACTTGTAAGTACGATCGGAACAATTGATAATGGGTCGGCAGATTTAGCAATGGGGTCGATGACTTCGGCCTTGACCTTCTGCAGATCATTTTCCGACACTTCTATCAGATTGTCCTCATCGCGTGCGGCGGAAGTAAGTAGCTTCGGTATCCTTCCCATAGCCTTGACCTTGGTAAATACTATATTTAATTTGTCCTTTAGTAGTGCACGCTGTCCCAATTCGGATTTAGTTATGAGAATAGCAAGCGGCATAGCCAATTTGAGACATAGATCCAGATGCGCCATGGCTAGATCCATTGACGCTATCCCAACTCCCATAGCACCATCTGCACCCGATAGCGAGTGAGCACCAACGGCTAGGTTTCCATCTTCATTCGCAGGAATGCATAACAAAGTCCAGTGAGGAGCCCATCCAACCAGAGCTCGGAGAGTGGTCCGCTGATACCGAGGATGTCCGGCAGAGTCAAGTAGAAAAACCAAGCGGCCATTCTCCGCCCGATCATGTATATCGGGCCATTCGTTGATATTATCGACGTTATAGTTAAATATCTTCCGATTATCGTATCCGACGAGCTCCTGGGCGATAGAACTAGTCCTTCCCGATACAACTTCATGACGATGTCTTAGTAGATTGATTCGACTACTTCCTCGACCGTTGTCTAAAGTACCGTTGGACAACGTCCCTAGAAGTGTTGTTTTACCCGAAGTTGTCGGGCCGATGAGTGAAATTCGAAGTTGCTCGGTTACTGAGGCGCCTCTCCTTGCCGCCATGTCCAATTGGCTTTTTTGACTATCCCTATTGCTTTGAGCATTCATTACTGGCATGACAAGTGCTTCTGCTACCCAAAGATCAGCAATATGGACCTTGTCGCTCAATCCCGGAGCGCTTTCTATCCATTCGCAGCTCCCGACGGCTTTCATGCGTTGAACCTCAACCCTACAGCCCAGACTAGCGGCCATGACTTTTAGAGTTGTCATACTCTCATCCATTTCGTCCTTGGTCAATCCCACCAACATCCCATCATCAGCCACGCCTAATTCGTATAATGCTCCGTTGGATTCCTCTAAGCCTGGGAGAAGCTGCTGGGGTTTCTCTAGAACCGCGAGATCGGCAATATCTTCAGGTAGCTTCGGCAGTATAAGTTCACGTCTCGCATTAGAGTGGTATGGCGACGACTGCTGTAGCCTCCATAGTAGCTGTGTAGTTAGGTGGTGGAGGCGGTTCTGGCGAGTTTGATTTGAGGCGGCGAGAGGAAGACTACCTTGTCTTGGCTGCTTTACTTCCCGTATCGACCTGGATTGCTGAGACCCTGAGACTTTCAATGTGGTACTCATTTTATTATAGATTCTGCGAGGGCGTAGTAATAGATGTAACTTATACTCGATGGGGCCATCTTGAGGCTCCGCTTCAAGTCTTTCCAAATGAGAGTCTGATAGCTGTTCTGACTCGACGATGGCACCAGTTGTTACGGAACGCTCGGCTGGCGGTCTCGTTCCGGAGTCCTGTCCGGATTGCCAAGGGGAGTGTACTCGTGGAGGGTCATGATCAAAAGTGAATATCGAAGCCATTGTTAACCTCTGTTATTCGATGAATTATGTACAGTGGTAGGTCGGTGAACTGAATGAGAGGTAACCAAGTCGAACCCCGTTCATACCCCAGCGTTATAGTCCTCTTTTGGGGAGCTATGACCGCTTTTTAAAGGTACGGCTGTTCTGACCCTTGATTTACAGTCTGCTTGCCGCTACGAGGAATTTTCGTATTGTTTTTATTGCATGGTGTTGCGCTATTCGCTGTGTATAAAGATGATGCATTCGCGATATCATCTTCGATGGGTTAGAGCCACGAAGCTCGCAGATATATGTATATAGTATATTTAGAATATTATTTGGTGAAAGAGAATGTAGCTTTAATATAACTTTAGACCAGCCATTGTGAGCTGCGGGTTGTTAATGGTATATTGAAGTTGAATGGTATAAAGATATCATGTGACGGAAGTGGTGTGCAGTGATAGACTCATCGGTATAAATTCGACCGGTCCAGTAGGAATAAATCACAACCACCAAGATTTTAGGTACCTATCTCATGTATATAATGGTGCCGCCTGGCACCTGCAACAGCCAACAAGCTCGTATTAAGTATTTGACACACCGGGATACATACAGAAGGCCCAACTTTCCTAGGTATTCTTTGTACATATCCCTATAAATAGCCAATTAAATACTTTGATGTAGTCTTTCAAGTATCGGTAGGTACTATACATGAGGTACATAGGTACCTACTAACATAAAAAGAGTACCTATGTATGTGGTCATACAGACGTCTTCTAACTGGACCTCACCTTGGAAGTCTTCAGACCATGTCCACGCAAGCCGCGGTGGCAGAAGGTAAGCACCAGGCAGTAAGCCCCCTCCCATGGAAACGTCCGGTGTTGCGCCCAGCCGCATTGTTGGCACAGCACTTAGCCCCTTAACGGAATCCACCTAAATTTGGATTGTTAGAAGAAGAGTAGAAGATGCTGTACAAATCACGGAATAACCACGATATTGGTCGCACGTGCTGAACTAATCAATCCATCTCTAGAAATGTAGTACACCTACCTATTATAGATTAAAAAATATAGATAAAATATAGCATATATGTACCTTCCTACATGTAAAGTAAGGTATATATTTAGGATGTATCTACAAACATTGACGAGAAGTACCTATACAAGAGGTACTAGGTAGCGTATCAAACGCAAGCATGTACATGGATATGGCGGGATAATATGTAGGTAGTTATGTATACAATACAAATTCCTAGGCGAACAGACGAAAACCAAACTTTTAGGCAGGTACAATAAGCATTTTCTTTATATGTAACTAGTAGCTAAATAAGTAGAAGTTGCCACCAATGGTTAAGGTCTTACCGCCCCTGACCGCCAACTAAGTATTTAAAAATATGGAGCAACCCCCCCGCTAGATAACTGCTGCGGCATGGAACTGATCTGCTTCCTAACTCCCTTTCAGGTACCCTCCTTTTCGAAACGTAACCTAAGACATCCTCCGTCTTCAGTCCCATAATTCGCCTCTATAACTGCCAGGCCTCCCTCTTTCCGACCATTTCACCAACTCATTTCACCAATTAATCAAGCCTTAGTCACTACGCGATATATCTAGCTAAAAATGAAGAAGTTCGGTTTCGGAAGGAAGCGCGCGGACGGCGATGATGATGCAAACCGCTCGGCCTTGTTTGGGAAGAAGGGTTCCCCAGCGCCTTCATCCGACAATCCTTATGCTCAATCCCAATCCGCGAATGACCCTTACATGAACGACAGCAACAAGTATGCTCATATGACGCCTTATCAACAAGCTCGCGCGCGTCTTCCCGAGCCTGCAGCGAATGGTTTACCAAACCGACCGTCTCCCCAGAATGGGTATGCAAGTCCCCCGCCTTTCAACGACAGCAACTCTGCCGCGGCTGGACAACCTCCAGCGTATTCCAGTGGTGGTTACAGCAACAATAAATATGGCGCACCTTCGGGCTACGGTGCGAACAAATATAATAACTCGACAAGTTATGGTAATAATTCAAATGGTTATGCTCGTCCGGGCGGTTACGGTGGACTCGGCCGGTCCGACAGCAACGATACTGATGCCAACAGAGATGTACTCCTCTCTGGAGCTCGTGAGCGATATGATCAGCGTCAGACTAATGACGTGTCTGGAGTTTCTGGCGCATCTGGAAACACGTCAGTTAGCAAGTATGGTGGCTACGGAGAACAACGTGAGCTCACAGCAGAAGAACAAGAGGAGGTTGAAGTCGACAGCCTCAAGCAGCAGATAAAACAAGAAAGGCTAGCCACTGTGCAAACAACTCAAAATATCGCTCGTACTGCCGATACACTACTAGATAGTGCGACGCAAGTTGTAGCTCGCCTGGGCGGGCAGACTGAACGCCTCAACCATACCGAAGCTCTTATTGACAAGGGTAGCTTTGCAAGCAGAGAAGCCGAGCAATCAACTAAGAAGCTTAAGAGTCTAAACCGGAGCATGTTGGCTGTTCACGTAGGAAACCCTTTCACAGCTTCAAAACGGCAAAGGGAGATAGAGCAAAGAGCCCTAGACGAGCACCGTTCGGAACGGGAAATACGCGAGACAACACGCAAGGAAGGGTACGTGGGAAATCAACGTATGGAGGCCACATTCAGAGAGGCAGAGGCCAGTGCAAACAACCACGTCTGGAAGAAACAAACTGCTGCTGAGAGATCGAAGTACGAGTTTGAGGATGAGGATGATGAGGAAATGAACGCCCAGGAGGACGCAATCGACGATAACATGGAGTTGACAGCCCGAAGAATCGCTACAGTTAACAAATTAGCTCACAGCGTGAGCGATCTACTTGATACCCAGAACAAGACCATCGATAGAATCGGTAGCAAGGTAAGGCACTGTTTCATATATTACAATAATGGAGTGATTCTAACGACTATACAGAGCGACCAATTGAGTGATGAAACGGTGGTACACACTCGCAGACTCCAATCCATCAGATAATTTCATGTCGGAGGTATGACGGCGTAGGCGTTATTGTAGGCGTTATTGGACAATGCCAATCTTGGGCTAGTAACGTTTCAATGTTCGGTATGGGGATGAACATGATGGAGGTACCGACCTTCACACCCGCTATCTCAAGGTTGACGTCTCAGAAGTGAAGTCAACCGTAGGTATCCATCGAAAGCAAGATACTTGTTTATAGTATAGAATAACAATCGGACTTGAACACCATTAGAAGGGTTATTTGTGTGTAGGTATAAAAGACCATTGCTATCTTAAAGCCTACCTACCTAACCTAGGTAGGTACTTATGTTTACGATCCGAATTAATTATCATTCTTACGATAGAGGTATAGTCCGATCACAGCTGGATTTAATACAATTTTACAATGTAATTTACGGATCCGTATATGTGAAGTAATGAGGTACATGATGTCCGGCATACAGTGTGTGGTTTATAAATAGGGGCAATGACGTACTGTGTAGCCCCAATTCATAGGCTCGCCGTCCAATGAGTACCATAGTCTCATATCATCATCTAGGTTTCATATCAGACCGGATTCACCATGATACCCTCGCGGAGACTATTAGCGACAGCAGCCGCAGGTAATGGCCTGAAGCCAGCGCCTATGGCATTACTACCGCCCATTCCCCTTTACCGACGTCTGTTCAGAGCTCATCGAAAACATTTACCTCATGAGATGCGCCTGCTTGGTGATCAGTACATCAAAGCTGAATTTCGTGCGCATAGAAATGTCGACAACCCGGCACACCTGGTATTAGACTTCTTATCCTGATAACTTATTCCAAAGCTGACACTCATGGCTCAGATTGGATTTCTCACGGAATGGCAACTCTACGCCCAGAAGATTGAGGGCGATTCGTGGGTGGGCGACAAATTGGATCCAGAGAAAGTTGAGAAAATGAGTGGTTTGTCTATCTTGGACCGTAGTAATTATCTAACTTCACTAATAAGAACTACTAGATCAACAGATAGGGCAGCTGTACGAACTCATGAAAGCGATTCAGAAAAGGAACCAGGATGACAATAAGGGATGACATTCCTGGCGTATTTTACATGCTCCCATTATATGTACCTACCTATATACTTACTTAACTGTTAGGTATAGATATATAATATAAAGCATTAAATGCTCATTATGAATTTCATACAACATCTTTCTTTTTTCTTTTTCTTGCTCTTTTCCTTTTTTTTTTTTTTTTTTTCTTTTATAAAAAAATTTATAAAACATGGCATTGTCAAATAACCATACCAACATTACATGAGTACCTTACTTAGATCGTGATATGAATAAATCGTATTGTACCTAGGTTAGGTACCTACCTATTAAGGTTCTCTTTGCCTTTCTTCTAATGTACCTAGGTACTGATTAGCACGTGACTGCTCTGTCTCCGTAATAATACAGTGTGCCAACTACTGTTTTAAACTTTTCAGTTGAAAAAAAGTAGTTACGGTACCTAATAACTACAAGCTTTCTTATTTTCAACCGTCCAAAATATAAACCAAAATGGCCGACGACGAACACAAACCCAAGAGGCGCAAAACTAAGGCCACAAATGACGCATCTGTCGTTAAAATTGGGAACAAGACAATATCCCTAAGTGCATATCTTGCGCCCGAAAAGAAACCGTTAGAGAAGCCGCCCTCGGTTCAGGAACCAGCCATAACCAAGGAACTCCAACATGAGTCTATTCAAAAACATAGCCCGCCGGCTCAAAAGGCGTACTCGCCCAAGAGAATTATTAGTAGCGGGGATCCATTGTTGCTAAAATCTCGCAAGGCCCTACCAATATGGGCTCACCAGGACGAGATTAGGAATAGTCTACACGGTGATAGTGATGTGCTACTGATCGTGGGTGAAACCGGTTCAGGCAAGAGTACCCAAGTCCCTCAATTTCTATGTGATGAGCCCTGGTGTCGGAAGAAAAAAGTCCGGGTGCAATCCGATACAATAAACGTAGGCGGGATGATTGCTATCACTCAACCACGACGAGTTGCTGCAACAACCCTGGCTAGTAGGGTTTCTCGCGAAATGGGAACACCCCTAGGGGCATCACGAGAGGGCTCCGTTGGATACTCGGTTCGGTTCGATCATAATATTCCAAAGGGTACTAAAATAAAGTTTCTCACGGAAGGCATGCTTTTACAGGAGCTCTTACGGGATCCAAACCTACGTCAGTATAGCGCCGTGATTGTCGACGAGATCCACGAGAGAAGTGTCGACGTCGACTTGATTGCTGGGTTTTTGAAGCAGATTCTGTTGGGTGATAAGACCGGACGGGGAGGTATACCCCTGAAGGTTGTGATCATGAGTGCTACGGCGGACGTAGAGAAAATCCAAGCTTTTTTTAGACCCCGGGACTCAAGGTCTGGCGTTAAATTGCTCCAAATCAAAGGAAGGCAGTATCCCGTGGAGATCAAACACACGAACAAGCCCGTAACGGATATTCAAGAGGCCCTCCTAAAACAAATATTCGATATCCATTTGCATGAGCCACTGCCCGGCGACATTTTGGCCTTTCTCACTGGCCAAGAAGAAATCGAGGCTGCCCAAAGGCTCATCGAAGAATATAACGTGACGCTGGCTTCGGATGTGCCGAAGCTTTTAGTCTGCCCTCTCTATGGCCAACTCTCAATCCAAGCACAGCAAGACGCGTTTCTACCTGCTAAGAAAGGCTTCACACGGAAAGTGGTCTTAGCGACCAATATTGCCGAGACGTCCGTCACAGTGCCTGGTGTCCGTTATGTAATCGATTGTGGGAAAGCTAAAGTGAAGCAATTTCGTTCGCAATTGGGAATGGAATCACTATTGGCAAAGGCAATCTCGAAATCATCGGCGATACAGCGGACCGGTCGAGCTGGACGTGAAGGACCTGGCAAATGCTATCGGCTTTACACATCAGCAACATATGATTCACTTAAGGAGGCCGATTTACCGGAAATTCTTCGTAATGATGTTCTAGGTGCCGTTTTGACGATGAAGGCACGCGGAATTAATGATATTCTTTCGTTCCCCTTGATGGACTTTCCGGATCTCGAATCAGTAGAAAAGGCTCTGCTGCATCTCCATTTCTTGGGCGCACTCGCAAATGATGGCGCAATTACAGAGATTGGGAGGAAATTAGCCATTTTCCCAGTTTCCGCACCATACGGTAGAGTGCTTCTTGCAGCGAGCGAGCCTCGATATGATTGTGTCCTCGAAGTTATTGATATTATTGCTTGCATCACGTCGGGTGAGAATATTTTCCACCAGCTACAATCGGAAGAAGCAAGAGAGGAAGTCGAGGAATATCGCAAAGAATTGTATCGTAGAGAAGGCGACATCCTTACATATTTGACTACCATGCAACGATATGCGGCGGAGAATGCAGATCGAATTGAGTGGTGCAAAAAAAGGAAAGTCAATATTCGGAATATGAAGCAAGCGCTTAACATCCGAAAGCAACTCCGAGGTATATGCTTAAGGGAGAAGCTATTGACAGAAACACCGCCACCAGACCCTCAGCCATTTATACCAATGTCTCCTGAAAGAGCTACGTTACTACTAAAATGTTTTATGAAAGGCTTTGGTACGAAATGTGCCCTCTTGGCGCCAGACTCCAGCTATGTCACAATACAAGGGAAGCATGTGGTGGCTATCCACCCATCCAGCGTCCTGCATGGACAGAAAAGAGAAGCTATCATGTTTCTGGAGCACGTATTCACACAGAGGAGCTACGTTAAAAAGGTTAGCACCATCCAAGCTGATTGGATTGTGGAAGTTATAGAAGGTAGTTAAAAAGATTAATCCCGTTCAACGTGGCGATAGAGCATCATATATTGATACCCGTCCGAGCCACCATGTTAACATGATTCCTACAAATATCAAAGTCTAGGACGCTTAGTCTCGTCTACGTTCCCTCGATATATGCTTCTGTTCCATGGCTACCTTATATACTAATTAGTTTAGGGCCTACGTCGAGCAATCTCTCTCTATCTTCTTAGTATCGAAACATTAGATTCTTCCACGTCGAGGAGCATGTCCCCGGCTTCGTCCAGTTTCCCGTCGCGGTAATAAGCCATGGCCAAGGCAGTCTTTGTCGTCCTCTGCTCTTCATCCGGAAAGACCGCCGGAAGAGCCGAGAGTACATCGCTTCCTAATTTCTCAGACAGCTCGGACTCTCCTATCTCAGTAATAAATCCTGCCCATCTAACAAGAATGCGGATGGTTTTGATGTGGGTTAGGCCGTACTTGGAGGCCATTGCCATGAAAGCATTCTCCGCGAGGTAATAGGTTCCATTGAACAGATCCAGCTGATTTCCTAATTCACCTATGAGCTGAGAAGTTCTAAAGGATATGTCTGAAGTCAGTCCGCAGTAGAGGAAACGTCTAGAGAAACATTTCTTTTTGGCAGGGGTGGGGTTTCGTAGGTTCGAAAGCGAGTGGCCTGCCCCTTTTTATGCGCGGGTTGCGAGCAGACGAAAGCTTTAGACCAGGCTTCGGATTTCGGATCGATAATGAGCTCTCCGACTCGATGGGTGACGACCGTGCTCTTAACAATGTCCACGAGAGGTCCCTCGTGGAAGGGATGATCGATAACTCTAGCCATTATCCCCTTTCTATTCTTCGTGAATATTTTCTCTGAGAAGTCGTACTAGGCCGCGATAGCTTCCGTAGTCGTCATCTTAAATCGAGAGAGCAGGATGGGAACTAGTCTATATCCCCACGCCACGTTTGTTAGTCGAATGATCGATCATGTATTCTAGTAGTTGAATATTTTTCGTTCTTTGCGACACCCCTCATCCCTGGGGACAGCAACTTGTTAGGTTCCTTACCCTCCAGTACGTATACCACCCATGAGATCGAAATAGTCGCATAGTCTTGGTATGGAAGCCAGACTCTGCACTTTCTGGACTCGCTTCATGATCTCGTCTAATACTCTAAGCTCGCATATTCCCCGGATTCCTCCTCCGTCTATTATTGGAATAAACATTAGTTGCATACGCTCAGACAATACCGGGGTGACTCGTCACGGAGATACAGGATGGATGGATATACCTAACGCCAACAGATTTACCGGTATGCCATCATTCTTAGACATGGCGTATTCCCCTTCTTCTTTCCCTATAGTCTTTTCTCTAAATAACTCTACACAAATATAATTCGCAAAGCCGCCGCGCCTTACGGGCGAGTATTTATTATCCAAAAGAGGAGGAAAGAGATTTATCTTATGACAAAAGATAGGTAAATCTAATTAATTATCGCCGTCATGTTGGCTGGCCCAAAATAACAAAAAGAAAAAGAGGATATCGATGAAGCCAAAGCACGAGAAATACAATAGGAATAGTAGGAAGTGAGGCCAACCATCGATGTATAACATGCACTACGGCCGAGATGAAGTGATATATCACATCACAGCCCGACTACAGTAGCACGAACACGCATACGGCGAAATCATGTGGCTACAGGGTAGTGCCAGAGACATACATACACACGTAGATATCAACCCGGCGAGCTGCGGGCCATCCAAATTATCCAATAGGCAGGTTAAGCACCCACAGGGATCCCACGAGTTGTTGGTACACGACAAGCAAATCCTGGGCGTTGAACAGCGGCTCGAAAATCCCAAGGGACGAAGGTAACGGCCGCCGGAAAACGCCTTGCGGGGGAGGCTGCTGTTGAGCGGCGGTACGTAAGGTCGTATGAATGGTCGGGTAGAAGGAGTTGGTTGTAGGTAGGGGCTAAAGCCTCCTCGACCCGTACTGCGGCCTCGTGGGTTCCCGAGGAGGGAAGCATTACGGCTTCTGTGTACTTCTGATATATTCGTACTCATTACCTACCTACGCATTATACATAAGGACACGCCTCCTAAGGACCTATAAGCGATAATACGAAGAGTACATCATTAGATTTAAAGCGATCTCCGGAACGCTAATACTGAGGAGGGCCTCATTACTTCTGCTTACGGCGTGAGCCCGTCGGTGTGATACGGCTGGTTCAAGACTTGCCACTTACCACTCTGATACAGACCAAAAAAAAGCAAAAAAAAAAAAAAGAACAAGTCTAGAAGACAAACAGGGGCTTCTCATATATTACGATAATTAAAAACGTCAACACCTAATCTACCTAGGCATTCAAGAACCTCACCGACTGACTCATTGGTGGTTCGTGACGGACCGTAACCCCTACGGAGGCAGTGCAATGCGACCGACCAGCTGAGCTCCAAGAGTATCGCCAAACGATCAGATCCATCACTTACACATATGGCTGCAAAGCAAGATTCCACCTCTCATCTAGCTCATCTAACACGAGACGAATAGTCCGAGAGAATCGTCCATTCCTAACAATGGAAAATAATTGTATAGGTTAGGTACTTAATATCACGTAGTAGAACATCGGAATAAGACTGGCGCATAATTGAGTTGCGTGGGGATTCCGTGTTAAGAACGAAGCACCGGCTGCGGATGACCTATAATACTAAATACCGCATTTATGACCGGTGTGCTCCGATGAGGTAGGTACTCGTATACCAAGAGAAAGGAAATTCGTAAACCGCCTCCTCATTATTAGCCGTAGCTGAATGCGCTTTTTGACTCCATCTATCTCCTGTCTCGGGTATCATCTACATCACGTATACACAGGTGCGTCTGCCTCTTCCTCCAAATACCACGTCGAATCGACGTTAGGATCCAGCTCCCTGAGCGAAAAACCGGTCCCCAAATAGTGGAATCGATTACGCGTCGGGTTGTCGTAGACATAGTCAAAGTCCTCGCCGCGGAAGTGCTCGAGCATATGGAAGAAATGCACGCGACTGCCGGGGTGCAGAGTCGTGACGGGTCCGTCTTCGGTGCCGCCCTTGAACCAGGATTTGCCTGGCGACGACCACGCCGTGCGCGGCATGAATGCGGCTACGTGCTGGCTGTAATCTTCTACTGCAGCGTCTGAGGGCACGATGGCCTTGATGCCTTCTTTTTGGCACTTGGATATTATCCGTGTGATGTATCTAGCGATGTGCTCGCTTAAGGTGAAGACGCTACCGTGACCTATAGGTGCATTGGGACCGAGGAATGCTTTGAGTATGTGTTAGAACAGGGTATTGAATATATTAATCAAGGCAATCAGGATACTTACTGAAGTAGTTCGGTACACTAGCAAGCGCGCACGACATATAGCCCTTCGGCGTCTCTGTCTTCATAGTATCTTGGACGTTCCCATTCCGACCAACAATAGGAAATCGCGGAACAAAGGAAGTATCAAAGCCCGTGGCGCAGATTATAGCGTCTAACTGGATTACTTCGCCCGACTCAAGTTGAATGCCTTCCGATATGATGGCGGCGATCCCTTCGGTAATTACCTCTGTATTCGCGGCACCGAGCGCTTCTAAATAGCCTGGTGCCGGCGTGATTCTGCGGCAACCCAAAGGAAATTTGGGAATTAGGGCTTCGCAGAGCTTCTCATTACCTCGTAGGGCAGCTGTCATATACTCAATGACCTTGCTTGTGGCGAATTTTTGTATCGGGCTACCGTTCACAACCTGAATACGAGAATGTCAATGATGGGCTTTCTAAGACAGGTAATAGGTATTTTTCTTACGAGTGCGAATGCTCCTTGGCTATCTCTCTCGATCGCTTTTATGAATTTACGGTAAAACGCGGGATCCGCCTTGAACCTCTCGATTTGTTGTTCCGTGAAGTTCTCCTTCTCGTCCAGTTCTATCTCGCCGAGGATCTCCTTTGCGGGCCCTCCCATCACCTTCATTGATAACAGTCGTGGGGGTATGATCCATGTTGGGGTACGGACGAAATGATATAGCTTTTTGACGCCTGTGGAAGTTAGCTATGCTTTTGTAAGCAAGATAGGGGCCAGCCTACTTGGTTGAATTGTAGGTAGCAACTGGATGCCCGACGAGCCATTTCCAATGATGGCTATGGCCTTGCCGGTATAGTCGAAATCCTTAGGCCAGTTAGCCGTGTGTATTAAATCTCCCTTGAAGTTGTTTATCCCCTGGATATCCGGCCATTTCCAATTACTGGCGTATTTGAATTAGCAGTGCTTTCTACACGAATTATGAGCCCTGTGGTAGACATCTATCTTACTTTAAAATGCCTGATGCGTTGACAAGGAAGTTGGCGTTATCCCTGAACTCTCTGCCTGTCTCGAGGTCCATGATACTTAAGTCCCAAAGCCCACGCTCCTCGTCCCACCATGCACCCGTGACCTTATGTCGAGTCTTAATCGCGTTTGACATGTCCTCTTCATCGCATATTCGCTCTAGATATTGTTCAATCTCTTCAGCGGGCGCAAAGAAGTTGGACCATTCAGGATTGGGACGCCATGAGAACTGATAATTGTGACTTGGAACGTCACATCTGCATCCTGGGTAACGATTCTCGGCCCAGGTCCCGCCGACGTTCTCGTTCTTTTCGTAGATGATGAATTCGTAGTTGGTTATATTCCTTCTAAGAGTCCGTATCATATTTATGCCGCTAGCCCCCGCGCCGATACCTACGATCCTGGCATATTTGGCAGCTCCGAGGGGCGTTTCTCGAATTGTGTAAGACGGTCTCGCTATAGTCTCGGGTGCTTTGGTATCGCTTATACGCTTCTCACCATGGCCCGGAACATGATGATCCTTGCGGCTGGTTTTGTGGCGTGTCATACTGCTTGGGATAGAGAGCAGACGAGAAACCCGGTGCTGTAATTTCGTGATATCTCCCATTATTATCGCGTCTGAGGATATAAACTTTATACTCGAGCTCGAGGCTCGATCAAAATTGACTTGTAGACGTGAATTCGTATTATCCAGTGTCCTCGGCGTAATATAAAGGCTTAGCTGAAAGTGGATAGAAAGAAGAGAACCAACCAAAGCTTACAGACCTTCTAGCTTAAGAAAAGGCAAATAAGTTGAGTAACAGGGAGCGGCGTATCTCGGCCTACCATCGTAGAAGGATGTTCTCTTTTAGTGATTTACTATGTCGGGAAAGTAATCTTCCCACTGTTCACTCGCAGATGCAATCTATTTGTTGCCCTCCCTCGACACATGGCAATGCGTATCCGAGTATGTGGCCTAGGTAGGTAATGTTTGCTTTCCCTTACGAAGGCTGCCATATATTTTACTTACAACCATCCCCCCTGCCGACACACGGATGATAAAGCAGTTCATTGTAACTGGACTCAACCGGTTTGCCACGATGAGTTGAGAGGAAATGAGACGAATTGAGAGTAACCCCAGTATTCAACTGTCAAGTCCTTTAACTAGGAAACCAATGACGAGTTTCCTGATAGGTCGTCTTGCTTGGTTATCATGGTTATCATGGTTATCACGAACGGGGCTGGACGTTCGTATCGTATTTCGTCCAATCGCTCACTGTTCTGGAGGGGCTCCCACGTTTTTGGGGGTTTTTTATAACTGTGTCTTATAACAGTGCTGCACTGTACATGGTATTTGGGATGCGCTTGGGATTGATAGACATTTTGTCCCACTGAGGCGTGCATCTACCAAGTTACCTCCCCGAAGCGGCCGGGCATAATGGGAAGTTCGAAGGGGCGATAGCTATCCCTAGTAAGGATGTAAGAATCCCAATTTCGAGTGCATGCCTGCATATGTGCGTATGTGTGTGCGATGCGGAAGATTATATCATCTAATAAAGACATCTAAGAAATCTAAGAAGACGTCGCCCGTTTTGTAGTGCATTATTCTAGTATTCATTGACCAATAAACGCGAGTAATCCAGAATAAGCCCAATACGAATTGTACCTTATAGGTAGGTACATAGGTAGGTACCTATGTGCAGAAATAGGTGTTATTAAACGTAAGAGATAAGTAATGGTTGCACAAAGGTATTATACGGCTCGGAATGGATCACAAGAAGGTTTAGAGGTAGAGGTACCTCCAAGGTGTAAGCTCGGTGGAATTACCGTAGAAAAAGATTCGACTTTGGCTGCTTGGTAATAGCGGTCAACAACATGGAAAGTTCAATTAGTCAATTACTAAGGTACCTACATGTAAGTATACAACTAGATCCCCCACCCTATCCGATTTTAGGTATCGTACAATGTAGGTATACCAAATCCTCTATGAAGATACGCTAGCACGTTCAAGTACCGTACTTTGACATATATCGCATTTATTGTACATGTACTTACCCACCGATCCGTACTATTATTTTTTAAGGCTTTGGCCGCAAACTTTTATTGTACATATTCAAATTTCGGATAGTGCCACTCACCTTACCTGCAGCATCAGATAACATCTGATATACATGCACGTGTATGGTAAAGGTATTAAAGTTTAGCCTTATTAATTTGTTCCCTGATCGATATGCCTGGCCAATTCTCCTTCGGATTTTCTGGTGACGATATAGAGGACGACGGAGAATCAAATTCTGCAGGTCCACAGGTCAGCACGCCTGCGCAGCCGCAGGCATCAGCTAGTGCATTTCCTGTTCCAGGAAAACCTTTGCTCCCTGGCACCAATCATGACTTACACCAAATGCTATCTCAGCTGCCGTCCAAAATAGCTTACGGCATCTTGGACATCGACTTGGATGGCGTTGGTAGAATTCAGCTACCCCGCCGAGAGCTATGGGATGTCCGAGTTCAGCTTATGGCCGAGGACGACGGGGGCGATACCGAACCCGGGCTAGGTAATCACGATGTGAAGACCGGAGTCTATGAGGGTGGATTCAAATCCTGGGAAAGCAGTGTGGACCTCGTTAAAGTTCTCTCACTTTCCAAATCTTTTCTTTCCGATACGGACACGGCCCCAAGACTGATCGAGGTAAGTTTTTTTCGGCCGTAAACGCCGAGTACCGCAGGAATAACTACTCAGACATTTGTGTAGCTCGGTTGCGGCACGGCTCTCCCCTCATTGGCTCTGTTCCAGTGGAGCCTCAGTCTTCGAATATCCGATAAGAACACTCTATCTATAGTCTTAGCCGACTATAATTCAACCGTTCTGCAGCTCGTAACCTTGCCCAACTTTATATTAAGCTGGGCTCTTCATCAACGAGCGGACTCGCCCTTACTGGAGGCTGCCTTCTCGACAGAGGGAGAGCTGGACCTAACACCAGAAGTCCTTAAAGCCTTCGATGAATTCCTTACGGCTCGCAAGATCTCTCTTTCTTTCTTTTCCGGCGCCTGGTCCACGGAGTTTATTGATCTCGTAAACTCTGATAAGATCTCCAAAGTAGGAAATGAAATCGGTCAGCGAACCATTATACTTGGCGCGGAAACTATTTATTCCCCCTTTGCGCTCAGTGCATTCACACAGACTATATTATCCTTCCTAAAAGGGGAAAAGGAACAGGGCAATGCGGCTGAGGCATTGGTCGGCGCCAAAAAACTCTACTTTGGTGTAGGCGGTTCGTTAGACGACTTCGTTACCAGAGCTCGAGAAATGGGTGCCAACGTCGAAGAAGTCCGAGAAGAGACGGAAGGCGTCCGTCGTGGCGTTGTCCGCTGCAGCCTCCCGTAGAAGCTTAGGCATGATTGTCTTAAGCCTTCGGTAAATCTACGAAAAAAAGTAGGTTATATAACGTTAGGGAACGTTAGATCTGACCTTTGAATTCACATTGCCTGGCTCAAACAACAGGAGAATATGTTTTCATTCTACGACGCTATTTTCTCATTAGCATATAAATGTCGGAATTTATGCTTGTATCAAATCCTGTAGCGATAACTTATGGTTGATCCGATAAATGAGAAGATGAGCGTTGGCATCATGTTTCGACTCGTAGGCTCTTCCAGTTTACCTTTATGCTAAGTGACCCCGTTATTGGGATGTGTAGGACTGGGGTTCAATTTTCCTTATTGAAAACACAACAGGTAAGAGGTGGCTAACCTAGAACTGAGCTGATCTTCAATGTAAATGCCGGTACTAGTAGAGCACAGACTTTTCTTTAATGTGTGGATGATTGGGGAGAGTGGATTAGCCGGCGACATATATTGTCTCCCTGATCTCCTCGGGAATAATGCAATAAGAATGACGGATCGTGGGTGGTCGATATTCTATGATGTCCTTAATTAGGTTTTGGTTTTGGTTTTGGGTTGTCCCCATCATCAGACTTGTGAAAAATAAAAAATCATGCTACGCACATGGAAAAGTGTAGATGCTCAAGTAAGGGGGCATCTTCTAGGGTCACTTAACAAACCCGGGAGTGGTGGGTTATGGTTATGGAGAACCCCCCCAAATTGCATATGGGGTACCTGGGGAAGCTGCAAGGAGGGTTTTGACCGGGAACGCCCTTGTTGTTCAGATCCAATTGGGTCCTTGATGCAGGAACCAATCACCTAAGACTGACAGCCTAGACATAGCGTGGACTTTGGCGAGATTGCGCGGTCCCACATTGGCTGCTTTAGGTTCCACGGCTGCACGGGTCGAGATCCTGCCGCGTACCGGGCTTACAACTTTTCTTCATTGTCGATGCTTGCAGCTTCCCCTTATCAGCAGACCTCATCGGATGGCCCATGCTTGTATGCGACCTACTGCTTCAAACTTAAAATGCGATGGGTCGGGGAGTTTTGTATTTCGAAGCGCCCCCAATGTAGTTACATACCTGGATGTCTAAAGCAATGAGGCTCTAAATAAAAGGTAAGATGCATGTCTAGTAGAGTTAAGGAACTGGTATGTAATACCAAGTTGGTAGTCATTGCCGAGGAAAATCATATGACATTTTTCATAGGTTAACTAACCTACCTAGGTACCTACCTAGTTACCTAAGATGCGAAAATATGCGGTGTTAGTTGCAATTGCCCCTGGCCGTGTGGCCTAAGCTGCACGTCATGTTCTGGGTCTTGGCCTACGCAGCATTTTTACGGTCTGTATATGTGTATATAATTCAATTCAACTCGGGTATGTAAATCAACATAAGGCAATTACATTCGTCATGCCTCAAACTGGAGAAAATAATATTGATCAGGAGGAAAGTCTCCTAAACCTGATTAGGTTGCCAGGATGCAGCAGGACAAACATTCGGGGGCGCTGGACCGCGGTGATGGCCCAGACCAAGTCTACGTAAGGTCCTAGGTTAATTGGCGTAAATAATTGGCTTGAAGTGATCTATAATACTACGCATGACCCGACCAAGGTTAGCTCCTCCCTCAAAATGGGAAAGGTACTTGTCCCCATACATGGTGTAGAATACCATAAAGGTTGCCTAATTGCATATTTCTAGGAAAATACAGCATGATTAACCCAAATTAGGACTAGTAAGATAAGATTTTAGCCGTTCCTAGCATCAAAAGTTGGTGTGTTATCGCAGGTTGAATCTTGTATTTCGCGATTGCTAATTTCCCCCGGGGACGCGGCCTTGCACTTTCCTGGTCTACTGGCGCACACAACCTGGGAAGTTGGGCAAGAGCAAGAGCAAGAGCAAGAGCCTTCTTCTTTTTCTTTCTTGTCAAATACTCTACCTGATATTCCATTTCCTTTTCTTTTTCAACCTTCACGTTCATTACTCAACTCTGGTGTTGTCGTCGCCCGTTCGCGTATATTGTTCTAATTCTCCAACGATACTGGGTAAGTTTCGCGATTTTTTATACTCGATACTACACGTCCCTTCAGATAAATCCATAAGACATCCCACCTTTATCCTACTACTCTACCAACTACGTCGTAACGGTCTCCAAGATCGCAATTGGCAAGCAGAACGTTACGTTGTGCGGGACTGAGCTTACCCAACATCATCTATAACAACGTCGTTGTAGATGAAATCCATTACTTGTTGTTCCTAGGCAATATAATTATTGCCCCATAAACTTTGCTGACCTCGTCTTCATCTCTTCCACAGACTTTTTGTCATTCTTTAACTACTTTAATACTCTCTACTACGAGCCAAAATGAAGGTCTCTTTCGTCTCTGCCGTCCTCGCCGCTCTCCCGGCTTGGGTTAATGCCGTTGTCATCACCAACAGCAACTACAATGGTATTGAGGTTGGCAAAGCTTTCGAGGTCACCTGGTCCGACGCTACTGGCCCCGTATCTCTTACCTTGAAGGATGGCCCCTCTGACAACCTCAAGACCGTCTCGGATCTTACCTGTAAGTCTGATCAACTAATATAACTCACTCACTTAACCTACAGCTAACCATATACAGCCGGTGAGACTGGTACCAGCTACACCTGGATCCCTTCTTCGTCTCTGACTTCTGGCACCTACGCTCTCGAGATCAGCGATGGTACCGACGTGAACTACAGCCAGCAGTTCGAGATTTCTGGTGGTTCTGCTAGCAGCACCTCGGCTGGTACCTCGGCTAGTACCACGGCTTCGCAGACTAGCGCGTCTTCGGCTGTCTCGTCGACTACTGCCTCTAGCAGCGCTACCATCACTAGCAGTGAGACTTCGTCGATTCCTACTGGTTCTAGCACGTCCTCTGGATCTTCCAGCTTCACTAGCAGCGCTAGCAGTGGTTCTATTACCTCGTCTAGCACCCATGCTAGTTCCAGTAAGTTCAACAAATATGTTTGTCTATTAATAAACATCTAACAAGTTGTAGCTTCTTCGGCGGCCAAAACCTCGTCTGCTACCCCCGAGACGGTCGTGCCCAACACGAATGCCGCCCAGACCGTGGCTCCGTTTGTGGCCCCGATGCTTCTCGCTGTCGGTGCAGTCTTCATGTAAGCGCATGATACGATTCGCGTTATTCAACAAAAACACTATGATTTGCCCGGTATCCGGATTTTCGTTGTACAAATACACCCGTTGCCTCATGTGCGATGAATTATACGCACTGGCTTGTTACGCTTAATGGAAGGGAACACGTTTTTAAAAAGCTTTTGCTATTAAAGGGATCTCGACGCATGAAGCGTTTTGGGATTACTTCGTTGTATACGTAGTATCCCAGATCAATGTATAATCTTCTCAGCGATAGGTAGTTTGCCTCGCATAGTTGTGATACGATCCATCTGCTAGTACTTGATAGAATTCACGCACTTCAGTTAGAGTACCTAATAGGCTCTTCGATAATAGCAATACGCTTGGTTGTTAACGTATTAATGGCACATCTGCCAAGCCTTTACTTCTCCATTTCCATATCTGATCTAAGACTTGTGGGCGGGAACTTGCATGCAGAAAACGCCCAATAGGGGAATTGGTGTGTGAGGTGTTTCAGACTCGGGTATACCTCTAATGATCCGAGTGTGAGAGTGTACGAATGTCTTGGGTGACGTAGATATCCTCTTGTCCCCCCCGCCAGTTTCTAACTCTGTTAGATAGGGCATATGCCTAGGTACCTAGTTATATGTACGTCCGTATGCACGTAGTGGCGATGGCCCTGTTTGCTCCTACTTCGAGGAAGAGACATGTGATACCGACTTTGTATCCGGGGCTTAGATCTGATCCCGCGTAAGAATATCTGTCTCCTGTCCGAGCAACGTAGACTATCTAGGTAGGTAGGCAGGATAGATACAGTAAGTATGCTAATTTGGCTAGTGTGGGAGGACAATAGATTTCATTCCAAGGGAATTTATAATATAGCGCATGTTAGTGAAATTTCGTCACGATGTCTGGTTTGTGTTAGGTACCTACCTATGTAAACAAACTTCCAGAATGGGCACAGGGATGGGAGGCAAGGGTTGGGTTTCGATGGGGGAGATGGCTATAAGAGAGCCGATTTCCTGTTATGAACTACCTAATCTTATCACATTCGTCAAGTACGTCCTAAGGTATATTCAATGGTATGAAGTATTATTCTATCGCCCGTTTGTGGTCAACGAGGTAATCAATCTGGCTGTTGCAATACCTAAACAAACCATTCGCCATTATTTAGCATCTAAGGACATCACTAACCTAGGTACCTGGTTATCTCAAGTGGGTAAAGACGGATATTTAACAAGCCTCAATAGTAACTGATGGGCTATCATGGCCACATCTGGGCAGCTTGTTATGCACTAGAGCCCCGATCCTATCTGCAATCCACACCATGCCATCCTACGTCTTTTCTTTCTCGGCCTATACCGACATCCCATGGAGCGAATGTCTGGTGCAAATCCCACCTTATGTGTATAGTGGCGAGTCCCTCTCTATAGTTGGATGTCTTGCTAACCGCCAAAACCTCGACAATGTTTTCCCCATGCAGCTATTAATCAGAGACCCTCTTCGCCCTCCGATATACACCACAGGGCAATGGAATAACCTTTCCCTTCCGTACTACTTTTGCCCCTTCCCTACGATCTGGATGTGCACGCGTCGTCAAAGATCCTTCCTAAAATTCAATCTCGCCGCGGAACACTTCAGGGTCAACGCCAGGTAGCACTTTCTCCGCAAGATCTCTGCGGCCCATCTGCGTGAAGACGCGGCGCAGGGTGTCGTATAAGTTAGTGCTACGGTTTTGTGTGGTCATTGCGTCAAGCTGGGCGTCACTGACGCCGCCGCCTAGGAGTTCTCGGGCCTTTTCGCGGCCTTCTTTCTCGACCGTCTTGTGCATGCTGAGCGCCGCCAGTAGATGACCCGCCGCCTCGGCGTGGCACCCCATGTTGATACAGCTGACTCCGAGGTTATACCGTGCACGTACAAAGTTAGGTTTTAGCGTTAACGCCTTCTCATACGCCGCAATCGCATCCTCGCTTTTGCCGCTGTTAGCTAGCGTTGCCCCCAGACGGTTCCACAACAGGTGCACCTGGTTTTGCCGATTAGAAGCTCCAAGTTCGGACGACGCCAGCGCTGCCGAGAAGCAATCCACGGCCTTGTCGTATTCCTCGGCACCGTAGAATAGTACACCCAGTCCCACCTGTACGTCTGGATCCATGTGCTCGCCGTCTGGGCTAAGTCGTGCGGCCTTGATGAAAAGCTGTGTAACCCGGTCATGAAGCTGCTGGCGCTCGGTGAAGCCCATATCAGCCGGGGAAGAGAGATCGCCGGGTGAGATAACAGAAGGATACCTGACGGATAGCCATCGCTCCAGGGTTCGGTAAGCTATGCTGTCATAGCCTTCGTTCGTGTAGGAAACGGCTAGGGTCATAAGGGCGGGGGCATTATTCGGGTCGAGGTTCTTTGCTTGTTCCAGCGCCCGGATGGCTGCTGTCTCCTTCTCATTCTGTGCTTGGACCATACCAAGTTGAACCCACGCTTCCGTATGTTTAGGGTCTTTTTGGACAGCGGCCTCGAAGGCTAGAGAGGCTAGCGATAGGTTACCGCCTTCGTCAACGATTCGCATACCCTCTTCGAATGGGTTTGCGGTGTCTTTGAACAGGTTCTCTTCTTCGAAGAGGTAATTCTCTACTTCGGGGTCAAGCATCAATCTGCTGTTGGCGCCAGGCATACTCCAGTCTCCAAAGCGGTCGGCCCAATCGGGATCCCCAATCTGCTCAACCCACTCTTCCTCATCTATAACTTCCTTAGTAGCAGCCTCCTCTGCTCGGATGCCCCTCCAGATCGACTCGAAGTCTCCAAACTCGTTCGTCTCTGACTCTAGAATCTTCTCGTCGAGCTTATTTAGCTCGGGTTCAAGAGCGGAGGCCTCGTCTTTTTCCTTGCCGACGTCCTTCTCTTGTAGCTCAAGTTGCTTGAATTGCTCTTCCCACTGCTGATCATCGAGTTCTACCACTTTTTCTTTGCCCTTTCCCTTGCCTTGATCCACACTTGGCGAGAACTGTTGCTGCGGCATATGTTGGTACATGGGCATGCCGCCCATACCGTAGCTGCTCATACCCATACCATTCATCATTCCCATCCCCATCATCGGGTTTTGATATTGCATGGCTGAAGGCATGGGGCTCGCTTGGGACGAGTTTGCTTGGCTAGTCATCTGTTGGAACTTGGCATAATCTTCGGGGCTAAACTGTGTGCCTTGGGGCACCTTGAAGGCGGACTCCATCGCTGCTTGTGGGTTTTGCTGGAACTCGTTTGCCCACGCCGGAGAAGTTGAATTCGCTCGTAAGTGAACACCGTGCGCGGGGTGATCTAATCGTATCTGATTCATGCCTTCGAGGGGCATATTGGGCAATTGACCATTCTGCTGCAAGAAATTGTTCATCATCTGTAGATACGCCCCGTTAGCTTGTGCATCAAAGTAAGAACGTTGATCAGCTTTCGCACCTCATCTTGCGGGCCATGCTGTGCGGCACTGCGAAAGCCACTCATGCCACCCTGGGGAGTTCCATTTGTGATGCGATCTCTTTGCAGACTATTATCCTCTTGAGTATGTTTTGCGAACTGGCTGAGAGGGTTGCCCGCCGTGGAGCACTCAGGTCCGCCGAGAAAAGACATGTTGGAAACGGAGAGCGATTTATGGTACTATCGGATAAATTGACTTCGTAGATGGAATTATGCGCTGAGCATATGGCATAAGTCCCTGATAATGAAGCGATGGTTGATTTGGGAGTGATCTGGAAAACCGATGATCAGAAGATAGACGGTGGGTGGCGGAAGTTAGCGGGTGTTACTTGGTATTTATCATGCAACCAAACGGCGCCTGGAACTTTTTATTAGTTTGAATGGTCGTTGAGAAAAGGAGACAAATGATTAATGGTTAGCTAGGTACATATGTAGACGGTAAGGTATGAAAGCTTGAGAAACAAAGTTTATAAAATTGGAAAGTGTATTCACAAGTAGAATGAAAGCGAAGACGTAAATAGAACCTGGTGAGTTGTGTTTACCACAGTTAGTTATTTCTTTATTACAAAGCTGCACGGTGTTTTGACAACGAAGGTGAGGTCACTAGGTCAACTAGGTCACTACTTGGCCACTTTGCTAACGAACTTTGTATTACAGCACATATTTGCGCCTACCTAGGTACCTGGTTGCCTAATATGCCGAGGGAAGCCACGAGCCAAAAGCCTATATGAAATAAGCAACCTTACAACACCCTAGGTAGCAGCCGCCCGAGGTCAACAGTTTGCCCCGCTAAAAAGCTTCGTGGTAACCCTCCATTCGACAAGTAAGATGTAAACGGTCCGTGCGAGTGTACATAATATACCCTACCTACCTGCTTACATACCCACCTACCTGGTACGAGTGGAAACTTAAGGCATACATAGTACCTACTTAACCATGAGGTAGGTAACGATGATGAAGGTTCCATTAATCTGTGATAGGTTTATCGTATATCGTACGAGTAACTTCCATGACCAGCAAGCCGCTGCGCCTTTTATTATAAATCTTAGGTATTTCTATTTATCATGTCACGCGAAGCAAGGAAGTAAGGGGAATAATTGGAGAGAAGTTTTACATTCAGTCTTCTATAGAAACTGATTTCATGCTGACTACCTTGACCTGGTAGAGGCGGCTCTCGGCTCTTCCTAATAGCAAGAACTTGAGCTCATGTTGTTACATACAATAGCTTTCCCACTCATCTCATGGATAGCCGCCGGTAAAGTCAGATCCACGTCGCCTCCATCCTCTTGTACATCGTGATCTCTTCCTATTCATATGTCACATATCCCACGGTCTGGCCGATAGCGCCTTGAGGAATATGGAATCATAGCCATTAAGCCCAGGACGAGAGCACCGCGCCCGTCAAGGCTCGTCCATTAGTATCGGTCCCGGTTTTGGTTTCGGCCTCGCTGTTGGAATCTGTCATTTCGAGGCGCCTGGCTTGAGGAGGCTGCGAAGTCGATGCGTAGAGTGCGCTCTCCCAGCTGATAACCCTGGAGCTTCTCAAGGGCATTGCGCGCGCTCTCGATATCCTTGAAATCGGCATGGGCGAAGCCGCGAGGCCAGCCGGTGTTGCGGTCCACAGCCACGCGCACATTGACAACGTTCTCCAGATCCCGGAAGATGTTGTTCAGATCAGCGTCAGAGGTCTCGTAGGGGATGTTACCAATGTACAGCGAGGTCGTCGGCTCTGCCGGTCCCCTAGCCAAAGGTCGTGCAGTGTTGCCACTAATGGTCCTGGGCTGAACGAAAAGGCGACGACCCTGCCAGAATGAGTTGTTCGCCTCCTCGATAGCACGGGGCACAGACGCCTCGTCTGCGAAGCTGATGAAAGCGTAACTGGAAACCCATTAGTGAATTGATAATTATAAGACGAGACTATAAAACCCATATATCCACATACCCTTTGCTAACACCTGTAGGATCGCGGGCGACCTGGAGCGAAGTAATTTCTCCGTACTTGCTAAACGCCTCCCTCAGAAGGTCGTCGGTGATATCGTAGGGGAAGTTCCTGACGTAGATCTTGTTGGCAACCGTCTCTGCAGCCTGTTCTGCCGTAGAACCGGGTTGTCCGGCGGATTCAATAGCCTCTTCCACGGCAGCGCTCTCATTCTCGTCCAGGGCTACTCGCGCCGTTTGGGAGAAATAGCGAGCCAGAGGCATAACGGCAGCCGGCCGCACATTCGCCTTGCAAATCTGCATAGCAAAGGAGGCAACTTGCTGCCGCGGGGCAGCGGCGGCAATTGAAGAGCATGCAGCCCTGGCAGCTGCGCGACGAAGAGAATGCCTATTACATTTAACAATCAGTTTCGTCGATTTTTCAAAATCATTTTCAAAAACAGGAAGGGATTGGGGTCATACATTTTGAATATAAATGGCTCGGAGAGAAGAAAAGTAAAACTTCTTTATGAACAATTTGGACGTAAAGTGCAAGGTGTAGGTAAAGATTTCAACCTATAAGTCGTCCTCCGAAATAAGTTTTTGAATTGTCGGAAGAAAAAATTTCGACTCCACTATGTGTACCTTATCTGCTTATCCGCGCAATTTGTGCCACCACCTTAATTTGATTTTGGCTAGCTCCCACCAGATAGGTACCCCAGTACCGAACTACACTAGGTTCCATACAAACGCAAAAGGTACTAATATACCTACCTAGGTACCGATGTACAATTACCCGAAGTTTTCCAAGGTTCTTACACAGATGCTGATTCACGATAAATACCTACTGTATACCTAGGTTACCTACCTAGGTACCTACCTATATAGTACCTAGGTATAGATAGGAGATAGGTAGTCAAATAAGGATTTCAACGTCAAATAGAATATCGTAAATGCCCGGTTAGGTGGGTAGTCTGAATCAAACTCGAACGTAGGTCCAAGCCTACATAGGTACCTCTTTGTAATGTTGATTCTAACTATCACAACTCAAACTTCTTGAGCGTGGGTCGTCAAAGGCTATTGTAACAAATGGGCCTGTCTGTTCTAGAGAACATAGCCTATAAGCTGCCTGTTCACCATCGAGCTCGTTGGAATATCGACGCAGAATCTTATACTCCAGGCCGTACTATATCTTTTTGTCGTCCAAGCTACGGTCTATTTGACCTATGCTGTTTGGGTAGGTGATCCGAGTTTCAAAGGATTGTTACACGCCATTCTAACTCCCACCCACATCCCCAGAGCCATAATTCTTTTTTATAAACCTCTCCTACTATTTCCCTCCGTTCCCGTCCCATAAATATCCTCGTAGCTATCACCACTCGTGAATTTAAACACCCCCAAACCATGACACAAAATAGGCCGAGCAACAGAACGGCGGGTATATATTTATATACACTCCAACAGGCTCAATGTGAGCAGCGGTGAAATCGGCAACGATACATCGAAAGCTGATACTCGGATCAGAACCGATTTGGCATCGATTTTTGTAAGCAAGCGGCTATCCGTTGCTTGACGATAAAAATTTGCACTTTTCCCCTTTTCCAAAGTTGAAAAAGTAGGGCTACTCCTCCGGAATAGAGATTTAGGAATCGCTAGCACCAATCCACACCTGAACGTCGTTGGTGAGTCTGAAGGGATCCAATAGCCGCCTATCTCGGTTCCACCAACGCCAAAATAGCAAAACTAGGCAGTAGCCTCATTCCGATATGATATCTGCTATACCAAGTTCATCCGCGCCTCAAGTCCCAAGCTGCTCGTTGACAGTAAAGCAACCGTCTGCTTGTACGGGGTATCGATGAAAAAGCGCTGGAAGTTTCTAGTTTTGATGGCTGCCGCTCCCTAATAATATATGTTTACAACAATAAAAGGAAATATGAATGGTAGTTACGGCTATTGGAACCGTGTTTGGCGAGGATCTTGATGAGGATCCTGACGGTATCCATTAGTTGCTCTTTGAGAGTCATATTGAACGCCCGTCATAGAATCCGGGTTGCTAGGAACATTGTTGCTCAAGGCCCGTAAAGGCGGCAGCTCCGGACGGGGAGCGGCTCTGCCATACGGATCCTGACCGTACGGATCTGCGGACGGTTGCGACGCCATCGCGGTATTCGGCGGTCCTTGGCCTGGTGCCATCGGGATGCTTCCTCGAAGTTGCGCGTTCTCCATGCGCAGCCTATCGAGTTCGCGACGTAACATTTCCGCTTCTTGCATGGCGGTTTGATAATGGGTTGTAATACTCTTGAGAGCCTCGCTTTGTTTTTGATGCTCGGCAATAGCTAAATAGCAGTCAGTATGTGCGCCAATCTCTAGTTATAAAGTAACATACCCTTCGTTAGGATCTCCCATTTCGATGCTTTCGATCCTCGTTCCTGCGGCATTAACTCGCGAAGCTGGTCAAATAATTCCTTCATCTCTGTTCTCCGTTTCCGCTCCGCTAGTTTGTGACTCTGCCGAAGCTCAGGCGTCCGGCTATACGGCTGATTACCACTATGCGGGCTTGACTCCTCGCTGTGAAGATCCGAGAGATGCTTATGCTGAAGCGTATGGTGGTGAATGGTTTGGAAATCCGGGGCCATACCATCATCTAGCCGGCGCTGCCCAGGTGGCAATCGAGACTCTGTTGTAAATTGGCTACTGGCAATCGATTCCGAAATACTGCTTCTCCTGGAGTCGAAAAAGGTGTGGTTACCGACTGCAGATGGCATGCGCTGAATCTCCTCTTCCGGAAACGCCCAAGCTTGACCTTTGGTCGGTTCCGCTGCTCTGGCTATCGTGCTTGTGGCGGGACCGGTGATGGCTGGTGCGGTTCTAGTTGCTTTTGGATGTTGGCTATCAGGTGTGCGCTCGACATTCGGCTGGTATC
Organism: Daldinia sp. FL1419; assembly: GCA_025201765.1. Taxonomy (NCBI): domain Eukaryota; kingdom Fungi; phylum Ascomycota; class Sordariomycetes; order Xylariales; family Hypoxylaceae; genus Daldinia; species Daldinia sp. FL1419. The sequence goes on from MU623350.1 coordinate 337,934, forward strand.
CATTGGATATCCTATGCACCGCTAGGTGCTCCATTCCTGCGCGTGAGTTACGTTGTTGTACCAAGCTGCCATGGAACGAGGTCGTCGACTGGTTCTGACTCGCATAGGGGGAGCCGCTCAACCTTAAATCACCAAATCCCTGGTTGATTCTACTATCAACACTCTCCCGTCGCGAATCTGGCCCGACACTTGCTGCACCTAATGACATGCCTGGAACAGAATCAAACGACTGTGGCCGGTCGAAGCGTCCACCGCCCGGTGTCGTCGGCGATACCATCGAAGCTACGCTCATGTTACCGGCAGGAGATATCATTGGCTGGGGGACCAGATTCGTGGTAGTCGGAGAAGGAGTCTTGTCATGAACAGAGTGGTATATATTGATGCCTATGCCCGAGGCTGCGGAAGTATCTATAGGGGTGAACGGCGGTTAGCAAAGTTATCACTTCAAAATCTAGCTAGAGGTATAATATAGCCATTACATACGCTTGCTAGACGCATCCGTGCTTGAATAATACGCGGAATCGCGATTATCATCGGGAGCATTCAACACAGTAGCCAACCCAGCTGGGATTTTCTGCGACGGAGGTCGAGACGAATCTGTCGCCATAATTGCAAAGTTTAATATGAGATCTATGAAGAGGGGGGGGAAGAAAGTTAAAAAAGACTATCGAGGGGCTAAGCAGCAACTTTAATGAGAGGCCTAATCAGTGGTGATCATTAGGGCCACCTAGCGAAGACGTAAAGAGGTGTGGGTGCGGCGTCGCGGTATAAGCTGGTGCTTTAAACTAAAGTCGCCCGAACTAAGTTAACAGACGGACGGGTAGAGACTTGGGACGCGGCAGCGCTGGACATCGGTTTACATTGGCGAACGGGGTTATATCAGCATTGACACTAAAATAACCAATGGCAATTAGGCGCAACTGATCCAAGTAAAGCTCGAGCTTCAAGCTTGGTTTTCTTTTGGTTCTGCGGTCCTTGGTATGAAAGAAGATTGAAAAAAGCAGAAAGCGAAAGGCGGGAAGTGGAAAAGAAGAAGCTAGCTAATAGTAGTAATAATAGAAGGGGGGGTTTTTTTTTAATAAAAAAAGGGAAAAGATAGTACTGGGTAGTAGGAGGTAATAGGTAGTTAGTAGTTAAGCAAAGTAATAGTAGTAGTAGCTAGGTATTGTTGTGGTAGTAGCAGTAAGTAGTAGGTTATGTATTGTAGTAAAGCCGACAAGGAAAAAAAAACCATGTAGAACGACAGGACGAGAATCGTCAGGAACGTGTCGTTGATCCTAGCACGCGCGAATACAGACAAGCACTACCACGAAACGACGATGCGCATTTAGAAACCAACTATTAGGTAGGTTGAGCTCGGACGTTAGGAGGAGAACAATAATAATGTTGTTGTAAAAAAGCGAAGAAGAGATCTCCGCAAGTTATGGATGAATGTCCAAGAGTAAAAAGAGAGGATAAAGGACCCCCCCAGTTCGAGTAATAGTACTATCTAGTTCCCGTCAGCACAAGGGCTCTTGTATGTCATGTACATACAAAATGTACACTACAAAGGCCGAGGTACATAAAAATAAGTACTTTTCCCTCTCTCTTCAAATGCCAAGTGCAAGTGCACCTTAGTCGATATGTGTGCACTAGGTCTAAGTGGTACTAGGTTAGCTTGGTTAAGGTAGTGTAACGGGAGGTGGTTCCTCTTGAAGGAAAGGCACATAGGGACGGGAGGAGGAAAGCGCTTTTCTCAGAGAATTGAAAAGCCAACGCCAAAAAATGAAAATGGAGGATGGGAAAAAAAAAGAGGGCCCCCCCTTGCTGGGATCGAAGGAGGGAGGCCCTGCGCGTGTTGCTGTGGAGGAACCGCAAGAGAAATGGCAGGTCAAAAAAAAGAGCCGAGAGGATGGTCATTCCTATGTATTTCCTAATGCATACCTACCTCTTAGCACGCTACCTCCATGTAAAAAAAAAAAAAAAAAGTGTGTGCCCATCAGCCATGTATGTAGATGACCATGTAGATGTCCCGAAAATATACCTTATGTTAGTCGACCTATGTAAGCGTATATTCGATACGGGAACCGGCAACGAGCAAAGCCACATGGATGTTATGGAGGTATCTTAGGTACTACTAAGGTACATATCCTACATACATATCTCAGATAAAAGGCACTTGATCTGATAGATGTCGGATGTACGCTCGGTGCAGCGAGGCAAGGAGGTGCTATGTAAATTAGGTACATGTACCTACCAGACATCATGCACGAAGGTTTGTTCAATGCAGCTGTCCCCTCTGGCTAAGGATTTGTCGCATGGCTATTTCTAGGAAGATTGTTAGCGAAGGATACCCCGATAGACGGTATAGAGTACATGCTGTGCCATAGACTTTACGCTAGCGTGTCACTAATGCGCCGCCCGTCGTTTCTTTTTCCTCGTGGCTAGCCATGTACCGGACACACGTGAGTGAAGTTGAGCAGGGATTATTTATGCACATGTGCATGGGTGGTGGAGTACGACATGGGAGCGCCCCGTGGCCGAACTTGGAAGTGATTGAAGTTAACCGCATGTATTATGTACGCCATCCCATATAGCACATCTATACCAATGCAGAAGTAGCAGAATACCTACCTACCTACATGTACTATGCAACACGGCTCGTAGAGGTACCAATAGGTATGTACGCTTGCGGCTTCCAAATAGAAGGACTGGCCAAACCTAATATAATACATACCTAGGTGGGTAGGTAGGTACATATGTAATGACTTAGTGGTACCTAGGTATGCATTAGTAGGAATATCTGAAATACTTCCATCGACACACACTAGAGGAGAGTAGGGTATGTACTCAACCACCTACATGTAAAACGTCCGCAGGTATAGGTATATGTGTATGTTAGTAGTGTATAGCGTAGCGTATACTACCTCCCACCCCCAACTAAAAATCGACGAAGAAAGGTTCCGGATTTGGTCTTGTATTGCTCCGATCAACTTTGGATAGGATTGAGCGGGCAGCAAAAGTGCAAAAGTCCAGTTCTGTGCGCGAGCCACAAAATAAATCTTATTTTTATGACGCTTCTTCCTTTTTTTTTCTTGGAATCGGAAAAGCCGAGTCTCAAACGTCGAAATGTTCTTTCTTTCTTTTTTCTTTCTTTTTTCTTTTTTTTTGGGGGGGGGGGGGACTAAACCAGAGACGCGAGGGGCGGGAGTTTGAGAAATGGTTTCTTAAAACAATACGCTTTTCCGTATATATTATCTATATACCACCCCCCGTCTTAACATACGAAGCAGCATGGTTATAAAAATCGAGGCGAACTGCCAAAAGTTTGGGTCTGTCGCCCGAGTCCAGGGAACTGGTGGTCTGTTTCTGGCCTGTGTAGTCAAGCTCGGGCAATCGGAGCGACCCTGAAAAATATAAGAGAAGAGAGACCCCAAGCAGCCCGAATCGACTCCCTGTTTACCCAAATGAATCCAAGGTAAAAGCACGGGTATTCCTGTGGCTTGTGCAAGAGCCGTTTGTAGTCGAATACCGGATAACAGTCTGACTGTGTTGCTTGGTTGCTGGTTGCTGGTTGCTGGTTGCTGGTAAGATAACATGGGTGTCCAATGTCGTACGCGGGAGACATTTTGTTAGGGTTTAATACACAAAGGACTTTTCAAAGAAAGGCATGGGGTATAGGTAGGTATCACAATCCCAAAGCGTCGAATAGTTGGGATCAATACCTTTAACTTATCCGACTTGCCTCTTGATACCTAGGTATACATTGCTTACTCGTCAGAGTCATACAACGACCGCAAGTATCGTGTTAATGAGTCAAAATAAACGAAATACCTTTATTCGGCCATTTCCCAACAGATTATATCCCAGCCGCCCCCTTTTAAAGCAGAAGGAGATGCTCGATACGTGGGAAATCAAAAGGAATGAGGCCCTATACTATTTGCAGCCTATTACGACTAAAGCGACCATAGGTAGCAACTAGGGATAATACGAAGTGCGTATAGCACATACCTACTAGGTAGGTATATGGAAGTATGTCGGCATGTCCATATAGTCGTGCCTATTACCTACCTAGTTGAATAGGTACCTGGGCATGGACATGTGTAGGTAGGTCCATATGTATATTCAATGACCCAAGGTAGGTACCTCCTAAGCCAATCCGTATTTTAACGCCCACCAAAAAACATCTACTACGTAGATTGGTGAATCGAAATCATATATTAGCCTAGGATGCGAAAGCATCATGTCCGGCATGTATGGGTACGTTACTGTCGGTGTCCCTGAAAAGAAGTATGTCCCGAAATGCAGCTAACAATTTACATTACACCTAGTTACCTAACTACCTAACCTAGGTTAAAGACTTTATATACTATTGAAAGTTGACGTTCTCTATTTAACTGGCTGGTTGGTAAACTCGGTAGGATCCGCCGCAGTTAAAAAAAAAAAAAAAAAAAAAAAAAAAAAAAAAAAAAAGAGTTTACACGACATGTATCGTTTACAACAGCCGCCCAGTTGGAACTTCTATTCATACGATCAAGTGCAAATACCAGGTTGCTTGCTTGGTTTGTACAGTTGGTTTTGGTCTGTCTGGTTACGATCCTCCCGCCGCCACGTGAGTTGTATCGACGAATACCCAAATCAACAGCTTGGCTTGTTCAGAGGCTAAGCCCAATACTGCGAGTGTTATGCAACGAATCCTATCAATTATGCGGGGTGCGTTCCCAGCGGATAGCTTTCCGACAGAGCTATCAAGACTCGTGGCTGATCATCTATGTAAGTCGTATGTAAGTCGCGGGGGGGTGCTCCATACATAGAACTTATACCAACCTACCTACATAATACATACAGATAGATCTCCATGCCGCCGCCCAGGTGTCTAGGTGCCCAGGCTGCCAGGTGTCTACCTTGGTAGGTACCCTCGCCGGTCGCAACGTAGGTATGTACTATACCTTAGATCAAGCTACGTAAGATACCTACCTATCTGACCATGAACAAGACCATGAACAAGACAAGCTTCTCCGCCGCTTTGACTATTGACTCCCCCCTACTTACATGGTACTTTGTAAAGTTGTGGGGACATCAGCACTGCGTAGAGCAACAAATAGACTTCTTGCCGCCAATATAAGACGACGGAAATACCTAACGCAGCACGATCTTAACGACTAACTGGTGTCGGCATCCTACATGACTCTAGCGAGGCGTAATTTTGTTTGCTAGTTATGTTTCGTCTCAAAGAGAGATACCAAGGCGCAAAAGGCGTCAAATATTTTCACTACTCGTACGTACAATCAGCATACATCTTGACTAGTGTCTCGGGAATGCCAGCGCCATTTTCTTATTTCAATCTAAGCCGGGCCGACGTTCAACTAGTCCAAGCGTCTAGTCGTCGTCTTCGGCCATATTGTATGACCTATAGCCTCAGGGGCCGTGGTTTTTATTGAACCGCGTCATTCATTTTGTGTATGGATAGAACCAAAAAAAAATCAAAAAAAAAAATCAAGTCAATCTTAGTCAGATCGACATTATAAGGTCTCATTAACTATGAAGTCCTCATAGAGTACCATCATTCTCATCCCCGTATTTAACAAATCATGGGGATCATATCTATTATATGTGTTACACCTCGCCTCCTCATATCCGAGATACGACATTATAGTTATCAATGTCCACCGGGACTGAGAAAGACGAAGGTAACCTAATAGCCAAAATTTCCCTCCGTGGGCGTTTCGCGTCTTTGGGATTAAGAAAGACCTGGACCTACCGCCGGATTTTGCCAAGGATGTGCAACACGCGTCGCACACAAACATACGGAGAGGACACACGCAATTTGGCTTGCCGCTTGTCATCGAGTCGGTGTGATGATGTTTATCATAACTCACTTCCGGTGTGCTGCGCGGGTTTTATTGTTTTGTTTTATTTTGGGGGTGGTGAAATATGTAGGTTTTTATTTTTTTTACTTTTACTTTTATTTTTATTTTTATTTTTATTTTTATTTTTTTAGTAAACAGACACAGTATCCCGGTCATCATTAGAGAAAGCATGAGTTATGCCTGTCTCGCGCAAAGGTTTGGGTGGGACGTTACCAACCTCACCCAGAGCCCCCCCTACAGTTGACGAATTGGATGTTTAGAAGCTCGTACGACTCGAGACAGCTTCGTACGTGTGATATATGCGTAGGTAGAGGGGGGGGGGAGGACGGAGGGATTTAGTAAGACATTCTTCTCCGCTTTATACAGTATAATGCAGGTTTGATGCAGTAGACGCAGCGTATGCAGTGTACAAATTAAGTACCGTCTACACACGTTCACTATGTAAGGTGTAGATTCGAACTAAAGGGTCGTTAGGTGTTTATTTATGTATGCAGGTAGATGACCACGTGGTTGACGGCGTTCCACATCGCTCAAGTCATCTACGGTACACGTATCCCATCATCTTCTCGTTCCCCGATCCCTCTCCCCGGACGCTAAGGTTAAACCCTCTATAGGGGAACGGCAAAGATGGTCTTCGATCGCGATATAGAATTTGCGTTTCAATATCTAAAATAGAGACGGGGAACGATAATCTGGGGGCGAACGGCACTTCAAACATAAACTGGCTTATGTGGTAGCCTACAGGACGTGCCGTCAACGTTGGACCAGTCTCGGACCAGTCAGAATTTTCCATGTAGGTATGAAGATTCGGTACCAATTATAAGTAGGTCAAGGTTCTTGTGTGCCTGCAAGGCGGATAACGGTGATCGTGGCTACCACCCTGCTACCACCCTGCTACCACCCTACCCATCCCTCCTAAAATTCCTCTCATGATGACCCCATTTGACCCCCCTTCAGGGCTCTCAGGGCTCTCAAGCTCGCAGAAACTGGCAGGCTTCCCCATCCCTTGCCCCCCCCAAACTTCGTGCGAGTGTGGGCGCGGCATGCGGCATGCCACGTTCCTCATACACTCAAGAGGAATTTTCCCTTAGCTAGCGTCCCCGCCATCCTCGATTCCCTGCCTAGCGCCAAGCTTGCCAGGTATCGCCCGCTAGTAGTAAGGCTAGGAATAGGCAGGGTTCTTCGGTGGTTCTCATCATTTCGGGAGTGAGATCCAAGTCCTGGCTCGGCCGTTCCCCGTCGTTTTTTGACCGAGCCATTATTCGATTAGCACTCAGATCTGATATTAAAGAGACAAACCTTATGCTGGCCCGTGGTCCAAGTCCTTACCAAGTTCTTTCCAATCCCTCAATTCTGCTCGATTCATATATTACATGCCTACCTACGCTAGGAAGCATGTACGAGAAGAGGAGGTATGTACGTAGTAAGAAGCAGGGCTGTGGGCTACCTACCTACTTACTGTAGATAGCGAATGGTACTGAATTGCGCTGCTGTGCCTCCCAACAACTCCTACGACGTATATTGAAGCTACGTAGGGTAAGTAAGTAGGTACCCGGCCGATTCCTCTCGGTCAGTAGGTCACATACCTAAAGAACGTGTGTAGTATAGTGTACCAGATTCTATTGCTTACAGAATCTGCCTTGTGCTACCAAAGTACGTTACATACGGCACATATGGCATCCATGATTTTCGTGTGAGGTATGTACGAAGCCATATGCACTCCACGCGCTACGCATATATAGGTAGGTAGGCTATTCACCCCCTTTCTGCTTACTATACTCGTAGTATGTAATAAAGTCTGCCAAGAATAATCCCAAGTTCTTCAGGACAGCCTCCGGTTGTTCAAGAGTCAGCAGCATTCACGGGCGTGATATACCATACCATAACTACCGAGATTTTAGACCAACTACCTGCAATGCACGTATGTTGAGTACTTACCTAGGTATGCGACAGACATAAAATAGGTGGGTTCCGGTAGTACTACGCGGGCAGTATCAACAATTTGCACGTTGTATTTTCAAACAGATTCATCTTTTTTAAGATGGTAACATCCAGCGGCTCGATATCAGCCAGGACTACATAGAGAAGGATAAATACCACATCCAACCAACGAGATTTCGTTGTCGATGTGACGACGGCTTCTGTAGCGTGAGAATGAAAGGGCTGTGCTAAACCCAATTACCTTAAATACATAGGTACCTATTATTTCAATAATATTTTTATTATTTTCACTTCTTACTCCTGCATGCCTGGCTGTTCGTGTGAAAGCTACGAACGTATTCGTCGAATGAACCAAATTATTGAACACGGAACACGGAACACGGGAAGGAAAAAGTATTCGCTAACTAGGTAGGTATCTGTTAAGCTCTCGGCCTCTTTAATTGCAGGTGTTACTTTTGTCAGTTGTACCCTGATCAGCAAATGGGGTCGATCTAGATGGGCAGATGTAACCTCTACCTACCCATCTCTCCCTCTTCAATGTGATTCATTGCTCACACGAGACTGGTATAATAGCTACCGCCTCCTAACCTAGTCGTTATGCACGCGCCGACGTGTGGGCAACGTGCGGGGCTTGGAGAGATCCAGCCTTACAGGATGAAGATACACACAGTGCTCGGGAATATCTCGACGGAATTAAACCGTGCTACAGGAAATAAGATACCTCCTCTATCGATCTATCTAGGTTAAACTGCTACAGTATCTACTTATTGGGCTATCAGAGTAATATAATAAGATAGTTCCATGGGCGTCCGTAAGAATCAGCCACGACTTTGATTATTACTGCCACAATACGGTACTAAAGCTTTGGCTCTTCAATAGCCTCGTAATCCCTCGCCATCACATTATCACATTGGGTTTACCGCACACCCTACCCATGCCGACGGTATCACATAGGTTAATGGGCTAATGGGCTAATGGGCTTCAAAAATAGCCACGCTTCTCTGGCCATTATCAGTTCAACGCCGCCCGCGGAAGGTCCCCTGAAGGAGCCTCCACCCCTCGCCTAAGCCGAGCCGATTCCTTTCGGTGTCACCATTGAATCACGACGGATCGTAACTAACAGTTGCCTTTTTCTTACCTCAACCCGGCTCTCGGATCTTTGGTATTTACCTAACGTTTCATGTGAATATCAAAACATCGAGGGATCCAAATAGCAGGTTGCTCAGCTCTTCGGCGATATCCTTCAAATAGCACCATCTCGGTCTGTAAGATATCGCCGAAGGAATACCTACAGATCGGCGCGCCGCTCCCGCTCCCGCCGGGGGCTATCCCGTCTGTGACGCCAGCCAGGTAGAGGCTCTACTCTACCTATTAAGTACCCAGGGTACGTACGTCCATGCGTAGGTCCATCCATATGGGAAGAAAGCTACCTGTCTCCGAGTGGACCAAACTATGCGCCCGGTTCCATGGTTAGTAATACCGCGTCTATGGGTGAGCTCGATCCTTCAAATAAGCAGTATGCGTAAATGGGGAGAGGGGGGGGGGGGGGGGCTTGTGAGGAATCCTAAGAGCTGAACAGTTTGAACTCTGAAATTCTAACTCGGCCGAACCCGTCCTGGCGTCAGCCTTTTCCCTGTTCACTTACACTTTATTACGCAGTACAAGGGCTTACCGGAAACCGAATCAGTCTAGCGATAACTATAGTAAGGCTTTTCAAATGTGCTGCTCGCACGTGTCGGTGGGGATATCCTTGATCTTTCTCTAAGGGTTTGGAGGCTCAAATTCACTACCTACCTATGCAGTAGGTACCATACCCAAGGGAAACCCGTCTAAAAACTTCTCATTTGGATACTCATTCGGATACACGGCATGCGCGGCACATACATTCTTAGGTCGGCCACATAGTAATAAGGGTTACCCGCCAATAGTCAGCGCCAGGGGCTACCTGTTAGTGTGAATCGCAGGCCTTCATTACACGGCTAGGCCCAATAGTTTCCATGTCAGCGTGCAGTAGCACCGTCCCGTCTCGCTAAACCTATAGCCCTAGGAGAACTAGGACTTTGAAAGGACAGGTTAAGATGTTCTCGTTGCTTACCTCTTATTAGGTATGTATACTATACTCCCTATGTCGATAAGAATCCTAAAGCTAGATGCGCGCGGGCTTATTGAGCAATGACTATCGTTATCGACCCCAGTCCAGATGTCTCAGTCCTCTCGTAGTACCGAGAGGCGGTGCGTAACACAGGCCCGCCTCACAGGGAAAGATGCTAGCCAGATCATCCACGTATCGCAGGCTCTCTCCCTATCCATCTCCCCAATGAGAGTACATCCCTCTTTCCAACCATCGGGGTAAACAGGTAAGACATCAAACTTGGAGACACAGCATATTCTGTGCGCAGGATACCACGTTTCTAGATTCCGAGAGAAGGTAGCGCGATCTGATGCGATAACCCGAGATAGCACACGTCGAGACCCGTCTTGTCTCGGACGCGGATGTCACGCTTTGGAAATAAAAGCTTGTCTGTTTGCCTAAACACTGCCGCCTCCCGTCCACGGCGTTCTATCGTTGCCGCTCGACAGCAGAATCTACATCTTGAATAGGCAGGCTTTCGCGACCGGACAGACACATATATCTCCGAGGCGGCTCGGTGCCGATTGCCCGGGGCCGAATCTAACAGAAAAGGGGTTTTGCTTTTTTTATTATTATTTGACTTGGTATTCCTATACCCGGTTAATGAATTATCACATTCTGTCATCCCTCGCGTGGCGTGGCTCGTGTCTCATATCAGCACCCCTCCTCTAGAGAGCCGATCTCTTAGAAGAGCCCTTTAGTTACTGAAACGCACGCGCCCTACTGGCATCACGACACCTTCTGGTAATACCAGTGTTGTGGCTCTCGGAACGAATCTGGTGTAACGGTTTCAGGGGTCGATGGCATTTTTTCGCAACGCGTCCGAGATAACTACATACCTGGGTTAGTGGTGCTACCAGCTATGTGATTGGAGAGCGGGTGTACATCTGCAGCTAGCCTCGTGTCCGCCACAAGTATGATCACTCAGAATCACGGTTTAGACACATACGGGTATCTGGTAACGCCCAGGGAAATCCATCTTCGTAATAGTATACGTGAAAAAAGGGCGCTAATCTAGGTACGATACTAACTAATATAACCGAATATGGTTGCCATACACGCCTAAGTCGACCTAGGAGATGAGAATGCGCCTTCGCCCGAGGATGATTACTGATCTTAATAGAAGATAGTCCTCTCCACAACGATATGGGCTTCGTTTATCTTGGCAATAATTCTACTAGACGCTGGCCGATTAAGATTAGGCCGAGGGTGGCGTTCAGTTGGATTTTAGATTCAGGAGACATGCCTACCTACCTTGGTACTTACGGTAGATCTATTGTTGCAGCTGAAAGTATGTGATTAGGTTAGTTAGGTAGTTAACCTAGTATTTTACTTGGATTCGAGTTATTTGAAAACCATCTCCTACCTAACCTGCCAGCCTACTCTCTTAACGTAGTATGTTACTGGGTCGTAAGAAACAGGTTTAATTTAGCTTAGGAATATCTCTACATCACATAGGCAATTCAACCCTGTTATATCTTGATTGGACCCGTCCCCAATGTGCTTACCTCCGTCGTTGGGTCCGGGAATAGACAATGAGGTGGTGGAGATCAATCCCCGTCATGTGGATTTTGCGGAGTTGAAAGGGACCCGGCAGCGGACTTGCGGACTTCACACGTCATCCTCCGTAGTAGACGCGTTGATATTGACGCTTAATGGATTTAGCTCTAGTTTCTACTCATCCCGATCTTTATGCCGTGAATTTCTTTTGTTCACATCTATTAGGGGTCGTCTTCGTGGCAACTTGTTAATATCTCTCCCCTGCTAGTGCGTTTTCCTTTTCGCAGTGGAATTCATGGCTCCGCGTGGAGGATCGTCTAGGCAGAGGAGCTGCAACGCCTGTGTGAGGAGCAAGCGACGCTGTGACCAGCGGGTGCCAACTTGCGGTAACTGCACCAAGAAGAGGCGTCTCTGTATCTACGGGCGACAGTCGGACGCGCAGTCGCACAGCAACATTGCGGGTGTCCCGACAAGTCTCGATTCACTTGACGGGTCTCCATCTACGTCATACGGCAACGATCTTGTGCAAGATGACGGCGGGTTCCTCACTTCTGTGAGCGCGGGCGACGCTGGTCTAGATATTCCACCTGATGAGAACATACGACTCGATAGCACGTTTGAGTCTCTCCTAGGTTCGACGAACGGGCACGGGTTTGGTGACGTACTTGAGCTACCTGATTTCCTAAGGCAAAGTACGCAGATAACATCCGTTCCAAAGAGTAAGACGCTATCCAAAGATGACTATTCTAGAATGGCAGCTGTGTGTGTAAGTGGTAGTAAGAAGTGCCTTTCCTCTTTCATGATACTTACGATAGCAGGACGCCTACGCCCCGTGGCAACTTGCTGATCCATCGACTAGAATTGCCTACGCCATGAGAACATTTACAAATATCTGTGTGACAATTGCTAAGGACAACTCTACGATATACATGCATCGCCACCTGTACCTTGCTGACACGCCGCCATGGATCCTGCAAGCATTCTCAGCGTGTGTCCTCTACACAAATCGGACGGGGGCAACCCGTGGTCTTGCGCTGAAGGTTCTCCACGAGAACGTTCAAAATCTGGTAGCAACGGCTAATTCTGCATCGTTAACCCCGAGAGAGAAGCTTGCAAGGGTCCACGCCCTGATCGCGTATCAGACCATCCGCATGTTTGACGGCGACATCACGCTAGGGCAACAAGCTGATGACGACATGCTGTTACTAGAGGCCTGGAATGGCGAACTGCGCAAAATAAGAGATAATCTCGAGGGCTTTGCCGACCTCGACGTGACTGAGATTCGCAATAGGCCACCTGAGTCTTGGGAAGTAGGTGTTAAGAAATGACTTCTTAGGCGTGCTTGTGGCTGCTAACGACATCCAGCGCTGGCTTTTTGCGGAAAGTGTACGGAGAACCTACATGATAGGTGCTGCTCTTATGCACTTCTGGGCTTTGCTGAAAGGAAGGAGGATACCTTGTAAGAGCATCAGTATTCTAAATCACGTTCCTAATTCTAACATGTGAATGTAGCCGATCTTGGGGATTGGGAATATGTCCACCGATGGAGCTTATCGAGACATCTATGGATCGCCACGAACCCCTTAGACTTTCATAGGGCGTGGAAGGAGAAGCCGATGTGGGTTATATCAGCGTTCCGCTTCGATGATTTCCTGCGGAGTGGGAAAGGAGACGATGTGGATGATTTCGCCCTCGCTTTCTTAACACTGTAAGTTTGTTAAGCTACCCTGACCCTGTCGCTAGTGGCTGATTTCTAACCTCTTAGATCCTTTGGTGTTAACGAGATGAAAACTTTTTGCTATGAAACAAGTGGGAGGTTACTGGAATGAGAATACCTGAATACCTCCTTTAAGTGTACCAACTACCTCCGCAACACTGTAACGTCAAAGACATGGGCTTGCCACAAGTCCGTAATCCAAGTCCACTCCGTATCCGCATGGGCGGAGCGGATCGGGTATATGTGGAAGACGGATAAATGGTCGAGGGATCCTACAGCTTCTACTTAATTCCGAGGCTCGTCGTGTATTTTTATAAGTATGGATTCCATCTCGTCGTAGATATCACATACGGCCTCTTCATCCTATCGAACGTTTCCCCTCCAAGCTCAACAGACACAGACCCAAGATATATCACCAGGTTTTTACACTTGAACAACTACCTAACCATGTCGTCTGTTCCCTCTTGTCCGCTCGGAAAGGATGGCCCTTTGGTCCCTCGTATAGGCTTTGGTACTATGGGTCTCTCCATGGGGTATGGTAAGCCTATGTCTGATGAGCAGAGGCTCGAACTACTCGACTACGCCTATTCTATCGGCGAAACTTTCTGGGATACTAGCGATTTCTACGTAAGTCTACCCGCTGCCTTTGCTTATAATGGCTACCTACATAAGTCACCGCCTCTAACTCTGTATACCAGGGGGATTCGGAGGATCTCATAGGCAAATGGTTTGCTAGGACCGGCAAGCGCTCCGATATCTTCCTCGCTACAAAGTTTGGTGGCATACGTCTTGGAGACGGGGGTTTTGGTTTTCGCGGGGATGCGGAATATGTTCACGAGGCATGCGACAAGAGCTTGAAGCGCTTAGGTGTCGACTACATCGATCTGTGGTATCCGCACCGACTGGATGGGAGCACGCCAGTTGAACATATCGTAGCCGAGATGGTCAAGATGAAGGAGTATGTAATTTCTTACCCCTTCTTATTTCTATCTCCTTATGGAAGGCTCCGATATAATAGAACTGACTTGGATCTCCATCAAAAAGGCAAGGCAAAATCCGCTACCTAGGCCTCTGCGAAGTATCAGCAGCAACGCTTAGACGCGCACACGCCGTGCACCCGATCAGCGCCGTACAAGTACGAACCCAACCCCTAAAGATCTCCGTCATCTACCACTACTCTAACTCGCTTAAACCACCCAGGTCGAATACAGCCCCTTCACAACAGACATCGAAGACCCGCAAACCAATCTCCTCGCCACATGTCGGGAACTCGGCGTCGCGGTAGTAGCCTACTCACCGCTCTCGCGCGGTCTTCTCAGCGGACAGATCAAGAGCCCAGCCGACTTCGAAGCCGAGGACGTCCGACGACACTACCCGCGCTTCTCGGAGGATGCCTTCCCCAAGAACATGGCTGTGGTCGAGGAGCTGAAGGCTGTCGCCGCGATAAAGGGATGCACGGCCGCCCAGTTGGCGCTCGCGTGGCTGCTTGCTCAGGGAGACGATATCTTTCCGATTCCGGGGTAAGTGGCGATGCCCCCTAACAAAGGCTTATAAGGGTGGTTCTAACAAAATATTGGCGCTTTTAGGACTACGAAGGTTGCTTCGCTGAAGGACAACTGTGCGGCTGCGGCCATCTCGCTGACTGAGGACGAGACTGCGCGGATTAGGTCGCTTGTTGAAGCAGCTTCGTGTCGAGGTGCTCGCTATCCCCCAGAACACGCTCTTGCTTTATTTGCTGATACGCCGCTGCCCGAGGATCATGCTCGTGAAAGGAAGAATCAAGGCCAGGTTTCGATCACTGGAGCTCTGTATGAATCTGGCTCGGGCGCGGCTCGTGATTGAAGTGAACGTGTAGCCAAACTCAATCCTGATCGGGCGAGTATGTTAGCCGCCTATACTCTTACCAATGTTATTATCTATCAGCGTGTAGGTAGTTTACCTAGAATATATGAAATCTTACTAAGTAGGATCATCTATGCCTACCTGAACGGTATCCTCTAGTCTTATAGGTATTCTATGAAGAACTAACGCTATCGGTATCCTAATTTTACCCAACGGCAGAACCACCGGCGAGCTTACACAGTATTTTTTCCTTTATACTTCTACACCATATATACCTCAGTGGGTAGACAGTAGCTTATAGTCTAGATTTGACCTTATCCCACAGCCCAAATGTTTCTAACCCTGCGTCTCCGTCAAAGATGTCTCTTTCTACTTTCCTCGAGTTGATCTACGATAAAATGTTAGCTAGCCTTCCTTTTCAAAGCAATATTATTTTAAGGAATAGGATATACTCACATGTCTCGGACTTAGATCGCTGACTTTCTCTACTCCCAGCAACCTCATACAAGTCTCTGTCTCTGCTTTAAGGACTATTCGCACCGTATCATTAGTCAAGCCTAAACAAGACGCCACATAGATCACTTGAAAATAACTTACTCTCAAACGTCCTCTCAACGCCCTTCTGTCCACCGGCTCCTAGCCCAAACAGCGCGGCTCGGCCAATCCCTACTGCATGAGCGCCCAGACACAACGCCTTAACGACGTCGGTCCCGCGTTTAATGCCCCCGTCAACCCAAACCTCGATCTGATCGAACACCTGCGGGCAGTGCTTCCTAATCTCCAGCAGGGTATGCACAGCTGGTGGCGCCGTATCCAGCGCCCGCCCGCCATGGTTCGATAGGATAATAGCCTTAACTTGCGGCGCATACTTGGCGGCCAGGAACGCGTCCTCGTGCGTCTGTATCCCCTTCAAGACAATGGGCAAATCCGTATGTTTCGCCAGCCACGGCAGCGTGACCTTCCACGTGAGATCCGACGCCGTCCCGAAGAAGAGCTGCTGCCCTACGCCTCCTCCTCCGGGCCTATTCGGCTCGTCGGAAGTCTTCACCCCGGACGCCACTTTCACCGCGTTCTTGAAGCTCTGTTTCTCGTCTAGCTCGCGCTTGCCCGGGACGGGCGCGTCGAGCGTTAGACAGATGAACTTGAACTTGTCGGACATGCGGTTGATTCGCGTGAGCATGGCCTCGCTTTTCGACCTGTCGTTTTGCACGTACAGCTGCCAGCCGAAAATTTGCCCTGGTATGGCGTCCGCGACGATCTGCTCCGGCGTCATGGACGCGTTGTTCGAGATCACTTGCAGTGCGTTGAATTTGCTGCATGCGCGCGCGATGCCGGCTTCGCCGTCGGGATGACCTAGACGGGCCATGGCGGCGGGGGCGACGAATATCGGTATGTCGACCTTGTGGCCGAGTAGAGTGGTGGAAGTGTCGCACTTGGTGCAGTCGATGAAGACTCGCGGCCGCAGCAGGATGTCTTTGTATACTGCGTTGTTGAAGGATTTGGAAATCGTGTCATCGCTGGAAGAGTAGTAGTAGGCCCACGCCTTCTCGGGCATGCGCTTCGTAGCAACCTCTTCGATCTCGTGGAGGTTTAATAAACTCTCCATAGGCGGTGGCCCTTCCACGTCCTTCTTTTCCTCTTTGGCGGCGGGTTTGGCCTGGACTAAAGTTTGAGGATCAATTCGACCCAGCTTAGCCTCAGGTTTGAGGTTCTCCTCTAGTGTGCCGGGAGGATGTATGGGATCGTATTCTTCCGTCGCATCTCGACCGGCGAGCTGTAAGATGATCTTGGAACCGCCAGGGTGCGACGGCAAGAATTCGGTTACATCATAGACGTTTCCGTACAACACCACCCAGCAACTCTCGGGCGTGGTATGCTTCACGACTGAGAGGTGACAATAGACGACGGTTAGTAAACCACGATAGCCGAGGCAGAAGTTTTCACGATAGTATCTGTTATCTCACCTTCTTCGGCGCTGATGAGCTTTTCCGACATGTTTATAACATAGCAGACGACGATATCCAAAATATCTTGCACCAATTCGTTTGTATCTTTTTTATCTTTTTTTTTTATAGATTATTTATTTATTTATTTATTTTGTATAGTCAAAAGATTGAAATTGAAAGAAGAAGAAAAGGTTACCTCCAGTAACGGTGACAGCTCTCGGTTGTATTTAACCCGCGGCAACCCGGAGCTCAAATCGGCGTGTCCCCTAAAGCAGGTATAAGTTAGCGACCCCGCGACCTCCAAAATAGTTGGATTTTGGTGGATCTGGTACGCCCATAGTAGACTAAAATGGGGGAATGGCCCATGGGGCTATTACTATTCCGTAGCCTCTATTGGCTTAAAGACTAAAAAAGTCTGGAGCCCCGAGCTGAGCTACTGTATAGGTAGGTAGGTAGGCACTAGGGGGACCCAAACGCTTGGAAGCACCGCTAATTCGCTCCACTGAAAAAGAAAACAAAGAGCTATTTTCCAGGGGCCGGACTTAGCACACTTATTACACTTGTTACATACTTTTTGGTTATTATGCTGTAACGATGTTGTCGCTTCACGTAAATAAAAGATACCTCTTGGTATCAAATTCATACTACGGCTTCATATATGTCCAATTTTGAGGCGTGAAAAAGTTATGGAATGTCTCGTGCCTTGGCTTCAATCAGCTTTCCTCTGGGCCAACACCGACATGTTCAACGGGAAGGGTACCCATTCAAGGATAATCATCCTTATGGGTGAAGGCGTCATGCTTATTTGGTTAGACATAGGAGGAGGTGGTGGCTGCCCACTCGAATGGAGGATACCGAACAGCTCTTGATCCGACTGATCCCCACAACCTTGACGAGAGTACCTATACGTCGCAGTCATGTTAGCTAAGGAATAGCCTCTCCCAACGTTTACTAGGCTTATCAGGGAGCATCGGCAGGAGCA
This sequence comes from Daldinia sp. FL1419, assembly GCA_025201765.1. Classification (NCBI taxonomy): domain Eukaryota; kingdom Fungi; phylum Ascomycota; class Sordariomycetes; order Xylariales; family Hypoxylaceae; genus Daldinia; species Daldinia sp. FL1419. The sequence continues at coordinate 355,842 of MU623350.1, forward strand.
TCGGAAAGTAGGTAGTATTCCCAATGGTCACGTCGAAAATATTACGAGGCGGACCAAGAAGCAAGGAAACAACCCCATTGTTCCGCGAGGAACCTACCTATCTACAGTTGTGGCTAAAGGCGACTACGTATAGAACAAGTCCTTTGTTCTATATGTAGCACGAGCTAGAAACCTGACATGCGTGCTCGCATGCCTCGATGCTTTAGGTGATTTAAGACACCCAACCTCAAGTATATTATATATAACTCCTACATAGTGAGGTCATAAAGGAGGTATGTAGGTATGAATAGCAATCTCCAATCTAGCCATCCGCTCCCTGGCCAAGCCAGCATAGAGAAATATACGATTATACTTGCTGCTAGCTTTTTCTATCTTAATACAATAAGCAATTAAGCATGTGTAGTGTTAACTTATTGTTTTACTCCGTTCTGAGCCTCGATATCAAAGCTTAAAGCTTTATCACGTTTATCTTCACCTCTTTCTCCGTGTAGATCCAATTCCCTGAGGCATATCCCGGCCGAGAAAACCATCGGTTAATTCCTAAAGAAGTGTACGAAGTACAATAGTCTTGTATTATTCCAGTAATCGTATTTTCCTTAGTTATTGGATCTATCTATGACAATAAACGCTCTTTTCATCCCTTTGACTTTTGTGAACAAGAGACGGCTTTGGCGAATTGTTTCCAACCTGACCTTAACAATACTGCTTGTAACCCCTGAATGGATGTACCGGGCTTCAACTTCCTTTGTCGATGGTATGTAATTGTTCGATAAGGTTATTAAAAACCTCTGTCGTAAACAGGAGTAGCCCTCTCTTCTTCAAACAAACGTCTCGCCTTCTATCGCAATTTCAATTCTTCAATCTATGCTATGTCCTCATAGCTCAGACTTGTGTTGTCATCCATTTCTGAGCCGTTAAGCCTACCCTTGCAACAATGTCTACAGTGCCTCTAGATGGCATGATCCTAAGGCGTAACCTAAGGGACGATGACGATGCACCACAAGTAAGAAGAATGGCCGCAGGTAACGTCCAACTAGCTCCCGGAGTAACTGACGATATTTATAATGCTGTCCGCAATACCCCGCCCCCAGGACTTGTACGAGTTAGCACACCGCGACCCATAAGTCTCCGTGAATATAGGCACGTCCGTAGCGGACGTCGTCGTGTCTTGACTAACGCCGATGTATCTATATTTAGCGACTTTGCTCAATACATTGAGCGAAAGTACGACCTGTACGGGAATTACATCGATATCAATTTAACATGTTCTATATCTGGGAACAGACTTAAGGTACTAGTGGAGCATCTCTACGAAAGACTCGAACCCGGCTCAGCAGTCCCGGAGCCTTTGGCTGTGCTACCTTGCGGTCACTTTTTCGGTTACTTTAGTATCACTGATTGGATAAATACTCGTTTAGATGACGGCCTCACGCCGGACTGTCCTCTTTGCCGCTCCCCCCTTATCTACGACGCTTGTAACCACTACATAGAAATAAGGGCGTACGACCCGCGGTGGAAGCGTCGAGGGCAGCTTCCGTTGACATTCCCGGAAGGAGGTTTTGTTCCTGACTATTGCCTGGGTTGCACCACTCACAATGTCCACGCACTCGGTGTCGTAATAGCACAACAACTCTACCCCGAGGATATACCTCGCCGCGGGTTCGTGAATCCGGATCTAGTTGGGCCAACCCACTTCGATGAAGCAAGACATAAATTGCCAATGGCCTTAGATGAATTTGTGCAGAAGAATCATCTGCGTTATTCTCACTGGTAACAAATTGGAAACATAGCCAAAGGTACTAACGTATCGGTATGCATTAGGTCCTTGGATGGGATAGTTCGGCGAGTATGACCTAACGTCGACCGTATGGGGCTTGGGAGGAGAGATGGATTTAGGTATCGGTTGTATACTAATCATTAATGTTCAAAAAGGGGTTGATCAAAAATAGCGTAGGTAGTTATGATGAGTTAATAAGGGGTATTGATGAAGGAGGTATGCCTAATGGAATCATAGAATTTATTTCTACAGCTTTTTAATATCGCACATTAATTTATAACTATTTCCCTTGCTATCCTCGCTCTCGTATCTGTCTTCATGGATTTGCCCTTGACCTTACACCTCGAGATCCATCATCGACTTCAATATGTCTCTAGCGTTAGCAAACTCTAACTCTGTCATCGTCTCCTCGAATAATTGGTCAGCGGCGTCCCTTCCTTCAGGGGTATACAGAAAGGAATTAAACCTAGGTAAGTAGAGCAGTATCAAGTTAGTAAATACTAAGTCAGGAAGGGGGGGGAAAGGGGGCTAGTAATATTAGGTAGACACTCACGGAGAAACCTTCCAACTCATGAGGAACGAGCAATGCGACTCCTTCCCCTTTACCAAAGCCGCGTCCAAATACGTCGACGCTCCGTCCCTCACCGTACGCGCTGCTATGGCGGAAAACAGGGCCACCGCAGGTCGGATAATGATACTAGTCTCCCGGCCAAGACTGGTGCCTTTAACGAAGCCCGGGCATACCAGGTTGACGATCACATCGTCTGCAGATACGTACTCACTGAGCTTGTAGATGAACATTTGGCCCAGGACCTTGGACATGTTATAATTCTTGTCGGTATTAGGAGTGAAATTCTTGGGGTCATCTAGAGCCGCTATGATGGACTTGTGGCCGTTGGCTCGTGGCAGAGGCGCGGTGAGTGCCAATGCCGCTCCGACAATTGTCAGCCGGCCGGGTGTTCCGGGTGGAGACTTCCTCTTGAGGATAGGGAGTAGTAGAATGGTAAGTAACACCGTCGATAAGTAGTTGACTTGAAGAGTCTGTTCGTGGCCGGTGCTAGGTTCCGTGGTAAATTTCAACTTGATTACGCCCGCATTGAGGATGGCGATATCGAGCCGAGGTAAATCGCTGTCGATGCGCTGAGCAAATGCCTGGATAGAACTGTATTTGCCCATATCGACTAGCATGACCTCAATCTTTGCCTTTGGGTATAAGCTCCGGAGCTTAGAAGCGGCTGCATCCCCCTTTTCTTGACTCCGGACGGCAATGATGAGATGGGATAAGCGAAATGCCAGCATTTGCTTAGAAGCTTCATACCCCAGGCCGGTATTAGCTCCGGTGATGAGGGCGACTTTCCCGGTGAGATCGGTAGTGCTCGGCGGATGTTGAGGCTTAGTCTTAAACTGATTTTTCACAAAAATGCTACCGAACCCGACGTCCCATGGTGGCAAGTCTTTTGAAGTGGCCATTATGCTTTCGACAATACGTCGTTCTCCGCGATGGTATGGAAATGTTTAAGTTGAATAGGTGGATTATCTGGTATATTCGTTGATATTTGAAAAATATCGATTTGTTGGCATGTTTGTATGAGCAAGCACATTGTGAAAGACCTGTCTTATATATGTAAAACCCGAACATTATGTCCTAATGTATTGATTAATTAATTAGCTCTGACCTACGCAAGGAGTTTAGCGATCACGATCCAGGCGACACTCACGATGATAATACTGTAAGACGGCGTCCAGAACGGAGACTTTCTAGAGACGGGTCCCCCCGGCAGTGCAGGAAGATGCAAGGGTCGGGACCCGCGCTTTTGCATGACGCTCATCCAATAAGAGCCAGCTTCTCTTTCGAATGCAGCATTTACGGTCGCAATACATCGAGTCTATTCCGAAATAGGCAAACAATCTCAAAGCCGCTTAGCCTGATAAGGCTTAGCTCAAGGATCGCCGCTATACAAGTGGGCGAATCCAGGCGACTTTAGATCAGACCTAATGGTTTAAATATCTGCCCGCCTCGACGTCCTCATCGTATATTGATTGTATTCCCATCTGGGAAAACAATCTTGCCCATTCTGCTCATGCAATATACTCATTTGGGAGCATAATCTAAAGGCTGAAATAGAGAATGATTTTTTTGATTACGGCATACGCTACCGTATGTTAGCCTCCTTACTTCACAGGACCCATCTTAGGTACTTCCTAAGGTATCGTTAACAGCCTATGGTTAGAGCCCTCATCGGTACCAATAGCATGGCGCCAGCTACTAAGAGCTCAGGTACGGGACGCATGACAACTTAAACCTCTTGAAGAATATAATCTCACATATAGCACAGGGAGCATGCCCTTCATAGTGTCTACTAGCACTAAGAAGCCCGATCCCGAGATGAGAAAGTTCATCCGAAGCCATGTGATGATGGGCAAAAACCGGGGAAAGATTCTACGCCCGAAATATAATCAAGCGGGAGGTTGGAGCAACCACCAGAGCTCACATAACTCTAGATCGAGACCAGGCCCAGAGGAGGAATATGATGAAGACTCACCTATAATATTAACCCCTGTCACCGTCCCTCAGAGGGTTGGCGGCGATTTATCTTTCGTACGGTTCGCCGACACGATAGAGGACTCTAGAGTTTCCGTTATCCTAGAGTGTGAGTGTAACCCGAATCTTGTCAAACACCCCTATCTCCGAAACGCCCCTGACCTTCGGTTCTCTTAATCTTCGTATCAATTTCTTACATATCTCACAGTCTCCAGCATCGCAAAAAAGGTACTATTCCCCCTAGAACCGTACATCGCCTTCGCCGCGCGGGAAAAAAGCGGATGGATGGAAGCTCTAACGATCGACGCCGCATATCTCCACGCCCTAGCTTTCTCGACGCAAGCTTATTTCGACTTACTCTCAGGTCGCACATTGAGCAGAGGATCGACCTCGGCATATCCGCATATGCTCAAGGCGCTTCGGCTCCTGCGCGAGAGATTAGACGCGGAGCAAGACGTAGCAGTTAAGTCCTCGTTTAGCACGGCTGCGGTAGTGCTGTGTCTCGCTTTTCACGCTCATATCACCGGCGAGCATGGCACAGCCAGGCACCACATGCTAGGACTTCGCAAGATAGTCGACTTGAGGGGAGGGCTAACGGGCCTGGGAAACACAAAGCTTGTCATTGAGCTTCTAAGGTAAAGCTAACTCCCTCACTCATTACCTACTTTACCCCCCTTTAACTATTAGCATAGATGCGACATGGGAATGGCCTTGAATAATGGCACAAAACCCATATTCTTCTCCGACTTAGTCCAAGAACCGTACTGGCCATATCCGGACTTCACACAGTACAACATCACGCCTAACCCTGAAGACGAGCCGTTTCCAACTTTGGATACAGAGCTGGCCATTGTGTGGTGCAATATGAAGCAGTTCTGTGCTCTTGTTAACCATACCGCCGCCGCAGGCCACAAACTTTCCGAAGAAATACTCCTCGACAGCATGGCCTCAGTCATGTACCGACTCCTCCACACGTGCTTCGCGCGGGGCTCCCTCTCCGAGGTCGTGCGCTTAGGCCTCTTAGCCTTCTGCTCCAGCGTATTCCTACAGTGGACAAGTGTGCGACTGCCGTACACGTATTTTCCCGCCGTATATCGGGATAACCTCATGAATCTCGAATTCCTTATCGCGGATTGCGACTATACTAATACAGATAGCTTCTCAGTCCCAAGGCTGCTGGTATGGCTACTCATGGTTGGTGCCGTCTCCGCATTCGATGGACCAGATAGTGAGACCTGGTTAAAACCCTGGCTGCGAGTCAATCTCGAGTTATGCGACATAGATTCATGGTCTACCATGCGTGCCGTGCTAGATTCCTTCATGTGGATTGGGCTCGTGCAAGATACGCTGACAAGGTCCATATTTGAATCGGCTATGTCTTCAAGGTTGTACCTGGGTTTCGGTTGATGACCGGCTTTGGAGTCGTGCTTTAGTACCCGTCAAGTAATACGTGGATAGGTCAGCAAATCCCACGGCTCAGTAAGGTGAATTAGAGATAGCCTTGTCCATTCTTTCTAGTATTATAAAGTTGAGCCTTTGGGGAATACCTATTAGTAAACTCGTATATTGTCAACCATTTTCGGGTCATATAGGCTACCTAGGTTAGGTGCTTATGTGCCGATATGTTTCAGAATACATTAAACACCAACTATTACTCAAATATACGAAAATGGGTTAGAGATGATGGTGTAGATATTCTCATTGAATCAGTCACTTTTAGCCTGCCACAACCGATATATGCAGACCTATAAACCAAAAACCATGGTACCCTTGCCACGCAATGTAGAATTTAACGTGCCAAGTGCGGAACCCCGTATCATACAACTGCTTATATCCGAAACGCTGAATGGGTATTTTCTCTTCCATGGTTGGCAGTGTATAACTCCTCCATACCAACCCTTTACTCATATATAAGAATGTTCACACCAGTCTATTCACGAGCGCAATTGGCTTCTCTTTCGCTATGCTGTGCATTTATATCATCGCTCGTACCTCGGTAATGGTTCTGACCTCGCGGTTCGCACTGAAGGTCCGGCAATCTCGTGGTAAGGATCTAGACTCCCGTAGTCGTGGTCGTCACGGAGGACCGGAGCCGTTGGCTCCGAACTCCCTGACGGGCTGAGGGTCGGTGCAGATGGTTCCCCACCTTCGTAGTCTTCGGGGACCTCTGGAGGCGCGCTAGCTTCCTGAAGGAGTCGCCGGCGCTCAAGCTCTTGTTTGTCATCAACACTAGATGATGAGGGACCAGCCAGTGTTAGGTCCGCCAGCGGAGGCGCAGATGGTTCCCCGCTATCCCCTTCCGGTTCCGGTAGTGGAACATGACCGGTCGAATTATGATTACCATTAACTGGATTCATAGATCCTTCGGCCGGCGCGGATGGCTGTGAAGGACCGGCTTCTGATTCTATGGGCTGGTGTGTGGGCTGACTGGGTAGTAATCTCTGTTCTGCTCGGCGGACACGTTCCTTCTCTGACAGCTCGCCTTCCTTAGGCATCTCTGGTGGTGGTATATAGACCGGTGCATGTGGGTCTCGGTCTCGGAAGTCATAATAGGATGTTTGCGGAGATCCCCCTGGTGGGAAATAGCTCTGAGGTGACGGCTCGAGTTGCCCGGATGTAAAGTCCCCACTATAGTTATTTCTATTTTCGTACTCACTTTGCCAGGTATAATTCAGCTCGTCATTATTCTCGCCATGGACATCTTCCGAGGAAGGTGGTTGAACTGTAAGTGACGGGCGTGCCACAGACTTTCCTCGTGAGCGGCTGGAGTCCATAGTCCCTACCACAATCTCAAAGGACACGGATATGACACCCTTTTCACGTCTTAGGTGATCAGTATCTACTATTGTACCATTCCAATTGGCGAGCCGCTTTAGATCGTACGACCCAACCGTGGACGCAGGGTTGCCACCCGGAACCCCTAAAGAACCCATTCTGCTCGGTTGCTGGGAGCTCCCAGATGATTGACCGGCTAATTTCCCGCCCAAGTCGAGAACTACTTCAACATGATATCTAAAACTGATTAGGCCCCCAGGAACATTTTTTATACTCGGAAATACATCTTCTGGGACTCTAACAGATGTTGTAATGTTTGCCGTGAGAGTAACGGGGTCGATAATAAGTGGCGCAACCGCTTGGGACAGGTCTTTTCGAAAAACGCTGCAAGAACCAGCGGAGGATAACGACAGCCCTCCAAGCCCGGTCCTTGACCTTGGATAGTAATCTTCGTGCTTCAATCGTTTGGCGTCTTCTTTAGATAGTTCCGTCGTGAATAAGGAGAGTGGTGGCGAGTAGTCTACGCGGCCCTGACGATACAACGTGACAATGATACCATGCATACTCTTCATGCGACGATTGTGCTCAACCTTAATTTTGACCGGCAAAATATCCCCTGGAAGACAGCCTCCTTTTAATAGTTCAACGGTCGCAGTAATCTCTCTTTCATCGCCCCCCGACAGCTTACTTACAGCCACAGATTCAGCGCTAGCATCGGCACCTCGAGCACTATTAGAGCCGCTGTTATTACTAACGGCACTCTCGCCACTAATCTCGCTTTGCAAATCATGCGGGATTAAGTCGCTTCGCAACGGGCCTCGCGGTAAATGGTTTCCGGGTGGCCCGACTGATGCCGTCACTTCTCCCAGACTAACGGAACTCCCGTTGGAATTCTCATTCACTCTCGTAGAGTCAAGATCCGAGGCTGGATCCTGAGCTTCCGTGGACCCCGAGCCGTGATTGACTGCTGATGCAACCGCTGGCACCGGCTTCTTCTTCTTTTTTGGCCGCCTCCTCAGTGTCTGCATGCATACCCTCCGTTCTCGTGGAGGGGCAAGCACACCTATATCCACCTTTTCTATCAGCGCCACCTTTGTCTCGCAACTGGAAGTTGCGGCTATCGAGGTTGGCCGTGTTAACGTAGCTGTGACCATGTAGGATATCGTTCCTCGTTCAAACTAGAAGATTTATTATTAGCATTATACACTTGTACCATCAAGGTAGAACGGGCCGTACATCAATACTACTCGGTAGCCCTTTGGCGGGGAATATAAGGTCGAATTCGAATTCAAATCTCGTAGGCTTTAGTCTTCCCTCGCCGCATAGGACTTGCTCATCTTGAAAGAGGGAGGCCAACCCATTCCCACAATATCTAACACTTCGACTTCTTTCGTGCGAAATCACAGCGGGGTTGACGGGACCAAGTTGCGCGGCAGCGCCGGCATGTTTGTAGACACGAACGTACCCATGTAAGGCAACAGTTAAATGTGTTATACGAATGGGCTTAACGACGGAAAGGATAACGTGACCCTTAACGTGGTCGCCCGCGGAGTATTGGCGATGAGGCTCTTGAAGGCGAACATGAAAATCAGCCAGGTTTCGTGTCCGAGAACGAAGAGGCGAAGTTAGGCGAGAAAACAACGAGGGTCTAGATGGCGGGTCGTCGACCGGCAAGTTCTGATTTTTGTCGGCGTCGGAACCCATCTATTCAGCTGGTCTCGATTGACAACGCCGTGCGTGCCTTGCATGACACCACACGGACACCGTCGTTGACTATCCAATGGTCCGTTTTAGAGATCGATAAGAGGCGAGATCGCTTGGGGAACAGACGGGTGCAGCCTTCGCGTGATTTCACGATCGCGGGCGGTCGCGGTGTTCACGGTCGAGGATTATGATAAGAGGGACGGCCGAGGCGGCGACAGTGACGGTAAGGACCCCTAAAGGAGTCCTATGGCTAGGGCGCCGAAATTTGACACGCGAAGGATAAAGGATAAGAGAAGAAAAAAAGGTTCGAGATGCGCTTAGTTAGGATTGGCTTTCGACGGAGGGTTCACCAAGATCTTGGGTGTTGCATGTGCCAAGCTGTGGGAGAGGCTTGGTAAGAAAAGGGACTTGGGTTTGGGGAACGACTGCCAAGAGATGGACCTCCAGCTTTTATTATTATTAAAAGGTGCCTATTCTAGTTCGCTAGGCTTCTAACCTAGTGTACTGTACTGTAAAGTGTCGGGGTTGTTGCGTTAGTAGTACTAGGTAGGATAAGAGTACCGAGTACGTTTATATAGGTGCCTATCTCGAGTAAGGGCTCTGTAGGTTGTACAAGATGCTGGGTATATTAGGTACGTACCTAGGTAGGTAGTTATTGTAAGACGTAAGAAGCTTACCCCGGGTCTAATAATGGGCGGCTGCTTGCCTGACTGGCTGACTGGCTCTAGACTGCACTAAAATTGGCAGTACTTAGGTCGAAGTCTATTAGGAGGTAGGTAGTAGGTACCTACCTACCATAGGTAAGAGGTACCTAAAAGCCCGACCCGGAAGAAATCCCGTTTCGCTAGTTAGGGAAAACTCCAATGTTTGGCGTTAAATAACTACCTTAGGTAACCACAATCTAAACTACCTACAAATATACCTAGGTAGGCAGAGAAGTAACAAATATAGGTAGACTTATAAGCAAAGTTGGTATGAAATAAGCCTTCCGAATTTTTGAAAGAAGGGAAGAAATATATATATCTCAGTAAGAGTGTCTCAAATATGCCCGTTTATGTGAGCGCACCGGTAAGATTTTCTTCAATTATCGGAAGTCAGCGGATGCTTGCAGATACACAGTAGAAATCCAACAAGAGCGCCTACGTTTAAAGTGTCTCCAAATGAACCAAGACCTAATGTCAAATTATTCGAGACAAACAAGATAATCACTTCTATTATTCGGGCAAATTAAAAAAAGGTCTATGCCGGATTATAAACCACCTCCGATATCCGTTAAATAACCAACCACCCAATTGAACTGCACGAATTATACATAACGGACTACATGGATAGATTAATAAATAATAAGACTCAAACGAGAACTCAACATCTAATCGTTGGGGACTTCGATTTAGCACACATAGTGCATCTCACATATCCACACATTCGTCCGGAAATGGTCCCTTCTTCTTTTTTAGTTTCTAGAGAAAAAGCAAAGCTGGCTTAGAATTTGGGGTAACATCGGATGAGCGCCTTGACTCCCGGCTATGAGACATTTCTCTCACTAATACCTTATTAGACGATTGACAACAATAGTAACAAGTCGTAGATTGTATTTCGTAGTGTATTAGGATGGGCAATTGGCGACAGATGATAGACGATACATACATACAAAATGCGCAAGCTAGCTAACCGAGGGGTCACAAACTTGGTAGCGTCAAGGTGAACCCATTTCCCCCTCGTCGGCCACCTATCGGGAGGGCTGAATTTCTATAAAGGTCTCACAGATACCGCCATTTGACCCACGAGACTTACTTCGGTGGCATGGAAGACAAGAGAGCTAAATATGGTAAGCCGCCACATAAGGATCCAAAGGCGCAGAATATTGATATTCATTTTGGTGCCCTCAGCCTGCTCGGCCGGTAAAGTTATTCTTAATTCCACGGCAGCTGACCGGAGTTTTGGAATTTCGGACGCGATCAAGCCGTCCAACGGACATCTAACCTCATACTGTATACACCCTTACCTAGCCGTACGTGTTATGTTAAGGCACCTAGGTAAATATACCCCGAATAAGGAGATTCGCTTATACCACGCGTATTATACCACGTATTATACTACGTATGTCGCTACGTATATCGTTGCACATGTCGTGTATGTAGACAGCAGCCTGGCTATACCTCTCCGTAGGTATTGTACAATACATCCTCCGTCCCCTTTTATCTCCTTTAACTGGCCAGGATCTCCGTTTTCGTGCCACCGAAAACAAGTCGAATCTGGTCGCGAAAAATCCAGGCACCAATAATACTCCATCACTAGGTAGACAGAAAAAAAGAAATAAAATTTTATCATGCCACATTTCAAGCCCCAATTCTACCGCTTCGGTCTAATTTGAAACGAAAGAGATGCATGCTGTATCGAATCTAAGGCATGCACGAAAAGCTTGCGCGAGGCTAGGGTTTAGTTTTGCATGACTTTTAACTTCGAAAAGTACAGCCAAAGCGGCCCTCCTAACAAAGCCAGACAAGCTCTTGTCCAACTAAGGCTTAGCCTGTCGGCACCTAGCCGAATATTGTCTGTGCATTAGGTACCTACCTAGGTACTAGGGGGGAGTTAGGGGCTGTTTAGGGGAATGCTTGTTCTTGTGGGGAAGTCACATGATCTTGAAGTAGGTGTCCACCTGTAACTTCTATAAACTTACCTTAGAAGAATTTGCCGGACACGGGCCTTAGCTTCTTAATACAAGTCTTTCTTCAATTTGACATCATCTATTAAATCTTATTGGTGCCCATATCCGAGCTTGAGGATTTGATTCAGCCAATAATCCATTTCAATTCTTCTCTTCGGATGTACCCCATTAATAGGTAGTCCATACCATGTCAATTGTCCAGTTAAGGCTACGCAACTACATCTGCATTCTTCTATTTATTAACCTAGATAACTTGGAGTTACGCATAGTTAATCTATATGAAGCGTCTTATTCTGGGAAAAGCTGAAGAACTAGACTATCTACGGCATTACGATTGGAATATACCGACGACATGTAGCTTTATATGGTATCTTCTGTAGGTAATTCAATATGTTTATCCAACCTCTCCATCCCGGAGGTTCCAAAGTAATACGGACTCGGAAACCTTCGATCCCCGTGTCATACCTAGTGACTTCTGAATTATTCAATTAAAAGCGGCGGTCGAGTCTAAAATATCCGTTAGATCTCACCGGGTCTTGAATGATCCCCCCAATTCTCGCACCAGCGCATACGTCATCATCTCGTCGCCCCCGTCCAGAAGCGTGAATGACGATAACCCCACGTTGGATTCGTATATAGATTCGCCTATCTAGTATGTGACCCTAAGTTGACGGTATTAGAAAAACCGCCCACGTGTTTGGGGTAGCATTCATGATGATAGATCCGGGCTCTTTGATGACTCGTGACGCTTTATCTCGGTCTTCGATCTCCATCTCATTGTCCTTTTCCACACCCTCTCCCTTACTGGGAGCGGGGAATAAAGGTACGCAAACAATTGATGTATCTCTCGGGATATAAGGCTTCGGTTAACATTTTCCACGAGGGTCTGGGCCTCGGATGGCCTGTGTTTACGTGCCTACTCACCCAGGTTGCCAAGAAAGTAATATACCTTCTTCCTATGTCCTCGGTCTTGTTCTTTTGCTCATTCGTTCCTGTTAAGACACGCTCGGCTTATCTATAACTCGAGTTCGAGTAGCACTTGGGCATTAAAATCATCAGCTCGTATGTTTAAGAGCCGCTGTGCTATGGGGTACATATAAAGACTATTCGCCCGCATGGATACCGAGGTACGAAGTCAGGGATGGGTAATATCCTCTTCGCGCCCCCGAGGTAAATACGTTATAAAAAGTCACTATACCAAAATCATTCGTCGAGATGCTTTGTTGAGTTGGAGTCCAGCTGCACATGATCCAGGAATTTGTTCATTCTCCAACGGCCGAACAGGGAATATCCTTCCCAAGCGGCGTGTAGAAATGTATAAAGCAGTCGGTACTGAATGGCTTTTTTGGAGTCCTATAGTCTCTGAAAACCAGAAATGATATCACAATCCTAAATATTCAACAGACTGTTTTCCTTGAAACTTACAAGTTTATCCAGTTCGAAATATATACCACCATGAACATTACCGGGAACGCCTTTGTTACTGGCGGAGGTAAGTAGAACAGTAGTTCATAGATCCATCGGAGTCACCATTTATTAACATGTCCAGGGAGCGGAATAGGGAAGGCTTGTTGCTTGGGCTTGGCGAAAGAGGGGGCCCAAGGTCTCCTCGTGGCGGATATCAACCTTAAAGCTGCCGAAGACACCGTTGCGGAAGCGATTGCTGCTGCTACTAATCCGGGTTTCCGCGCCGCAGCGATCTACCTCGATGTCACGAGCGAAGAGTTAGTCAAACAGGCTGTTGCCAAAACGATCGAACTTTTTGGACGTATTGACTACTGTATACACTGCGCGGGGGTAAGTTCTGAGATATTCCTACCATAGACCAATCACTGGTAACGATGGGGATATCCTTCTGATACTGATTAAATTCCAAGACTGGGATATGGACATCCCGACCGGTCAGCGAAGCTAGCTTCGACGAGCTGAAGAAATCCCTCGCCATCCATGTCCATGGGACTTTCCTCATAACCAGTTTAATTTCGGCAGCAATGAAGTCGCAAGAGCTAGTGACTGTCGACCCCGTTAATCCGAAGCGAGGCGGAACACGCGGATCGATCGTGTTGCTTGGTTCATCATTTTCTTTGTTTACGATGCCCAACTTAGTTCCATACATCGCATCCAAGCATGCCGTGCTAGCAATTGCCAAAACTGCCGGTAAGTTTCATGACTATTCGCCCGGCCCGTTGTCTACCATAGCTTACTCTGACTTGCTTTATAGCTATGGAAAGCGGCGTCCACAACATCCGTGTTAATTGCATCTGTCCTAATTGGACTGATACGCCTATGCTGCGGCAGACCTTTGCAGTATCCGAACGGATTACTGAAGAATCTCTCCTGGAGACTATACCGATTAAACGACTTTGCACGCCTGAGGATATCGCTGACGCAGCCATGTTTCTGTGCAGCCCAAGGTCATGCTATATAACTGGACTTGCATACCCCGTCGATGGGGGCATGACGCTCACCATGAAGGCATGAATTAGAGGGTATAAAAATATCGGGCCTAAAGAAAAACGTTTCTTATACCCTAAGTACATGTGTTAGGTATACAATAACAATGTTGGGGGGGAACGATATGTATTACATAGGTAGTTTTCATCTCGAGTACCTGGAGGATGGCAATAGTATGGAGGTTGGAGAGAGGATGACTTGGATGCTATATATAAAACTCAGATAAAATCAATAACGGAAAAAGTCTTAAATTGTGACATGAATTATTTATACTGGTGATTTGTGGGGATCATTAATACTTAAGATACGGTGGTGAAATTCAGGGGTTAATAACGGAGACAGTGGGGGCTGATAAAAGCGGGGTTAATAGGTACACTAGGTAAGTTAGGTTAGTAGTGTAGGTAGGTACCTAGGTACCCAGGCACTTGAAATGTAGGTAGAAAATGATATTTAAAAGGCATGGATATTATAGCAAGCGATTCGAGTTAACATTTATACATTACTATCTAACGTATCCTCCAACGAGGATGATTTCTGGATATGCGATGACGCTCTCATCAATGCCCGCAATGCAACGCCGTGTTTATGCAAAGTCATACCCATTTGAAAATTTAATCCAATGCCTCGCCGCTGAGGATGCTTTTTAGTATATCAACGCCGAGTCCTTCTACAGCCTGCTCTAACTCCTTCTCTCCAATACAGCTCGCAACTTTCTTTTCATCTGCTAGTCCAATACCAGACGCGAATCCACCCTTCTTCCCCCTTTTGCTTGGTGTCTGTAGTATTGCAAGGGAGCCAGTTTTGCCATCCACAGCGGAAATCAAAGATAACGTCTCGAGACTGCCGATGACTTCCCTGAACTCGGAGCTGGATAGTGGATGTAGCAGGGACTCCCGAGTGCATAGTATGCTGTATGTCTCGTATAACCGTTTGATGCTTGGTGCGGCGGTTTGCGACTTGGACGGTGTGGTTGGAATTGAAGACGTCAAGGACGCCCTATTCCGCTTTTCTAGCGCCATCAGTGAACATAAGGCCGCTTTCTGTTGCAAATTTAAGGTCTTCAATCGCTGGTTTGTTCCATTACTAAACGCAGCGGCGGTAACTTTGTTGAGATGCGCTATGCTCACGCGAGGTGCCGTTTCTACCGTCAGTCCTCTTAGTGACTCTGCTAGCATTGCTGATGGGCCTTTTTCTGAGGATCGTTTAGGCGATGAGAGGTTTGTATTCTCCCCGAGAGGCTTCTTGGAAGGTGTAGCCAGTAGCAGCTTTTCCTTAATCTCGGCCTCGTGCTTCTGCTTAGTTTCAGCTTCCACAAGGTCGAGGGCTCTTCGACAGATCTCAAAGGCCTTGCGCAGATCACCTGTCTGACTTGCCACTTTGCGGGAACAGAGTTCAATGGCGGCTGGGTGAATAAATGGTAGTGGGCTCCCCTCGGGTACAAGACTCTTGAGGCGGGTGGTGATAATCGACTTGATCTGTGCTGCCGAATATGGTAAGAATGGAAGAAGCTCTGGTTTTAAGTTTCGAGATTTCAAGCGCGGAAGAAATCGGTCTGTTAGATCCAGCGCATTCGCAATACCGACCAACACTAGGCGGGATGATTTTTGCATAGACCATTCGAATAGTCGGTACAAACTTTCTAAGTCCAGGGTGAGGATGTGGTCGATTTCGTCCAAAACAACCAAGTAGACATCAGTTGCCTTTTTACGCGGTATGAAGAGCTTCTCGACCGTGGTAGCTGCGTCATCTTCGGATATGGCCGAGTCGTCACATATTTGGTCTATGAGAGTTCCATAAAGATCCTTGGATGATTTTATACTCATACAGTTAATGTAGGCCTTCTTCACGGTCTTCGCCTCAACCAACTCATGGGTGACTTCGTTTATCATAGCACTTTTTCCAGTTCCTGGCGGCCCACTGACATAGATGCATCCACTAGGGTTGGGTTTCGAGCATCGTCGTAAAAATTCCTTCAGCTGCGAGCGCTCATCGTCGCGTCCAATCAACTGGCCGGGATCAGCACTCCGAGAAAAGAGCTGGCGTGCATGATGATATACGGTCTGAAGGGCGGTAGGTGTGAGTGGTGTTTGTGGGAAAAGGCGCTTCGAGACCCTCCCAGCGGACATAACCCGGTGACGGGGAGTAACGGGTACTTTGGAGAGCGCATCTCGTAAACGAGGAGTACTTGGTGTACGCGGAGTAAGTGGTATACATTCTTTTGAGGATTCGATTAAACAATGCTCATTGTCGGTTGAAATTAAATACGGTGTTGTCCTACCCTCCTCGTTCTCTACCTTGCGAGCGTTTCGAGAAGGTGATTTGTCTGCAACCTTTAAGACGCCAAGTTTGCTATCAAGGTTGTCGTCTGTAAAAACTTCTTTGGGATCTAAATTTTCGTCATTGGGCGAGGAAGTGCGAGTTTGGCGTCGTGTCCGTTTTGAGGGCACATTTGTAACTTCTAAACTCGGTGTCAGTTACTTCAATTGAAATATAGCTAAATGCTTCGTTGTTCTTACCAATTTCTTTTATACTCCTAGTCCTCTTTCCGAGAGTTGATCGCACCATTTTGATTATATGAGTTCTTTTCGGGGAAGGACTATGCGTAGTGGTGCAAGTATTTGCTTGAAGATGTAAAAGGATTTATTGTGCAGGAGAGATGGAAGGGGGAAATAAAGGTAGGTAGGTACATTAGGGCGTAGTATAAAAAAAAGAAGCTATGAAATTGGCAGGGAAGACGACGCGGATCCACTGAACGCGAGAAGGTCGCGTAAAGTGGTTTCAACGCGAAAGCCATGGTACTAATAAAAAGTTCCCCTGCAGCGCCCTGTTAGGCCTTTTCTTCTAAGGGAGTGTCTTAGCTCCTTCCCCAGGTAGTACCCCCTATTAGAGTCTTGGCACATCGCGAACATGACGCGAGAACCCTCCCCACTCTTCACTAGGGGTAACCAGACTGCCAGACGAATATCCTCCAGCTTTACGCAGCTAAATCAGCTGCACTAACCCCACCTTAGCACTAGTGAAAGCTTGGACCTTCCAAACTACTGGAACAGGGCGAACTCCGAATTTAGACAGCTGGAATTCTTTGTAGTCTTTAGTCGCCAGCCGCCGTCGGCTTTATCAATTACACATATCTTGGTTGTTTGGGTATTCTTCGCCCGCACTTCGAACGCAAAGATCCGAGTCGCTGCCAATCATCCTTCTCCGTCGGTGTTTAGGTATCAGGTATCTACCATACTAAGTTGGGCCATTGCCACATCATATTTGAAGTTGGGATCCCACTCTTAAGTCAGGCAATGATGAAATATGAATTGTATCCGACAGATTTCGGACCTTTTCCTATTTTCTTTACTTGATCAAGATAGCAGCACAACCGAGGCGAACAAGGTCCATATATGCCCCCAAGGTTATTCGACTGCTGTGTGCATGTTTGGTGGGTAGGACGGCTTCGATGTATATGCTCCTCTCTATTACACCTTCGATATGACGGACGGTGATAGCACGGCATGCACGGCATACAATAGCCATATCGAAGCTCTTCGACAAGACGAGTTTCCTATGTTACGAGGCAAGCTTGGCTCATTGATCAATATTCTAATTAATTATTATTAACAAATTTATAGATGAAATTTATCTCGACCATGCCGGGACAACATTGTATGCCAGGTCTCTCGTGGACAAATTCGCCGCTGACATGACGTCGAATCTCTTTGGTAACCCTCATTCCGCTTCTTTATCTTCCCAAACCTCGATGTCTCGAATTGAAGATATTCGGTTAAGGGTTTTACAATTTTTCAACGCGGACCCCTCTGAATTCGACCTCGTCTTTGTTGCCAACGCAACCGCAGGTATTAAGTTGGTCGCCGAAGCTTTTCGGGGCCACGAGCTCGGTTTCGAGTATTTGTATCATCAAGCATGCCATACAAGTTTAGTCGGTGTTCGTGAGGAGGCTTCGCATAGTCTCTGTTTTGATGATAATGCAGTGCATGATTGGCTTGATGGAGCTGATCCCACTACTGAGTTTAACCACTGTGCTGGTCCAGTTCTTTTCGCATACCCGGCTCAATCCAATATGAATGGCGAAAGGTTCCCGCTAGGATGGTCTGATAAATTACGAAAATGTCAATTTGTCTCTAGTCGCCCATCTTTCACGTTGTTAGATGCCGCGGCGCTTGTCTCAACATCCCCCCTAGATTTGAGTAATGCAGAAACGGCCCCCGACTTTACTGTAATGAGCTTTTATAAGATTTTCGGGTTTCCGGATCTTGGTGGGCTTGTCGTGAGGCGCCAAGCAGCGTCAATTTTCCCGTCGCGGAAATACTTTGGAGGTGGCACGGTTGATACGGTGGTTTGCCTTAGAGAACAATGGCATGCTTCCAAGTCGCAGGCCCTACATGAAGCATTAGAGGATGGGACATTGCCTGTGCATAACATCATTGCCTTGGACTCGGCCCTCGATGTTCATCTTCGATTGTTTGGTTCTATGAAGGATATCGCAGGTCATACATCGTTTCTAAGTCAGAGACTCTGTGATGGGTTAATTGCTCTCAGACACGGAAATAGTCAGCCGGTCTGTGTCCTTTACTCACGACTTCTTCACATGTCGAATAATGGCCCCGTCATAGCTTTCAACTTACAAAATCAATCAGGGGGCTGGGTCAGTTTGGCCGAGTTTGAAAAGCTTGCGGTATTAAAACGGTTTCACATCCGCACAGGAGGGCTCTGCAACCCAGGTGGAATCGCATCTTCTCTTGGCCTCGAACCGTGGGAAATGAAGAGAAACTTTTCATCTGGCTTTAGATGTGGAACTGAGAATGATATCATGTGTGGGAAGCCAACGGGGGTTATCAGAGTAAGCCTGGGAGCCATGAGCACCATTGCAGATGTCGACAAGTTTATTGCGTTCATTGCCGAGTTCTATCGTGTTGACAATGTCCCTGAATTTGTGCCTATGTCTCTACTCCCAGCCTATAAAGATCGGTCTGATTTATACGTGAAGAGTATCACGGTTTTCCCGATTAAAAGCTGCGGTGGGTTTTCTGTGCCTATTGGGGCGCCGTGGGAGGTAAGAGAAGAGGGGCTAGCCTGGGATCGGGAATGGTGCTTAATCCATCGAGGCACCGGCCAGGCATTGAGCCAGAAGCGTCATCCCCGTATGGCTTTGATTCGACCGGTCATTGATTTTACTAAAGGACATTTGCGGATTTCCTATCTAGGTTTTACGGAGAAAAGCGAATCTCAGATATCTATTCCTCTATCCGCGAACCCGTCTCTATTCCACTCTAATATTGGTTCTAGGCCAATGGCGTCCAGAGTTTGTGGTGAAGAAATATCAGCGCAAATCTATACGTCTAGCCACGTGAATGATTACTTTTCTAATATTCTCGATGTCCCGTGTGTGCTAGCTCGTTTTCCACCGGGCGGTTTGGGGAAAAGTATGCGACATGCAAAGGCTCACCTCCAAAAACACCAAAACGTCAACAGGAAGATACAGTACAAGATAAGTTCCCAGTTGCCGGGTATGGATACACCACCGGACTCTGATTCAGAATCCGAGCGGCGGCGAATTCTACTGTCGAACGAAAGTCCCATCCTTGCCATTAACTTATCTAGTTTGGATATGTTAAATCGCGAAATAGTCGGGAAAGGTGGGAGACCTGTATCCCCAGAAGTATTCCGAGCCAATATCGTTATTGGTTCGTCAGCTTTGGAATCGCAGTCATTCGCATATTCGGAGGATCATTGGTCGAGCTTAAGGGTTGGACAACAGGATTTCAGAATGCTGGGTTCCTGTCGGAGATGCCATATGATCTGCATAGACCAAGATACGGCTGAAAAGAGCGAAGAGCCGTTTGTGACGTTGGCTAAGACGAGAAGGTTTGATGGTAAAGTGTTTTTTGGGACGCACATGTGCCATATGCCTTCGCCGAGACCTGATACTAAGGAGTCTCAATTTCCCACTATTGTGGTAGGAGACAAAGTGTTCATCGATCCGGTCTGAAGCATTTAGGGCTTAATTAAATATCAGATATCAATACTAATCATCCTGATTATAGGGTGTATCCGGAACTTTGATTTCATGTCGTGTTCGAAAGAGAGTGCAAGGGTATCTGATCAGTATATGTTGCCTCACGTCGTAGACTGTATTAAGAGGGTTTGGCGTTACAGATGTCGAATTACTTGTAAGTTCTAGAAATATGATCATGAAGTTATCTGTATGTCCCTAGTCAGTTGGGTCCACGACCAAATGCACCCCTTCAATAACGCAACCTAAGCTGACGGATTTGCAGCGTACCTCTAGTACTCACTCTAGGGTCAGCTGGGACACCAAGTCATAAGGGTAATGGATCTGAATCGGCGACAAAGTGATAGGGAAAGTATTTCAAAAGCTACAAAGTAGTAGACTTGGTCATATCCACCAGAGGAAAAGGCCCGGCCAGCCAGGCCCAAGGTTCAACTACGAGCTTTTTAACTGCAACAACTTTAATATATGCTATTGGAGCTGGGATTACCGCGGCTGTTGGCACCAGATGTCCTCCGATTGTCCCTCGCTGAGGGATTTAAATTGTACTCATTCCAATCACAAGACGCAAAGAACCCTTTATCAATATTTATCGTTACTACCTCCCTATACTCGGGTTGGGTGATATGTACGCCTATTACTTTCCTTAGATGTGAAACCGTCTTTCAAGCTCCTTTTCCAAAGTTAAGCCCTAGCTGTAATGCTGAGGTAATAATCGCATTAGATATGGCTTGTGTGAAAGGTCTCACTAAGTGATGATCGTAGATGTCCTCCCCATTGAAATACTGAATACTGAAGTAATTTATGCGGATAGCGTTGCTCAAGGGCGCCTCCTATCTTGTAAGGGACGGTTTAACGGCGTTATGTGATCACTATAATGGCTACTCTGTTCCGTCCTGCAGATCATCCTTTTCCTGAGCCCCTTATTAGACTCTAGTTTATGGTAATAGTACGCTGACGGCTCACCGTACGAGAGGCTCGTCCAGAAACAACATTTGGAATAGCACAGGAAGCCCATGGCTTTCGTATTTATACAAATAGCATCACCTTTAATGTGATTAGAATTGTGAAACAACATTAGAATTCACACAATATGTCCTTGTAAAATCGAAATATAAAAGCAACTGAAGCATCGGCTATAGTCGTCTCGAATAGCAAGCTCATCATTCTCAAGATTTACAGCCTTACTCATATCTAACACGTCGTGCTCACCATTCGCATATTCGATCAAGTTACTCATTCAACCAACATGTTCAACGTGAAGACGACCCTTGCTGTCATCCTTCTGCTAGCCACCGAGGCGCTCGCCGCGAGAATCAGCTATAGTGCCAAGTATGCGGACAACTTTGAGGTCAGGCGCTTTCAGAAGCTTGCAATCATCCCAGACGAGAAGGCCGGCGGTGTTATTGAGCACATGGGAACATGGTCTAATAGTCGGTATACTGCCAAGGCATCCCATCACGAGTAAGTTTATTCGATAATCCACCCCCTTATCGTCTCCCATCGAGTTATTCCGCATATCACTATTTGCCTCTAAGTCACGTATCAAGTCCCTTAAAAGGAGACACAATTGCTAACTCCCTTTATCGTAGTATGATTATTGTTTCGAACACCGTACCGGCCCTTTCGAAGAATGATGCCACTGCCGAGGTTGAAGAGATGCAGAGCATTGTTCGCCAGCACATTAAGGGCTAATTGTGTGTGTCACTTGAATTCTAAATACTAATTAACTCTACCTTGCAAGCCTCCGCTTGTATTGTCATGGGGCTAGTATCGTATTAAGGTAGATAGGTAGTCTTAATTTTAATTCGAGCCTCCAAACCTGAAGCATTAAACGGCCATATATTAACCATCTTACAATTCGTATCATGTCCTTGCTTGCATTAAACACTGCTCTTATCGTTATGTACAAGTTACTGTTCATTCATCAACCCCTGTTCAATCAGATAACACCACGCAGACGAAGCTTATTGAATAGCACATGTAGCCAAGCGTTCCTGAAAATGCTATCTTGCGTAGTATATCCCCTACGTGGATTGCTAGCCGGCTTTTACCTATTGGGGCCAATCTATTATGCCTCCGGCCAGTCGCTGAGAAGGATATTGTCTCCCATCCTATCTTTATCACACTTTTCGACGTCTTGGCTCGCTAGACCACTGGAATTAGTGTGCATACAAGCAGAGTGCTCTTTCGCCCAGTCGCGCAGCGCAGGCCAATTGCGACACTTCCGTGCCTGGCCATCTCCCGGGCCTGAGCCGTCCTTCTGGTATAAGAGGGTAGCATCAGCATTGCACAAAATAGCCTGCATAAGAGCACCGAGGCAATGAGTTGAGTGGCCAAAGTGAACGTCAAGCTTCTCTCCTCTAGCTAATTGGAACATCGAATGTCGTATTATAACCTGCTCGTTAGGGAAGAAAGTTATTAGCACCAAGTTGGATGCGCGTGGACGGGATGGTTATTCTAGCTCACCAGACAATGTAAAGAGTGATAAGCCTCGATGGTATAAATCCCCTTACTATGATCTCGAGGGTCGTCTTGACTGGGGGGTAGTCCGTATTTCGCTGCTAGACCATGGCTAATGGAAACAATACCCAGAGAAGCATTGATATCGTCCCAGTTCCGATCAACCTCGTCCATACCGGCGATTGTCGCAGAGCTATACTCATTTGACCAACGTATAGGTATATACTTTTCATCATTAATCCCTGGAGGAATTATAGGGCTACTAAGCCCATCATGATGTATCTGCCCATTGCCCAATTGCAAACGTTGTGGACCAAACTTTAGCCATAACAATATGAAAAGCAGAGTATTGCATGTTATCAGGAGAAGAAGAGCAACGTATCTCCAATAGTTTTCTTTAATTTTATTTCTTGTCGAAGTAAGGATATCAGGTACGTAGGTTCCTTCCTGGAGGTCTATTGACGAAATATCCCCTCCACAGTCGTCAAGTCTTTGATCAAGTGGCTCCGACTGAGAAAGCATAGTTGCCTATATTGGGACGTATAAAGGGATTGCAATTTCATGTTCTTAAAATACACCGGCCAACTAGAAAGGAGAGCTCAATATATCCGTCGCCTCGATTATCGGAATGTTGGGCTTCCGGGGGGCTTGCATAGGACGGATAGGTATGTCTTGATTAAGCCGTGGATCCATCCACTAGGAGACGATATTAGAGACTATAATTAGAAAAGATGGAGGGATCAGGGAGTGAACTAAGTAAGACATTGATAGGAAGTCGTCTAGGACTCTAGATAGAGATCCCCGAATACGCTTAAACGGCTTACCTACTGATTGGAGTTCCCTTACATACCTCCCTATGCAGTGCGTCCTCTCACGAGGTGGGGTCTCGGGTTACGTTGGTATGGAAAAAAGCCTCGTCGTTGCACAAATATTCTCTATAAGGTAGGTAAGTAGGTAGGTATGGGGGTATCGGTGTTACATGCTGAGGGGCGCTCTTTGTTCATTATGCTCGCCAGAATTTAAGACAATGAGTATAACACATCCGGTACCTGTTCGACTAGTGTCATCATATCTATTATTCCCAAGAGTCGCTAAATAATAAGTTTACTTGGTTTGCAATCTTATACTTCCTGCCATACAGCCTTTTCATACCAATTTTGATGACCGGTGAAATACGCCACGATGAATACTTCTCAGACGAATTCTAGCAGCACTGATGAGAAGTATTTATCCACCAGTGAGGGTGGCATCACTCCAGCTAGCGTGATCGCCGTCGGTGCTGTACTTCCCGGTCTGGCTATTATCGCTGTTGCGTTACGTTTCTATGTGCGCTTGATACGAATGTATACCTCCTTAGGTGTCGAGGACTGGCTTATTCTTGCATCGGTTATTCTAACATTAGGCATGGGTCTCATGATGATTATTGGTATGAATCGTTCCTTAGCAGGTACTTACCTAAATACAGTTTCTCTATGTTCCTAACCAGAGAGGATTCTATAGGCTCTGCTCTGGGAGGTTTGGCACAACCAACTCCTCAAGGTACTGGGCCAAAAGGTTATCTTACTGCGACAAATGACGCGGAGATCATCACGGAAAAGGTATATTTATCAGTACAGCTCTTTCAGCGCATATATTTACACTTTCATCATTTTAGACTGAGCGATATGACTGACGATTCGTGTGAAGATTTTCTGGGCTTTTGATTTAGTTCAATGCTTTGCATTCGGTACCGCCAAACTCTCGGTTTTATTTTTCTACAGACGCATCTTCTGTGGAAATGTCTTCCATATCTTATCGATGGCGATGATCATAATTGTGGTTATCTGGACCTTTGGGTTCTTCCTCGCTATTCTTTTCCGTTGTGGAACTCAGTTCTGGGCGCTCTGGGCGCCCCTTAAGTTCCTCCTGGCCAATTGCTACGCAAGCACGCCCATGTTCCAAGCCTTTTCAATATCCGATGTTATAACTGATTTATTGATTCTGGCTATGCCGGTCTACTGGGTATGTACTTTCTTCTGTCTTAATATTGCGTTGGTCGGTAATATCTAATGGTGAGTACCTAGGTATCGCGACTTCGTATGACATTAAGGAGGAAGTTGGCTGTTTGCGCCGTCTTTCTTCTTGGGATGGTGTAAGTACCCAACTCAGTTATCTTGGCTTTCCCTTCGAGTGTATCGTAGCTTGCTTATGTTTATATAGCGCTGTGGCGGCTGGAGCTGCGCGTCTCGCTATATTTATCCAACAAACAAATAGTAAGCGCTCAACCCGACCTAGTTTGGTCGACCTTCTCAACGAAATTCCTAATTATACTATAGATCCTTATCAGAATGCGGACGGAATTGGCCATCTTACAACCGAAATATACTGGTCTATGATAGAAATGGGAATTTCGGTCGTCGCGGCGTGTCTGCCAACGCTATCGCCCCTATTCAGCAAAGTCTCGCTGGAGTCGATGGTTCGTAGTGTCCGTAGCATCGTCTCCTTAGAGTCTTTTACACGTTCGGTGTCTAGTAACTCCAGACGGAGAGCGGGATTAAATAGCGGAGGTGATACAGAAAGAAACCATAGTGGCCGCAGGCCTTACGATTTCGCCTCTGATGGGTCAGACAAACTTACCATACAGAACCCCGGTGCTACCGCGGACAAAGTATAGGGTATCACGAGAAACGTGTATTACCGCCTGCCGACATCTTACATTAGGTGCCTCAGATAGCTCAAGATAAAGGTTGTACCAATAATAATTAGGATGCTTTAGAGGCGTCGGACTTAGCAATTTGCGTAACAGCGTACAAGATGATAGTCGGTATTACAATCCAATTATATCTACGAGTTTGTTACTTAGGTACCTATTCTCGGAGTTTCCATTGCATACCAAAGGATTGCAGGTTATGAACCTCGCAGCCTCGTTAAGAAATTTTGAAGTCGGATTAGGTATCCCGAATATCTTGATGCGGTGTATTCGTACGTACTACCAACCGGCACGTTACCTCCGAGGAGATCCTACCCCAATGTGCTGATCCTGCGGGTCTCTAGCCGAAGGTATATTTGATAGAAAATTGTCGTCGGTTAGTTTTGATGCACACCTACTTACAGGAGGCGGTCTTAGGTTATGCTGTGATCAGGATCTCGGCCAAATCGGCGGCATGCGCGTTGCCCAAGTTATAGAATCACATACCGGCTTCTTTGACAAACTCGACATTGAAGCCATGTGGGTAGGTATATTTGTACTTGACTGCTGTGTAAGGTAAGGATTTCGGATTCGAGTTTTCATCTGTTGGGGGGATCCTTTTGGTTCTCGTTTCGCCGAATATCTAGGTAGGTATATAATCCAACTTGACAACTAACCCAAGTTACTCTAACCACATCGCTTATAACTATAGGACGGAGTATTTAAATCAATATGAAGGCAGTTTTCATTATTCTCGTCTTTGCTCACCAACATCTCATTACCTGGGGTGCACCCATTCCTTCTAGGGGTATGTAAACGCTACCTGTATAAACCACCACTTAACACTTGGCACTAATACGAATTGCAGATGCGGCTTTAAGCTGCACTCCGGCAGATGAAGGTTTGCGAACTACTCCCGAAGGTAGAATATAAAAGGATGGTACTCACTAGTGTGCATAGACCCTGTCGTTACTGAATCTGGTGTCGATTTGTCTCCAGTCGTGCCTGCTTGCAGCTGGTGAACTCGGAGACCGATGTTACGGTTTACCGACGAGGGATCGGAAAAGGTTGCGTGCTTGGCCTTTGAAGTTGATACGTCTGTAGATTACCTACCTAGGTAGGCGCCTAGGTAGGCAAGGGATGAATAGCGGTATACATAGGAGGTACATATGTGAGGTAGTCAAGGTTACCCAGGTTGGATACGTGATAGGGCTTCTACCTAATAACTAGATGCTCCCACACGAGCGTGTAATTGTCGTTACACTACCTATCATTCTACCTATCATTCTACCTATAATTTTATTATTTTATCGGCATGGTATCAGTCCGTACCGACGGGCGCCTCGGTGATACGGGTCTGCGCTCTGTTACGTCCGAGACGCCTTATCGTACTACCTTTGGGTACCGAACAAAGGCCATGGGAAAATACAGAAGGGCAATCACATCACTCATCGCGGTTCCGAGGCGATACGAGGAAGATGTTCATGCTAACTACAACTACCTACCCAAACCCAAACCCAACCCGAAGGAATAAAAATTAACAAAAATCAAATCGTAAAGACTTGTCAAACTGAGACACTTTCTAAATCTAGTATAATATGTCTTATAATTTCGTACCTACAGTGGCCATCTTGGCCTGTATATATATACTCGGTCTTGTCTTCTATCGCCTTTTCTGGAGCCCCTTGGCACGTATACCCGGCCCTAGGTTGGCTGCTCTAACCTATTGGTACGAATGTTATTATGATGTTTTCCAGCCCGCCCAGTATGTGTTCAAAATCAAAGAGCTACACAAGACGTACGGTATGTATAAGTATATTATGGTCTATCTCAGTGACAGCGATAGCTAATGAAGATTTCTTTAATAGGACCTATTATTCGCATCACGCCGACTGAGGTCTCAATTGCCGATCCGGATTTCGTAGACTATATATATTCCCCTGGATCCGGCCACAAGCGGGATAAGGACTTCCAAAAGGTCAAAGCGCTAGGAATAAATACCTCAATTGGCGGTGCCGTATCGCATGATCTACATCGTCGACGGCGCGATGCTCTCAACCCCTTCTTTTCTCACCGAGGCGTAGTGAAGTTTGCCTCTAAGCTGGAGGAAAAGATACAGCAGGTAGAGAATCAATTCCTCCAGGCGGAAAAATCAGCCCGAGTAGTGAATCTTTCGGATATATACTTTGGCTTTGCTAGCGAGTAAGAAATCACCTCCTTATTACAAGCGTTGTATGGCACCTAATAACAAATACCCAGCGTCGTGAATGAGTACTGCATCGGTCGCAACGAAAATCTCGTGGAAGACTTGGCTTTAGCTCACTCTAGACGTGAGAATGTAAGCGGAGTTCTACGAGCTGTTAAATTCAATCTTCAGTTCTCTTGGGTCCGAGACTTGATGCGTAGACTTCCACCTAGCATTGGTGCTCGAATGACGCCGCCGGGGATTCGTGATATGATACGCTTTCGCATCAGAATCCGTAACGAAATACAATCTCTCTTCGACAAGAAACCAGAGAGTGATGGAAGTGGTGGCGTGTCGATTTTCCAAGAGCTACGCGATAGTTCCGCACTCCCAGACTCAGAAAAGTCGCCTCAACGGCTCGAGGATGAGGCGACTTTATTGGTCATGGCGGGAACTCAATCAACACAATCGTCCTTAACTCTAGCACACTACCATCTCCTAGCCAACTCTGCTATTATGTCCAAGCTCCGCGATGAGTTGGCGTCGCATCCTTCAAGCACGCTCACCGAACTCGAGCAGCTTCCTTATTTAAATGGTATAATTCAAGAGGCACACAGACTCTCTTTCGGACTTACGGGGCGGAACGCACGCGTTTCTCCCGACTTGCCAATTACTTATAGCGACAAGACGACAGGACGTACTTTTATTCTGCCTGCTGGAACTTCTGTCAGTACCTCGACACTCCTCGTTCATGCCAACGAAGAAATATTTCCTAATGCTCTCGTCTTTGATCCCGAGCGATGGCTAGGACCTGAGGGCGCGACGCGGCGCAAGTACCAATTGGCGTTCTCCAAGGGACCACGCATTTGTATCGGGATGCATCTTGCGAACGCCGAGATGGCCATAGCTCTAGCTGCAATGGCGCGTTGGGATATGGATTTATTCGAGACAGATGAACGAGATGTTGCCTTCCTGCACGATTATCATATTGCTACGTCGAAACTAAATTCGGACGGGGTTAAGGCGAGGATTCTAGGGAAAAACTAGAGACGATAATCGTAGAATAAGGGGCACTAGCATCGACTCTTTTTCATAAACTTGTATAGGTAACAACTTGAGCAATCAAAGTCTTTCTTTAGTTTGAAGAAGGTCTTGCGTATTAGCAATATCATCTTGGTTAAGTCGGTCCAACTTCCATCCGCTGTCCATCTTCTGTCGGATTCGTTCTAACGGTCCAATCGCTGAAGAGTATCAGAGTCAGTTCTCTTCACCTTTCTTCCTTTCAGAAGAAAAATGGCCAAGGATTCAAAATGTAGCTTCACGCGAAAGGTAAATAGGACCCCAACACCGCCATGGCCAAGACCACACTCGTTTGATATACTAGGCACTTAAGCTATGGAGCCAAAATAGCGAGCGAGAAAATATATATAAGTACCTAGGTAGGTAGGTAGTAGTTTGACTGCGCCTTACTGGCTACCTACCTAAATGTACGAGCGTCACTATGCAGGCCTACTAGATATTCGAATCGCAAAATATTGGTATAAGTACTATCTAATGTAAAGAGTGGATCTGAGTTAATCTAGTTGACTCTGAAGGTCAAGGGGGAAAGTTAGGAAAAATAAATAGGAAATGGTATCCGTTTCTTCGAAATCAGTCGCGAGTCAATTCCTGGTCCCCCTTTACTCAGGTCCAGCCTGCACCAAACACCAATTAGCCCAAGCCAATCAACTGGTTGAGACCGTTACTTGAGCCGGTATATTTGGTCAAGGCTTTTCGGAGACTTAAACATTTGATAACTCATCGCGAAATTCCGGAGACCCAAAACAAAAAAAAGAAGACATAAACACTCTACCACGATTCTTCTATAACGCCGCATCCCTCCTGGGTGATTCCAATAACGTGCATGCTCTTCAATAGAATTGCTTGTAGAGTTGGGTAAAATCATCCTATCACTCATTAGAATCGACTAATATCGCTGTTTCTCATACATCCCATACCTCAGTCAACGTACTATTACCGTACACCTTATAGGTGCTGTGTCGCATTTCGATGCGATAACCCCCACGACCAAAGATGGTTTTGAGCTCCCCTGAGAGGCGAGCGGGATCAATGTTCCGAGCAGATATAACGAAAAGACGCTGCATCGGGATCGTAGTAGCGGCCATTGTAGCTGTTCGTGTAGAGATTCTTGGTTTTTAGTAGTAGCTAATAACGTGTGAAGGTTTGATGATGATAACTCGTCAATCGCGCAAGACTTGGTGGTGATGGTCATGATAAAGTCAGTATACCCAGATGCCGGCTGACAATTTCTAAAAGGAAGACTGACTCCAAGCACTAAGTTTAGGGCTGATGGCCTCAGCCACTGCCATATATTTTGGTTACATCGGTTTGGAGGACGTCCTCCAATGGAAAAAGGGTCTATACACCTCTTCTTCGGAGATCAGGGGGCTGAGTGAGGAATTCGTGCGTGTAAGCTGTAAGGCTTTGCGACAGGCAAACAACAGGTAAATCTCAGATGAGACAAAATCGGCTCACCGATGGAGAGTATCTGTACCCCCCCCCCCCCCCCTAAGGCTTACCCCGAAAATAGAGGTTAAAGAGCATGGGGATTTCAGCCTTGCTTATTAGTGGAGGCTTAGACATAAGCATACATCTTCGTAACCCCGTTTTCCTGAAGCCAATTAGTATATAAGACCAAGCCGTGACCTTATTCAGAGGTACAGCAATGCCTTAGGCTCACAACTTTCTAGCCAACGGTCACACAAAAACTAACATGGGAAGGCAGCCGTATGAAAGTGAAGATATTCAACGCGGTGAAGCTGTATTAATCTGCCCCCTGTGCTATTGTATGGACGTGCCTAATTCGTTAATTATAGGTTGCTGTTAATCCGGATGAGATAACTCAATTCGTTAGAATATTACTTCTCATATAATATAAGCATAGGCTAATGTCTAGTAGATACGCCAGTGCGAGTCGGAACGAAAGCCCCTATGCGAGAGTGCTTTTATTGTGCCCAGTGTCATTATTGGCCCTGCTAGCAACAATGGAGATAACCAAGATGCTATATCTGATGCATCTGGTCCATCTGGGCCTGTTCATTCGTATCCTAGCACTATTGACGATAGAGGTAACAGCGAGAGACTGCGAGATAGCAAACGCGAAGATCCTTGCTATCCAGAGGTACTAGAACCACAGGAACGCTCTGTCGCGGGAACCGGTAGCTGGTCAGATATAAACGAACCGGACATGGCAAAACAACTGCGGGATGCTATGATCGAGTCTGCAGATGGCAAGAAATTTCTACCTTTGGATAAACTGGATATGATTGTCACAGAGAATGCGATACAAGACGAGCTTTCTCGTCATCATATAGAGCTTCCTGCGCAGCCAATCTACGAGAGACGCGAAATCGTTGAGAACGACAGGACGCAATATACGTCATACCAGAAGATCTTTGCAATTTTAGTTCTTATGGGAGAAGTTCATTTTATCTCCGACTTTTTACATGAAAGGGTAGGGGATTGGGATTTGCCTCTGAGGTCGTGGGATACTCGCCAAAGCACCTTTCTTGTTGCGCGACACAAGGAAGGGGATCCTGGGCCATTATACCGACTTCAAACTGCTAATAATTGGTCGGCAAGTCAAATTGACTTTTTTCAAAGCCAACAGTGGATTCTATGCGCCCCCTTTTTCTCAAGAGCTGAACATCTAGGGGAAAAAGTCCACTTGTACCAGCTCAGTCCCCATGATGTCCTCCCTTTTATCAAGCCGGGAACAGACGACCAAGGAAATCCCGCATATCTAAACCACGGCTTCTTTTCTACCGTTCGACGTGTAAAGATTCATCCGGCACATCATAACTTCCCAGTCCATAAAGTAAGTCTTTAAGACCCAAGCTTTTGATTATCTTATTAGGTAACAGAAGGGGTGTTGGGAATGAATCAGGCTAATATCTTTACAGGATAACCCGGGTGCGGATTTCGCCGTCAAGGAGATGGTTAGGGTATGGGATGTAAATGAGGAGCAGAATGGTCCGAAGGATTACAGAAGGAGCTTCGACCAAGAAGTCCAAGCACTGAAGCGATTCTGCCAAAGGAACGAGCGATACATCGTGAAGTTATGTATGTCCTGTTCACATTTTCATTACGCTCGTTCCGGCATGTCTTATCATCCTATATTTTCTTTTCGAGGTGTTAGGTAACTGCTCCTCACAACTCATGGAACCTTTTTATAATTAACTATATTTCAGCGATGGGGGCTAACAGACGTCGCTCAAGTGGCTACTTACGAGATTAACGGCAAATATTATCTCCTTTTCCCAGCCGCAGACGGTAACCTTATGAACCACTGGGAAGAAAACCCAGAGCCTGGCAGAATACCAGCTTTGTGGCTTTTGCAGGAATGTCTAGGAATCGCACAAGGTTTAGCAAAGATCCATAAATACACCTATACGCCGCCAGATATGGATAAAGCTTCAACGATCGAGCCTCACCATATACCAAACTATGGTATACACGGAGACATAAAACCACAAAATATTCTCTGGTTCAAGAAACTCCCGGGTCACCTTACGGACGACTTTTGTCCCATAGACAATGTATCCAAAGAAGTCGATCCGTACGGTTTTGGATATTTGCAGATCTCTGATTTTGGCACGGTCAAGTTCCATCGGTATATGACGAGGAAGAGGAACGACATAATGGTCAAAGGCAACACCTACCGGGCGCCTGAAACCGACCTCTTAGGAAATTGGGGATCTCCGGCAATCGACATCTGGGCGTTTGGTTGCCTCTATCTAGACATGATCACATGGTATCTTCGAGGTGGTATTAGCGTATGCGACGACTTCCCCGCTGCTCGTCAAGCAGACGAGCCTAACACAATTGAAGGCTTCGAGGGAGACGACAAGTTCTATATTAAAACGGGCCAGCTATTTACGAGAGGACAATTTTGTATTGTGAAGCCGAGGGTTTCAGAGGTAAGCAAATTCCTTTCCCTCGTTTAACCCCTATTCAAACAAGCAGTACGAAAAAGACCGCCTAGCTTACACATACACAGTGGATAATGAGTCTCCGAAGAGAGCCGCGATGTTCCCAATTGATACATGATTTCCTAGACCTCATTGAAATGCGTATGTTAAGCATAGACCCGGAGGAGAGACCCAAGTGTTCCGATGTGGTCAGTACGTTAAAACAAATGCGAAAAAGGTGCTTCGAAAATGAGGGATATTACACCACCGGAAGGCCTCATACGTGGATGCATTTAAGGTCCAACCTCACACTCGTTAAAGCCAAGGTGAGACAGGCTGCGCAATTCATTGACTCCCACGGCCAAATAGTCTCACTAGCTCTCCTTGGAGTTATCTTAGCTGGGTTGGCTTTGTAATGATATTTATTAGATATACGAAACGAGGGATTTCATCAGCGGCGATGCGATTCATGACTTCCAGCTTAAAATACCCAAATTTCCAAATCAAGACTTATATATAGTTGAGAGCAAGTGATCAGTCTTGGCTCATGTAGTGCTTTTTAGCTTGTGTTTTGATCCATTCATATTGAGCCTAACACCCGAGTTAGAATAGAAAGGCTATCGGGCGCATGCTTAGAATAATATCTGACAGTGCTCAGCCCAGGTTCTGGAACCCAGACTTGATATACTCCATGCCCAGTAGTCTATATTAGATCCAGTTAGTGCTTGTGCCTCGGGCTAACGCGGAACGTCTATGACTTCCAAGGCGTACTAACCGGGTCCGAAAACTGTCTGCCGCTGAGGATTTGCCTCAATGCCGCTTTCAATTTATCCTTGTCGACGTAGTCGATGTTGAAATTGTGGTAAGGCATGTTGTACCCCGGATTATAGACCACACAAGAATCGTAGATATAGATGACATCAGATCTTCCAATCCAAAGGTTCCAAATAATTCTATTTATCTATCGCTTACCCCTAACCGTAGGAGCTTTTACCTGAGTGACGGCTTACTCCAAGTACTCCGCGGGGAGCCTCATCACCTCCAACATGTGATCCGATGAACCCGTGGCGGCAGGTAGCCTGCTTCAAATCCCGAAATGTAGGGGTAACACCAACCACTAATGTCCTTTCATTTCTGGGAATTCGGGGATGTAAGTTATACCAGCCCACCATAGCCTCCTATAACTATGAGACATTATGATAAGCAGTGCATCTCATGCATACCTACCTACCTAGGTATCTAGGTTAGGTAGGCAATCAAGTAATTAACAGCACGGCCTTAAGACGGCATAATCCTGATGACCCCACCAGCTAGGCGTCCCGTACGGCGGACTCGACCGGCCGGAGCTGCAATTTTAGAAAATGAAATTCTGACTAGGACTCACGCCACAATGATTGATATCATGTAGGCACTAGGTAGTTAAGAAGTAGTCATTACATATAATATACCTAAGGATCATATGCACAGTAAAGTTCGACAATCCGCATAAGCCCATTCGTCACGAACCCCTCCCCCCTTTTTTTCTTTTTTTACCTGACTCCCGGGCCTTAACCATGGATTGGGCCCGACAACGATGGATGCTATCAGAAGGTGATCTAAGCAATTTCGAATACTCAAACCGCCGGTGTAGGGCCATACAGTTGTGTTACAACGACCAAGTGAGCTTTTAATGAAACGTTCGAAAAAAGGTAGCCCCCCCTAAATATTTGACATTCATATTAGAGGCAGAGACATGTCCAATATTGGGATCTGTCGTCGGACTTAGAATGGCAAGGTTGGTTTGCAAAGGTAAGATCTCATCCCAAGCATTTGCACGAGGAATTCGTTGATAAAACCACAGGAGAAGTTCATGCCCAAGAGTTCTTCCGATTGTACTACGTCCATCATGTAGGGTCCCCCCATAATAATAATAATAATACAATGCATAGGTACTTAGGTAGGTAGATATCTAATATTCCACGAAGACTAGGAAGCCGAAAAGAAGAAAGCGACTGTGGATTAAGCCACCTGCCCTTCTCTAGGCTAGTATTCGAACGCATCCTGGGTCGATTCTTCGTCCACGATTCAATAGCTAGGACAATTTTTCGCAATTATGCAGCAACGTTTTCACGGACATATCTACCCATTGAGAAATCCCAAGGAACCGCATTAGGTGAAAGACCATGTAAACATACACATAAGCTCTTGGAATGCTGATAAATTCGCAGTATATAACTGTCGCTCGTCGGCCCATTGGCAAGATGACCTAGCATTGTCCGTAACATACTTTCCGGATACCAGGCGTACCTACGCTGTGTTCTACGGCTGCAATTCCCATTCTGCGGGTAAAACAATCATGGAAAGAATCTCCAATCGATTTGTTAGAAGCTCCGAAGACTCGTTCTGCCACCCGATGCTTTCGGTGGGCATATTTGCTGAAATCGAGAGGCTTCGAATGCGCGAGCTTGTTTTATCCAGGAAGACCGCCCTGCAAGATACTATTGATGGGCTTCAGGCTCACGGCTATGGGGTGCTTACGAACTCAAAGTCTCACGTCGATCCTTGGCTGAACGTATACGCGATCAGAAATGGCCTTGAATGTTGGATAGGGGTTTTAGCTAGTATGATTGCACATATCGACGAATTAAGTCGAGCATACGACCAGATCAACGACGGAGGCAGCTTCTACAACACCGGCCGAAGGATCAAAGACCGCCTGAGCGAGATTCACGCCGAATACTTGGATTTAATAAGAGAATGTAATATGATTATCGACGGGATGACTCTGGCGACCAATCTAGTTCGTCCCCCATCCTAGTATAGCCATACAACCAACACTAATATACTACCAGGCGCTCGCAAGAGACAACATGAACGAAAGTAAACAGATGAAGTCAATTGCTGTTGTGACTATGATTTTCCTCCCTGGTACTTTCGTCGCGGTAAGTGACTACCTACCTCCTTTTCCTTACCCCTCAATCGCCGTAACCCTTCTTACCAGGTATTTAGACGTTATTCTCCATGTCAATTTTCGACCTTAGTTCGAGATACGCCTGGCTATATCCGTGTGTTACGATTCCCCTGACCGTTGTGATCGTTGGTATATATATTTTCGTCGTGGTCCGCCCGCAGAGGAGAGCAGCGCCAAGGTCTCCGGATTTCGACGGCGAATGCCAAGAAAAGGGGAAATCTAGAAAATCACTTTGCTGGGTTTAAACGAATCATTTCCCTAGGTTGGCCTCCTTTTACCTTCGTTTTCCGTAGCAGATCATACATCCGAATAACGTAAACCACTTTATCGTTATATTCGCTCTACCTTTGGGGCTAAGCAAGTCGTAAGAAATCTCATTATCTCGTAGAACGGCTTGCGTTTATTCAAATATTTTGGACTCATATATCCCCCGCTACGGTATTTTAGGTAAATACCTTCCCTGGTACGACTTTTGGCGTAAATAACAGGTCTTTTACCCTTTTCTTGGAACCATTTACATAGTATATTAGGAAGCACATGTAGCTACCTACCTACCTACCTACCTAGGCAACACTGATACACATAAACGCCCTTGGAAATTGAATGATGATATCAATTTTTACCCCGTATATTATGCAAGTCTCTGGCGCACACCCTTTGTATGTACGAACCTCGGTCGTAATTCTCACCAAGGTATGCATCAAATAAGTCCATCGCTGTCCTCCACCAGTCTCTATCGCAGGATTCCTCGAGGAGTGTTGCGGCTTGGGCTCTACAACAAATGAACAGTGTAAGCAATGGCCGTGGGAAAATTTGTGATGCATTATCCGGGTTGCATGCGCGAGCACGGAGCCGCGAAAAAGAAGTATAGATTTCGTCGGGTGACATATTGGGCTCCGGCAGTGGAAGGGGTCCCCCGAAATATCTCTCCAACTCGTCCCGGGCCTGTTGACCTTTGTCGAGCTGTATACAGGCGTATATTATTTCGAAGGCGAGCTGTGCGGTTACGGGAGTAAGGTCTAAGCATGGATCCAAGTTGAAATCTTCGCATTGAAAGCGTATATGATCAGCTAAGGCTTGTTCGTCGGAGAGGTCGAGAGAAGTAGGCTTTGAACCTCGTTCGCGAATATATAGAATAATCTGAATGCATAAGGGATTAATAAAATAAAACAAGAGAAGAGAAGAGAAGAGAAGAAGGGCATGATTTTTACCTTGGGAATGAGGAAGATTGATTTAGCATCGGAAAGCTGGTCAGCTTGCCAAGTTGAAGGCAGCTCATCAGTTTCCCAAGCAGCCTCCGCATTGTGACCAATAAACAACTTAGGATGCCTCGTCGTGCCGTTCGACAGACTCCATGAAGTCATTTTGTAATGCATAATCCACAGATACTTAACGGATACAGGGAATGAAATCTTTTTACCATGCAAAAGACGTAAAGCACCGACAAAGTGGTCTTCCCATGAGGTGATCGTGTTAAAGTCGTAGGCGTGGCTCGGTAAAGACACAATATTATTCAAAATTCTGCCTAATTCGTAGTAGTTAACTCGGGAGTCGTGATAAGGGCAGCAGAGTTCGATACTGTGCTCAGAGTCGATGTGTCTGACAATATGGAACGTATTGTAAAGCCGTGCGTTGAGAATTATGAACAATGTTAAGTTGCAGGTATATAATTGATCGCAACTGTATGAAGCTGAAGAAGTTTTAAACTGTCTTCCATCTCCGTTAGGATATCTTCGTTTGATCTTGTCTTTAGACCGAGCAGAGTCGAGGCTTTCAGAAGGCCTATGCTTCTTAGTGGTGACATATCTCCATAGAGGACTATGCGAAGCGATGTCTGAAATGACGTCTTCTTCTTCCGCCGGTCGTTTCCTTTTATTTGAGATACTACAAGACATTGTGCGAGTGATATTTGTACGACTTGGTATTGTGTGTAAATAATCGAGAGGTAGATATCGAAAAATGAAGCACAGAGAGATGCTATTTGGAAGGTAAAATCTGAAAGTGGACACCCACAGTGTCTAGTCTTCGTATCTGCTATCTACCCTATTAAATGCCACTGCTCTAAGGACTGATTTGCGACTCTTATAATTAGGTACAGTACCTAGCATGTTCGATTATGCTACTTACCTAGGTACCTCCCACCTAGTAAGCATGTGTAGCCTAGACATGTTGATGCCTAAATAACGGTTGCTATGGGATCCATAAGTGAGTATTTGCTACAATTAATGGCAAGATATCGAGTTCTAAATTTGGCTGTCTCCATCTGCAGACATTCACGCCAACATGAGATGATCTTTTACCGTCCACCAACTCACAAGCCACGTATAGAACATATACCGCGACCTTTGCGAGAGAGATAATCCAGGAAGAAAATGATCTCTGCTATCGTATCCCCGAGCCCATAAAACTATACCTGCAGTCCTAAGTACGTGTATGAGACTATTGCAAGATATTAGCAAATCGTCCATGCCCTATATTTGAGCCATAGTAATAGCTTACAGTCTATATATCATATAAGTCATCGTAAACTGACAGCTATCCAGTGTACACTCTTCAGCCGGCACCATATAAAGCTCCCAGAAGTATCGTATAATCGATGACGACCATAAGTAAATTAATATAGGCCCCATAATAAGATCAAGATGCCAAAAGCG
The DNA here is from genome assembly GCA_025201765.1 of Daldinia sp. FL1419. Classification (NCBI taxonomy): domain Eukaryota; kingdom Fungi; phylum Ascomycota; class Sordariomycetes; order Xylariales; family Hypoxylaceae; genus Daldinia; species Daldinia sp. FL1419. The sequence goes on from MU623350.1 coordinate 393,671, forward strand.
CTCCACACTTCGACGCAAAATGTCATCCAGCAGATGCTGGACTTGCCCAGGGATTAAGCAAAGCTCGACCTATCAAGTTGTTAGCCTCTTATCCAAGATTAACCGCCTTGTCGCAAATATTAGGTACGCAAGATATGTTCCAAGAAGCTTACAGCAGTAGCTACATAGAATGTAGATGGCACGCAACGCGGGCGAATCGTTGAAATAAAAAAGAAGAGAGAAATCCAGTACAAGGGTTTCCGCACTGAGAAAAGTACAAAGTCGAGCTCTGCAGTCCTGCGGCAACCACGGTGAATCCTCCTCCTGTACACGGGCCATCCGCAGAAAGAACAGACGTGACCGGGTTGCTTGTCCGTGAAGGCGAGTCTGGTAGACTTGCCCGTGTTATGGTACGCTGGACTCCGCTTCACGCGGAAACACCAGTAACATATCGATCTCCATGGGCTCCACCAGCGCTCCTCGTCAATAACTAGAGGGTAGTCGAATATCCCAAAGCACTCGACACAGCAACTGAGCAGCTCGGGATCTAGCCGTCTGTTTTTACTGAAGTGCTTCGTTATGTTTTCACGCGTGAAGTAGTGATAGTAATGTCGCGATACCCGGCGAAGGCAAATCACGTCATAAATGCTCAGGAAAGATATCAAATGGCAATGTATATCTCTTGGTATTGATGCCAGTAGCGAAAATTCCCCAGGATTAACGGCGAGGTTCGACGGTAGGTTCGACGGTATAGGGGGCCGTACGGGAGTTTCGCGAATTATCAATTGGGAAAGCTCCGTACTCGCCATGGTTGCGAAGTCTTTCCAGCGGGAAGATAGGGGTCGATTATACATTAGAAGAGGACACAGAGGATATTGGTCATTTACACCGAAGCCTCATTTGTCTTTTGATTAACTCGAGTGCAAAATAAATATATCTCGAGACGACCATCACCTCTGCTGCTGATTATTGATTTAGGTCTGTTAGGTAGCCTTTACAAATGAACAGGGATCCTAAATGTTTCTGGTTACATACGATTTTATTGACTCCCAGGGCTAGAGTTATATATTGAAGCCCGTTCACCTTGCTAGGCATGTTTATACTTCCAAAAAAAAAAAAAAAAAAAGTGCGTGAGCGACGCATAGGTAGATGTAGCAAATCCAACTTTGCTCAAAGGGACATCGGCATACTTTAGTATGCTTCATCGTACGCTTATACTCCAGATACACGACGCTACTAATTCTTATTCCAAGTTCGGGTCTTTGATAGTTCCGGGCTTGGGCACAGAATTGGCTATCTCGCCACATTTCGGACACTTTCGAGTCTCCTCGGTCGACATGAACTTTTCAATGGCGGCCTTGATCTGTGTTCCAAGGTCCGTGCAATGGAAAGCAGCTTCATGAACGACTTCCCCGCACTCCTGACAGTACCAACGCATACGATCGATGGTGTCTTGGGGTCGCTTCTGCTCGAGGACCACGCCAATAGTATCGGCAAAACGTACCGGGTTGTGAGGCGTATTACCTGGCAAGAGAAACATGTCTCCCTCACGAATTATAATATCTCTAAACTTTCCGTCGTCGACAACCTTTAACATCATGGCTCCTTTGTACTGGTAGAACCACTCAGGGGTCTGATTGATATGATAGTCAGTCCGGGCGTTGGGGCCGCCGACAATCTGAAAAGGACGTGCATCAGCTCATGGTTATAAACTAAATCTAAAATGCGGCGATTCTGCGCACCATGACAGTAAAATCCTCGTTGTAGACACAGTAATTATTGACTGGCGGTTTTAGGAGATGGGCGTTCTCCTCGAGCCTTAACTATTATTAGCTATAACTACGCCAAGGTCATAGGAGAACCTTGCTGGCTTACCATTTTGGGAGGTTTACCGGAGGAGAGAGCATCTTGGTTGGTTGAAAGAAGAGTGCTGGTGTTTGTCGCAAAACTTGAAGATGTGATCTTGGGAGGAATCCTTTCCCAAGCTTATTTTTCCATGCTATTTTTTATGCTATCTTTTCAAAAAACCCCCTCGAATGTTCAAGACGACAATTAGTCATAAGAGTTGATAGGGACTTATGCTATCAACCCTCATTCCAATCATCCCGCGAGTTTCCGCTTCTTATACCGCAAGGATTGAAAGAGTGATCGGAACTTCTATGACCCCACCATCGAACGCTGCTGCGCTGCGCGTCGTCGATAACGTTTTTATCAGATTCGGCTTTAACAAAATTTACCTCCTAAATACCTACCTAGATATACGCTCGGGGTATTTCTAGAACATCTGCGTATTGCAGTACTATACTTGGCGCCCAGCCTATTGTTCTGATTTCTGTTGGCTGTATAATTTACGCATTACTGATTTATGCATATACATAGGTCTTTTTTTTTATGAATTACATCACATTCGAAGCTCCGCAATTAGATTTGCATATGTAAGCTCAAGCTCAAGCTCAAGCTCAAACACGTACTACAGGTAACGTTAGTGGTTGCATGCATTAGCGCTTTGCCTAATCCAGGCGTCGTACCAGCAGTACCAAGATTGCAGAAGCTCTGTTGGATGTCCGGGATAAGGACCTATTAACCTATCAAACCACACGATCTGACACCATCGTCACGTTTCTCACCTTACAAGTGAGCACGTTTAAGCAGGTTTTCTTGAATTTAAGCAGAATCGATCTTTCAAATCTTTGTTTCACCTCTCTATACTTTCGTCGTTTTCCATCGTTTACGCATCTTTCCAACGTCTGTCTATCCATCACTTATCTTTAAGTAACTAGCCGAAATCGTATCTTCACCAATGGATCACTCGCACATGGATCACGAACATATGGACCACAGCGACATGAACCATGGCGATGGTGGACACGGCGGTCACGGCGGCATGCCGATGTGCAACATGAATGTTAGTACCTACACGCTTGGCCATTCTCTAGCCTCATGCACCGCGGCTCTCAATTGCGCCACCATCGTCTATCTCAACCCCATGATATTTCCTATTGGGCACTATTAAACAAATAGAGGAAAATATAAGCTAACTCCTAGCTTCGGGCGATTCGAACCGAATAGATGCTTTTTACGTGGGACACGAACAACCTTTGCATCGTCTTCCGCCAATGGCACATTCGCGGCACGGCTTCGTTAGTCTTCAGCTTGTTAGCTGTTATCGCTATCAGTGCCGGCTACGAAGCCCTTCGCGAGGGCATCCGACGCTACGAAGCCTCCATAGCCGCCGAGCAGGACGCTGCGCCCAGTGAGTACAGCCACCATCGCCTCTCTCATCGCTTCCCGATCTAGATCTTCCCAACACCCTACTCCCTACACCCTACACATATCTCCTTCCTCATCGCCCGGGGCTAGCAGCAGTTGGCGTCTGTTGTATTACTACCTTGAAAACGTAATACAACCTACGCTCCTGCTGTATCCGACGATCTGTACACATGTGCAATGCAATTTCCTTTGTTGGTATGCCTTTGGGGAAATCCTGGGCTAAGATATCGCTATCGCGAACGGTGAAGTCGAATCAAATACTGAGAGCGCGACATTACTTGGGGTAGGACGAAGCAGCCAAGCCGACGCAATTGGGCGCCGAGCCCATATTCTCAAAGCAGTGCTATACGGCGTGCAGAACTTTTACGCCTTCATGATTATGTGAGTGGAAAATCTGCTTTGAATAGTAACCGTTTTTGGAGCCGATAATTGCAATACTAACAATCCGTCGTCAATAATCAGGTTAATTTTTATGACCTACAACGGCTTCGTCATGTTTTCCGTTGCTATCGGAGCTGGCCTCGGATACTATTTCTTCGGTTCGCGTACAAAGGCTGTGAAAGAGACAGCATGCCATTAGATCCGGCGCGGTCTAGCACTAATATTGCGCTAGTATGATGCGAGCAGACGAATAACTGCCCAGAGTTACAAGGAAGCCATATAGAGTTGGGCTCGGAACTCTACTGAAGTTAGATGGTATGAATCTATTGTTTCGGATGTGTCGTGAGACTATAACCGTAGTGAGAATTACAGATACAGGCGGCTTGAGCCCATTATGAATCTACAGTAGCGCATTGGCAGCATGTCGCGGCCTTTACATTTTCGCATCCTTGACCTCGTCTTTGATAGCTTCTTGGCCTACTTCCCTTCCCTTCTTTTCGGGGAGGCGGCCAGCTTCGTCTAACATCGCTATGATCTCCTCATCGCCGTAGTGAGAATTATGCTCGAACTCGGGCTCTTCTTTGTAAGCGATTCTCGCGGCATCGACCAACATCCGCGCCGTAAGGCCCCATACTAGAAAACGCTGCACCGAATCTTCCTCTTCTTCCAGCTCGTCCGCTAGCACGGCTTGTCCACCATCCCGGACCTTAGGTCTTATAACTTTCTGATTGTTTACCGGTACGTGGAAATTGTGTACTCGCCATGGTTTACCATGCCAGTGGTGCCAGTACCCGTCATACCAATCACCAGGAGGTATAGCCTCTCCCTCGTGTGGCTCGTCCTTTGCTTTTAAGAAATTATGGAACGGGCCGCTAAAGACTGCTGCTACTTCCTTCGCATCTAGTCGGGGTATCATGCTCTCATCTACCATAGCTTTTGGCTTTCCAGGTATGTCATCGGCGTGTAGGAATGCTACACACGGACGTACGGCCATTTCGGTCTTTGCAAGACTGCATGGCAGGTAGCAGAGCGGCTCTATTCGAAATGGCTTTGGGATCTTGGTATCGTCCATGGGAAGTCCGATCTCTTCCCATGCCTCGCGGCGTGCTATTTGGTCTATGCATTAAGATTCGCGCATTAGTTTCGGGAGCACTCCTTTCAATCTAATAGACATCCATTCTCGTTACACTTACACGGTGACTCTGATAACGAATCTGCCTTGCCGCCAGGAAAAGCCGCATGACCTAATTCGAACGCCAACAGTATTAGATTTAGATTACAAACTTCCTAGAGGGGCTCATAGTTATATTATCGTACCGGAGAAATTGCGCAAACTCGTAGCCCTCATCGTGATCACGACTCTGAGATCTCCCCTACGATCCGCGAATAGCAAGATCAACACCGCAGCACGTCGGCTTACGGGCAGATGATCCCAGGTCGGGAACGGCGGGGGCTTATAGGCGCGCAGACACGCAATGGCAGCCTTTGAGCGCATGAGCATGCAATGAATCATTTCGGGACCCCCTCCACTTCTCTCACCCCCACTACTGTGCAGAGACAGCAGATGTCTATTAGGATTGTGCAGGTACGGATGGTGAAATAGGTGGCTAGATTGTAGCTATACTGACCGCCGAGGTTTTATTTAGCGGTGCCATTGTGGACGCATCCCAATAGTAGGAAGCTAGATCGACAGGTTCGGACGACGGTCGCTGGTGCTGGCGGTGTAAGTCGAGCGAGAGCGAGAGATCAGCGGGTAGCGAAGTCGAAGGTCTAGTGGTGGAGTTACGGATGCTCTGCAGGATCTCGGCCGTTTCGAGCTCCGTGAGGGGAGGGGAGTTATCTCTCTTGGCCGTTCCAGAGGCGCCGTTCGTAGAGCTCATTGTGGAAAGGGAAAAGATGTATAAGTCACCGTTTTCAGGATCGGCTCCTACCTTGCCGGTTTTTAATTTACAGGTAAGGTTAGTAGGTGCCTTAGGTGCAATACGTACTACGTACCTTTCCGTACCTACCTAGGTATATAGTGCTTGCTGTTCCGATGTGGACCGGCTTGACGTAGCGGTCGCGGGGTACCCCACAGAGACGCCTACTAGGCTAGAAGATACGAGCTAACTCTCTCCAGAGTTAGTTAAGAGCTTACAAAGATGGGATATTGTTCTATTAAGTTTATGCTCCTATAGAGACTAAAAAAGACTTCGGCCGAGTTTAGAAAAGGGGCAGACTAAGATTCAAATACCAAATCAGATAAACTTCTATATTTTAAATAGTGGCATATCTGTTTAGATTTCAAAACGTCGTTTTATATTCATACACAAAGTTCATGCTTCATTTGTCACACGAATGATATACATTTTGTTGGGTCTCTCAGTCTTCTCTCCAAACGGCAAGATAGGTAGGGAGATGGGTTTACGTACCGGATCTACGGGGCAAAAGCTCTTTATAAGACGAAAGGGGTCGACTTGATATCATTTTCTCGGTGGTATATTGTAAATAAAAGCTGATTGGCACAGTCTATCGCAGGGATTTGTTACATCCTAGTATATCACCTCGGATCGTGGATATCCTCACGGTCATCCTTCTCAACACATTCTTCTTGCAACTCCTACGTTTTTTTATCAAAATCCAATCATTTTTATTTACGATTTCATGTTGAAAAAGATAACATTAACCCCACTGTACTAAAACCTTTTTGCGGCCTTTGTTTCCTTTTTTACCCTTTCCAGAATCCTCTGCTCCATTTTCATTCGTATTACTTTCCTGCTGAGAAGTATCTCCGGCGGATGTCCCCCATTGAAAACCGGTGCCTCTCGAGCTGCCGGCATCTCTACGTACACTCCCGGTCCCGTACCCAAATATCGTTGTTGTGGGTTTGGGGGCTGTGGGAAGGGCCGGAAATGCTTCATCTCGACTAGCAGGCTTCGATGATTTCGCTGGAGCCTGGGAACTTGTATTAGATCCCCACAAGGCCGTAGCTGCTGGCCGAGACGTGTTACCCACATTCGTTCTACTGGGCGGCAAGGAGGGGAAAGAACTCGTGGTAGCCATTGGTAGTGGTGTTTGTCTGGAATTTGAGCTAGAGAATAGGGACGAAGATTGTGCTGCACTGGACCGTCGCGACTGTTGTGTAGAACTTTTCAGTTTAAGAACTCTGGTTGTGTGCCTCTGGGACGGTGCTGCTGCTGCCGCAAGAGGAGAGCTAGCCGCCGCCGCCGCCCAGCCGGTATTAGAAGACGTTGCGCCGTGCATGCCGCTCAGGCCGGGCAAAGTTGGATAATCTTCGTTTATTGCTCTCCAATCCGACCATGCCTTCCGCAAACCCTCCCCCTTATTCTTATCTTCGAAAAGATCGGCAACTTCGCGGACAAGCGTGCCAAGCGCGGACGACGAACTATCCGAAAATAGGGAGAAGAGCGCATCTATCAGTGCTGCAGGTGAAATCTTGCCTTGTTTGTAGGAAGATATCTGGTCTCGAAAGGCAGAAATCTTGTTCGAGTCGTTTTGCAATAGGTTCGAGGCTCGTTCGATTACAGCGGAATGCCGTAGTAGTCGAACACGATCTTCTGGTGATAGGTTTGGATCCGTCAAGTTCAGAGCTTCCATCTCGTTGGATGGTGCTGTGGTTGTTGGACCAGAACTCGAAGCCGCTGCTGTACGCTGAGTCGATTGGGTTGAGGGCGCAGGAGTAGTTGAAGGGGACAATGCAGATAGCTGTCCACCAAACGTACGATTGGACACGGATTGCGAGGAATGTATGGCCATTTGTCTTTGGAAAGCGAGCTCGTCTCGCCGGAGTGGCTGCGCTGAACTGACAGGGAGAGGGTCTGCGTTTGGATCACGACCTCTGCCGGGTCTTTCTCTGTCTCTTTCTCCATCTCTGCCCCGACCAGAACCACCGCCCCTTCTTTGTTGGTAAGGCTGTCTATAATCGAAACTCGAAAGGTCGACTAGACGAGCATCGCGTCTCACATCTTTGGACAATGTATTTCCATGTTCACTAAGCTGATGCGCCTTTAGGTCTATTTCGGAGCCGAAGACAACAAATTTCTTTTCGAGACACTCGCGATCTAGACACAGGAAATGATCCTTCTTGAAGTGTTCTTCTAATGCGTTATAATCCCGATAATAATGAGGCTGTCTAGGGTCCTGACGATCGCAGAGAAAGCAGCGCTCATGCTTACTCCGGCAGTGTTCATAAAGCTTATCGTCATCGTAAAATCTCTCGCCACAAAATGCACACAATGGATGACCCTTGAATCCGGTCTGGTCCACAGCTCCTGGGCGATCGTCACCATGTCGCATATGCTTTTCCAGCTCCTTGTCGGTAAACAGTTCGTGCTCATGAGTGAATACCTTCTTATTTCTTGTACACAAGTCGCACATCTTTTTGTGGTGGGTTGTGCGGACATGTCGATGCAGATCTGGCCAACCTAGACCTGCAAAATCGCAAGAGTCATCGGGGCAGTTATAACGCAAAAGCAGGACAGTGTCTCCAACTATCTCTTCGTTCGCGTACCGGATACCGATATTATCGTCCGTACTGGTAACGTCAGCGTCGGAATAATCTTGGTATCGTTTCGTCGCATCGTCGGTGAAGACGACGAATGGAGCAACTGTCTACGGGCATGGTATGGTAGGTTAGTCTTTAGTACATCACACGAAAGGGTAATCTTCATAGTGAGATTGTTCGTACCCGACAATGTGCGCACTCCTTATTCTTATATAGAGCTCTCATCCGCAAGGAACATATGTGACAAGTTCTATGGTTGCAGGGCGCAACAGATTGGTGTATGACGGGGCTCGCGCAGATGAAGCACACCTCGGCCTCCACATCTTCTTGGTCGGCGTTGGCTCCGCCGGCCTCGCGCGTAATTTTGGGCTGCGATAGGGATGATGGCGGTTGATCTGAGTCTTCGTGGGGCTTTGTAGATGACGAAGAGACAGGGCCCCCTCTCCTTCTCCCGCGTTGCGACCGACTTTGTCCTCCGCCCCTAGGTGTCCCATCGCCTCGTCCGCGTCCTCTACCTCTACCCCTTGGGTTCCGTTCGCCCCTACCACGACCTTGGCCAGACCGCGTCAGGTTCGGAGCTTCACCCGGCGCATCCGTCAGGCCCTCAGCAGTAGCAGACATGATAAGCTACGAAGCAGTATCGCTAGGTCGGCCAGATACGATACGAGCTTAGAATATTGCGAGAATATTGCGGAAAGGAGAGTTCGTTATTTCTATTGAGATTGGGGTTTTAAATATCGGATCTAGCAGCAAACGAAATGGCAAACGCTATGCCGAGCTAATGATGATTTGGAGACGGGAGAGCGCAGAAGAATAGGATGAATATGGTCTCAATAAGTAAAATAGTATCGGAATAGAAATATCGTATAAACCGAGGTATCCCTAGGACACTCGTGCTTGGGAATACGGTTCCGATATTGTAGATTGATCTATTCTTTCCCACTTTGTCAATGGATGAAATTTAGCGGGCGCTGGCTCTTGAAAAGACCTTCTACACACTACTAAGATGACACATACTATGGTACTGCCCCCTAAGTGCGTTTGTACCTGTTTGTACTATCTGTAATTCCATTAGCAGCCACAGTACCTACCTGGGTACATATGTAGATAAGACAAGATTCAGTGGATCAAGATAAGAAAAAAGCCACAAATGACGGAATGACATAACCGGATGTCAAGACGACATACTACCCCAGGTAGTACCTAATTGGGGCAACATCCCAATAAATAAAAGTACCCGTGCAAATACCGCTTACATAAGGCAATCTTCGAATATTTATATTGACGATTAGTAACGATAGCAGGTGTTCATGGCCTTCAGGTGAACCTGATGTATTTCATAGGATACATCGCGGATATGTTACATATATGTAGAAGCCATTCGCGGGAAATAGAAATACCAGCCCGTAGTGGCCAGTAAATACCTATGGAAGCCTTGCTACCTATCCACGGCTATACGACTATTCTCAAGGTCATAACCTACCAAGTAGGCAAGTGAAGACGCAGGCATCGGTCACTTAACCAGTCCTACCGAAAACAACGCCCCCTTCGAAACCCACCGTGATGACCCAACCAATCAGAGATAACCTCTCCGGATTTGCTTATCGAAACACACTGAATATCAGCAGCCTGGTGACTACACTACTATTTTTGACACATTCATCTCGTTCCACGTTACCATCGACCGGTAACCTACCCCAACTGAATGGTCTCCCAGCGAGATTCGAGGCCTGGGTGGAGGTAGAAAAAATAGTGATAAGTATGCTACGTCCATATCAAGAACGCATAGCTGCCTGGTCCATGGTAGGCTAGATCTTTGAGAGATCGATCCAAGAGAACACCCGCGGAACAATGTACCGGATCGCCAATCATTCCTCATCTACAGGATAGAGATGGTTACCGACCAGTTTGTTCATCTGAAACATATCCACCCTGGCCTGCTTGAAAACCGCCTGCATCCTCTCATCACATCGTATTTGTCGCTTATCACTAGGGTCTTGTAGTTGGTTTCCCTTGATATGTTCCCATAATTTCTTAACGACTTGTGGTCGAGAGAGCTATACTTGGGTTAGGAAATCCCATGACGGCATTAATGGAAAGCTCAAAAAGAACACTCACCTGTGATTCCCCGCAAAGCTCCGCGAGTGGGTAGCTAAGATTGAAAGGCTTTTGGAAACCCCCCCCAGCCTTTCGTGGCCGAGTACTCGATTCCTCGCTTCCCGCCACGTCGCTATCGTCATCAGGTCCGACTTTCTTCTCGCTCTTCTTTCGAGGCGCGGCCTTCTTCTTCTTGACAGGGGCTTTAGGCTTCCCACCTCCACGTGTTGCGCGAGTGCGCTGGTTCTCCTGAGCCTGGAGCATCGCTGCTAGTTTGGCATCCGCATCTTCTGTATCTTCACTCTTCTCTTTCCGCTGTTTTTTCTTAGGTGGTTGTACTGATACTTTGATTTCATCCCCGTTTGTATCCTCTGCGTCTTGGCTATCTTCTTTGTATCCATTTGTTTGACTGGGCGGCGAAGGTTGCGAGGTTAGGTCGGGTTGGGGGATTGCGGAAGTTGGCGGTGGAACAGCGGACGAAATAGCATCAAAGCGCTCTTCAATCAGCGCCTTGATAGCATTCTACCGTGATACAAAGTTAGCAGAATATATTAATATCACTACAACTAGACGATGGCAGTCTAAATATGAGGTATCAAGTTGTGACAATAAAAGAATTGACCACGTACCTTCTGATCGCTTAGATCCTTCCCGCCCAGCGCAGCTTCGAGGCCCATGCGAATCTTTTTGCGCGTAACGGTTTCCAGATCCGCCGTAGCGAGGATGCCATCGATGACCTCCGTGTAACGAGTCTCCTCCTCCGCAGTCACTAATTATATTAGCGAGTTGCTGGCTCTCTTGGCTTGTCGTATGTAATACAGAAAGAATAGAGTGTACGGGCAAAAAACTTACAAGGCGTTGCCATGATGCAATAAGTTGATTCCGACTGTATCTCAAACCTTAGGTATTAAAACAGCGGAGCAGATGATACGCAATTAGGGTAAGAGAGTCGTATCGAGGCGAGAATACACAGGCAACGAAGAGTAGAGGCTTGGGGCAGGTGTGGGAGTCTACGTAGGATCACCTCGAAGGTCAGAACATAGCGATGAGGAAAGATCGAGGAGACGGACGGACGACAAGATAGGGTATCAGGCAAACGGCGGCTAATATAGTGGTAATAGTTTTAAACGAGTGGCAGCTAGCGAACTAAACGTCTAGGTCCATAGGGAAAACATCAGCAATGGCTCGAGTGATAAGGTTTAGTAACCAGCTAAGAGGTAGATATAATATGTCAATGCGTACCTTCGCACTTTTAAATCACAAGTAGCAGCTAAAGACGCGATGGTAGTTGTAACTGCCTAGTTGTCGAGGCTTTAGCGGGCTACTGGGACCAAGCGGAGGCGGCTTCCTTGGACTAATGGGTTGCTTCTATGTTGGCAAGTCAAGGCGTCAAGACGTCAAGGAAGGGATTTGGGTGAGATGGGGGCGATGTCTACTGTGATGATGCGCGCATGTACATACGTAGCTCCAGAGAATATCCCCAGGATGTATGTTAAATTAAGAACCGTATGAACAATTGAACAAATGCGGAAATGTAATATCGCCGATCAGGATGATTTTGGAAAAACCTATGGCTTGTAAGCGCGTAGTTATAATGGACAATGGAAGTTGATTATATAGGGACAGCACAAAGACTTGTCGTTGATGATCCGCCTGCGAGAAAAGGTCACTAGACAAATCAGTGGACCAATGGCAAATAGGATGGTATACCTTTGTTAGTTGCATAGTGTTAGCTCTTTTAGTCACATACCACACTTGAGATAAGTTGATATTATGCGTATAAGGTAAGGATTGCATAACCAACTTGACCCATAATAACCTTAGGTAGGTACCTAATTATAATAAAAAATGAATGAGATAGTCTAATATCTAAGGTAGTTGAGGCCCGTAGCAGAGCTTCGGAGATGAATAATTTTTCTATCCCTCATTTGAATCGAATATAAATATTTGGGATGGGTATCTGCTAATCAATACCCAACTATCGAAAGTACGGCAAGAAGAATTTGACAGCCGTATCTTTTTTCCCCGCTTATCGGCAAAAGGGTACCTTACCCAGCGGCGCTACCCATCCCAGATAAGACGCGGGACGATGGAGATTAGATGCCGCCGTTATATCCAGCCAATACTAGGTAGTAAGGCTAACATTTTATGGTACTACTATCTTCAAGCATGATCAGCCTTACTTGCGAACATGCACATGCTAGAAATACTTTGTATAATGTAATCGATGTTTCAATCCCAACTTCCTCCCACAAACGAGAGGCTAGAAGTATATGATCGTCGTGTATAAGCAACTTGGTTTCACACCAAGAGAACCCCGACCGAAACCTCTTTCATATAGTATATAGCGGATGCACTTTTAACTCTTACTGATGTAATGCATCAAGAAAACTCGACGACAGTATCTTCGGTCCAATTCAAGAAGTACCGCAAGGTTGGGATAGAAATGCTGTTTTCAAGAACCAAAAATACCAAAAATTCGATCAGACGCGAAGAGCAATTATGATACGTGATTGTAGCACGAACGGCGTTAAATGGATTTAAACCCAAATTTGCAATAATTCATCGGAAACGAAACATGCTTAAACTTGCAGATTAACAAGAGAAAAAAACCCCGCGAGGAGGTAAGACTCATACACGGACAAGGGGCTACTAACCAACGGGGTAAAATAAGATAAGACATCATAGAGTTCAGGATTTCGCTTGCCAACACAGTTTACATACATAGTACGGTGATATGCTACGTGTATTTTTATAGAAGCCCATCCGCCCAACTCCCACCCCACTAACCTACGCCATCCTTTCCCGCCCCCATCACATCATTTCAACCCAGACTCCACCCGTCCGAAAGCTCCCGCGGATATGTTCATTAAATATGACGGTATTTGCAGATATCGTCTTCGAGAAGACAGCATTGGAATGTAATACGCGTGGAAGCGGCAGGATGGCCCTGCTGTAGTTCGCGCACGAGAGAATACGTTTCTACATTTTTATCCTTTCCTCAAATAAGGTACAGTAGGTCCATAATGAATAGGGACCGAGGGTTCTAGAAGCAGAGTTTTAGATCAAACTAATCTTAAAAAGGTAACCTTCCAAAAGTTTTTAGAATAACTAGTTAAGCATTCTTAAAAGTAACTAACTAGACTTAAAAGTAGGTACCTACATATGACTATTCCAATTCCTACGAAATATACTTCTAATTCTCATACATCAGCTGTCTAGTTCGAGGCATTAAAGAACACACGAAAGCCTAACACGCATCATATCGTAACACATATAACCGTCCTTATAAATCTATACTATCCGATCAAATAAGCCACCAGGCTCCAAATCTACTTCCCACTCAAATACAAAATGAAGTAGCGCTCAGGAATTGAGAATACCTTACGTCCTTTCAGTGCCAGCGATGGCTCCATGCTGTCGCATAAATAAGATAAACCTTAATATGGTCTCAAATACGAATTTAGTATAGATACCTATCAATCAAGGGTTTAGGTCTCTTGCAAGATGTAAGCCTCACGCCAAGAAAGTAGCTTTTACATTATGAATTCTATCAGTCAACAATCGTACAATACATAGCTCTATATCTCATAGGTACCTATATACCTATATATATACACCTAAGACATTAAGGCTTAGGTACCTAGGGTTAGGTAACATATCTTATATTGATACTATAATATAGTTATCTCAGGTCTTCCACCTTACCTCCTAATAGTACCTACCCTCGGTCGCCAAGCACTCAAGAGTCTGAAAGCTACTCTACCTCTCGGATCAATGCAATTGAGTTGTGCTAACGTATCGATAGGTAATCTTACCGGAAGCCTAACGAGTTTTGATCCTCCGGGCATTGAGAAAATCCCACGTCCATGACTCCTTAAGCCATTGTCAAACTAGATCCCTACCAATCGGCCAACTTCTCGCAAGTATGTATGGACATATGTCAACACATGCAGGCATTATAGAAAGTAAAAAAATACCCCCAAAACCACAAGGGGTACCCATGCTGTCCAAACAGTCGGCGCACACGACGTGTAGCATGGCCCCACCGAGCACATTAGGAAGATTCCCGGAAGATTCAAGGAGCTTACCTTACTAGGTCACGACATGTGTTGAATGTGTGTCTTTAGATATAAGAATATAGGTACCTTCTAGGTATGTATCAAGTAATTGCAACTGATGGACTTCAAAGACCATTTGAACTTGATATTGCCAAGTATTCATGATATTCGACATATAAGCAGTTCATGCATAAAGTTATTCACACCGCAAATGCGACGACTACCATAGTATTAGTCACACTGACTGACTGGCAATTGGAATCTTCAAGTGAAATTTGGCTAACAAACGCGACTAATCCGTTCCTTGCCGTAGTGGCGTCCCGTCGTCCCGTCAATGTCGTCAATTGGCCGAGAGCTTTGATCGCTCAGGGGCGACACACGAGCTGAAATGCAGCCAAGACCAACAGTTGCACTTGGCGAACTAATCACCATGCCTAGATCTCTGGTTCAGACCGTGCAACCTGCATGTCATACATAGGTAGGTACCTAGGTATTGTACCTAGGTTAGGTAGTTACTGTAGGTACGCCAGCGATTAAATTGATGGCAACGTCCGAGTCAAAAGTATTAAATGGCATCTCGGTCTTAATTGTCATCTACCATACTTACCAAGTGGGTGACAACTTATTAATTTGCAGACTCCTACTGATTCCACTAACACTTACGTCTATACCTACCTTACTATTCATTTCAACTCCAAAACGAACATATAATATTAAAAGAAAATCATAGAAATATCTCTGGTTCTCTAATATTAATCATATAATTTTAAAATTGAATTAAGTCATTAGGTGTTGTAAAATCTTCCTTGAAGTTGAAGCATATGTTAAGGAGATTCAGAATATGTAAATCCTTTTGTCGCCCACTTGGCTACCCGAGATATTCTCGACTAGTACGCAATACGCCGGAAAGGGTATGGTTGAAGCATACGGAGAGGGACGGTATGTTCTGTGCAATTTTATAAAATCCACAACTTAAAGGTAGTAGTAGTAGTGGGTAAAAGCGATGAATTCCCTGCGTGTCAATGATTTATCGGATATGTTTATTCGTACATCATACCATGCGGATCGAATCATCATTTTAGGTGCTACCATCCTGCTACCATCCTGCTACATAATAGGTATATTCCTCATTCGGCGGGAGCGAGTCAATGGTGACGCTTCCGAAGCTTGTGTTTCCCACGTGGCAATAAGGAACAGAAGATAGATTAACGGAGCGTGAGCGGCCCCCCGAGATGTTCCCACTCGTTATGGACTCCTTTCGTTAGCCCAGTCTCGCTAGGATGGAACTGGCTATACCGCTGGCCCGGGCTTCATATACACCCTGCCTCTTAGCCAGCTATAGCATAATGGATGCTCCATCGATTGCAGCGCTAGTTAGGACTAGTATACCCGGACCGTCTCGTTACTTCTTTACTTGTTAACGAAAAAGAGGAAGTGCGTGGAAGAAGAGAAGAATTTTCTCTCTAACAGCATGGTTCGCGAGAATCGGTTGGCTATGGCTCCGTGGCCTATTATATTCTATGACCACTCGTAATAAAATAGCAGCATATTACTATTAGTTTATGGTTAGGGAAAACCGAAACGCCCTAACGCACGATCGCAACCTCGGCGAAAGACCCATACTTGGCATCGGCCTGGAGTATATCCTTTTGGCTGTCTCCCATCTTGTCAGAGTTTGGACCGTTCGGAAAATAAAACTTAGGGGAATCATCGCCCACGCGTGCGGCTGTTCTCTAGCTGCACAACATCTCGTTAGCCTGCCTACGCACGAGGGAGGCAGATACGATGGTGGACACGGCTTATATCGAAGAGTACGGTCCATTGGCCCTGGTTAGCGATACTCTAACTCTGCCTACGGGCCATCGAAATGGACTCATCGCCGTCGCCGTCTGCGGCATAGTGTCGTTTATCACGACATCCACGTTGTTTTTATTCCTGACGTATAAGTTAGTTACATGGCACTTACATAGCCCGAAGAGAACGGATGCCGACCATCAAACCCCTGCGAATGATTTATCGTTGGGTTTGGCGCAAAGGAATTATGGGTTGTCTAAGAAGGCCATTCCACAGGAAAACGAACAAGAACAGCGACGACAGAAGGAGGTGGGACGAGGACCGCCGAACCAATTTCTTATCCTCGTGTACAACTTATTTTTTGCTGACATGCACCAAGCCACCGCCTTCATGTTAAACATTCCGTGGATCCAGAGGAACGAGATTACCGTGGGAGTTCCGACTTGCTGGGCTCAGGGCTGGTTTGTGTCGACAGGAGATTTGTCCGCGAGCTGTTTCATATGTGCCATTGCTATTCATACATATCTCACTGTCGTGAGAGGGTACAAACCGCCACAGAGGGCATTGTATACTGCCATCGTCGGTTTATGGGCGTTTATTTATGTCATGGCCATTGCCGGCGTAGCTGCTACTAACGACGGGAAGGGAGTTGGTGGCTTTTACGTTCGAGCAGCAGCTTGGTGAGTAAGAGCATAAGTTGATGTCCCTTATGAGCCCCTCTTTTTCATCGTTGAGATTATGAATGACTGACATTGGCTGTAGGTGCTGGATCAACGTTAAATTCGAGTCGCTTCGACTTTGGCTTCACTATATCTGGATTTTTCTCTCCTTTCTTTTGACTAGTATCCTATATACGCTCATCTTCATCTTCCTCCACCAGAAAAAAGCCTTCTCTCAGCCGCTTTCGCATAGCCGTCCATCGGCATCGACCCGGTCGGACGCAAATAACACCTCTATTCAAACGAATCCTTCGGGCCATCATCCTGCCTTCCTTGTCTATCCAGTCATCTACGTGTTGTGTACGGCACCGTTAGCTTTGGGTCGCGTGGTGACTATGGCTGGAACGCAAGTGAGCATAGCTTATTTCTGTCTGGCTGGTGCTATGATAGCCTCCAATGGATGGCTGGACGTCTTATTATTCTCGACTACACGTCATTCTATCATCTTCAACGCACCTCTTGACTCCGAGGATACGGGTCTGGAGACATTTGTGTTCATGAGGACGCCGCACTGGAGGCAGTACGGTAATATGGTCTGGGTGCAGGGTGCGGCTCACGCTACCAACGGTGAAGACGGCCGACAACACAGAGGACGGAGGAGAGCAGTGTGGGGATTAGGTCGATTTGGGGAGATAGTAGGATGGACCGGGAGAGATGGTCGTTCAAAAAGTGGAAATAACCGTTGGATTGGAGGCCCGGGAAGCGGAAGCCAGGAATCCCTAAGGGGTAATACAAGGGCGGCAGAGACTGGAATCCAGATGGATACTGTGACGACGGTAGTCGTGGAGGTTGAACAAGAGCAAGGGAAAACGAGATCACGGGAACCTTCTGCCCACTCGATCGACAGTTCCGAGAAGGAGCTCGCACAAAGGGCGGGAAGCTTGCGTCTGTGAAATCAGGACGTTTTCTCCGATCCAATGAGTGCAAATAGCATCAACTATAATAAATACCGTTAAAATGTAAATATATTATGTTGCCCCTTTTATAACTTTAGTATACTATCGTGATGAGGTCCAGTGTGGATAGGTACCTATGTATTTGGTAATGTAAGTAAAGTACCTAGGTTACCTACCTACCTAGCTGCCTAGGTAGTTAATTAATGCATCTTCACAATGTGTTTGTGGGTTTCTACCTACATGTATATACGTCACATGACACATAAGCTCCTGCATGTGTTGTACGAAGGCTGGGGCCAAAAGTCTCGCACATGGTAACTGGTCAAAATTTGATCATCATATGTAATCGTCTTTATTTCTTACATATATTAATAACTACCTAGTTATGGGTATTAATTTAGTACTTCTTGCTAATCTGGGATCTTAATAGCGACGTTTCCACCAAAGTTCGGTGGCTTATTACTGAATTTATAGCGGCACCCCTCGTGACACATTGAATGAAACCTCTGAAAGCATCCAGCCTGGCCAGTTTTGTGCAGTACATATATTAGTGCACCCCGCTTAGAGTATATAATAGGTACCTACCTACCTATACATTCATATCGCAAATGCATAACATTAATGCGAAGGTACATAAAGTTTGTACATTACCCTATCAACCATTTTATCCGTAGGTAATTGTCTGTCTCGTTTTGTGTGGTCCTTCCGTAAGGATCTTGGTGAATCTAACAACCACGAATAGAAAGAGGAAGGACCGCTGCGAGATGACAGCGTACATATCCCAAGCCTAACCGCTTACGCCCAGGGCTCATCTCACCACATTGCATTCCGAAAAAGAAAGGAAAAAAAATCCTTCGTACGCATATATGAAAATATATTTCCAATCATATCCCCCCGACTCCGATACCGATCCTACTTACCTAGCCTTATTGATTTGGCAGCGTCTTGTCATCACATCGTATTATCCTTTTTTGGTTCTTATTTCGCCTTATTCATGTTTTGTTCAGCAATTCTAGCGGGGTAGAATAGATACTATTCTTCTATTACTTAGGTAGTCAGTTATACCTACTCTTACCTCTTCGCCCTCAGAGGTATCGACGGCGACGCTATTTTTCGATTTACCGTTCCGAACTGAAGCGAACTGAAGCGAACTTTGAACTGCATAATAACTACATAATCACGAGTAGTGGTTGTTAAATCCTTTAGTAACCACGATCGTACGACGACCGTAAGCCTATCTTGAACCGCTAGGACCCGTTAGATATCAAACACGGACGGATTTGAGTTGCCATTTTATCCTTCCGACCGGTCCGTCGACAATTAATTCCTTCAAATTCATCCCTCCGACTTAACATAGGGACGACTTCGCCATTTCGCGAGGCCGTGGATTTGTCGTTTGCCGTAAATTGATCATCTAACCATCTGATCTCCACTCGATACCGTTATTCTACAAAACGTCGTGTTACTATCTACATATCTATCCGCCTACTTGGAAGGCGGTCGATCGATTTTTTTTCTTCTCCCAGCGAGCTTCTTTTCATCCCTAATGTAATCCGACAACCTGCCCCATTCCTACCCAACAATTATCTTCGCTCTGGATACCCGCTATCGGCAATTACACGTTGACGTCTTCAACATGCTGCGACGGCCTCCTGGCGAGGGACGGCTCGTCGTTCAACAGCGCAAGGTCTTTCTCGCCTTAGCCGTCTTTCTTTTACCCTGGCTCCAGCTCGTCGATGCTCAGCAGCAGCAATCCCGACAGCAATCTCCCCGAGAACCAGCCTCCGTGGCTAATCTCCTAAACAATTATAACAATGATAATCTAGCTATAAACAAACGGCACGAGCCTTTTAGCGCCGAGAGGGTTGTAGACGACCTCGCCGCCGCTACGTCTTCCAAGGCGCGTAATCGCCAAGAGACTCCCGTTGTCAGCCGCCGAAACAGCGTTACAACCAAGAAGCAGCAACCCCGAAACGTACCTTTTCCTAACGATGCGAGCGCCCTCGCAACTTTGGCTCCGGCTCCGTCCGTTCGAGCACCAAATTCTCCGAGATATTTGCCCAGCCTGCTTGCCGGCACTGGGCTTTCCTCGCCGCAGACTGCGCGGAGTCTGGAGAAGTGGGAAGTGGAAGACTACATTCTTCTGGCGACCGTCGATGGGCATCTTTATGCTGTCAACCGCGAGTCCGGTGACGAGCGCTGGCATCTCCAAGTTGAGCAGCCTATCGTTGAAACTATTCATCACCGCCCGAATATCTCTTTAGCCGATGGACGGGAGGGTTACGATCATCATCCCCTCGATGACTATATTTGGGCTGTCGAGCCTACTCGTAATGGTGCCCTCTACGTTTGGACGCCTTCTGGCTTTGGTAGCGGCTTGATGAGTACGGGACTAACTATGAAGCAGTTAGTGGAAGAGTTTGGCTCGTATGCTGTTCAGAACCCGCCCGTAGTCTATACTGGCCACAAGAAAACGACCATGATCACTCTAGACGCAGCGACTGGTCGCGTTCTAAAATGGTTTGGACAGGGTGGCTCGCAAGTTGACCAGAGCGCTACTTGTTTTCCACCAAACGGGCGTTTCGTTGATTCGGACAGTGAAGAATGTAGTGATAGTGGCACCATCACCCTCAGCAGGACGGAATATACCGTTACGATACACCGGTCCGATGATGGTAGAGAAATCGCTACGCTTAAATATGCTGAATGGGGTCCAAATAATTTCGATAGTGACCTTCATCAGCAATATCGAGCGACACAGGACAACCGCTACTTTACTAGTCAGCATGACGGCAAAGTCTACGCGCTCGCCTATCCTGCCGGGGTCACCTCCTTCGCGCTTCAATTCTCTGTCCCCGTTGCGCGCGTATTCGATATCGCCAGGCCGGAAGATGCTCCACCGGGGAGCAACCCCGAACTGGTTTTACTCCCTCAGCCGGTTCCGCCCGCTCGAGACGAAGACTCGGCCCGCACCAGAAGCCATAGTGTCTTTCTAAACCACACCGAATCTGGTAGTTGGTATGCTATGTCTGGGTGGTCATATCCTCTGATTGTCGATGCTCCTGCAGCACAGCTTAATGGTAGAAACCGGTGGGACAGCGAGAACCCCTGGGACGCGATTGATACCACCTGGGCAAATAAGGTGTTGGTTGGTACCCATGTCTTAGGGAATGCCAGAACAGTCGCACAGTGGCCACCGACTATTCCTCCAAGCTTGCCTTCTTCTCCTTTCACGCCGGAATCTAGTGATGATGATAATGAATCAGCCATGCCGACTTCGTTGCCTAATACCCAGGCTGACCCTTCAGGCATTGTCGGTAGTATCACTGCTCTTCCCCAGTATGCCGCCGATAAGACAGTCGACTTCCTAATGAACCCAATCCTGTTTCCTTTTCTAATATATCTCTTATTCCGCTATTACAAGGACTTCGTCAGATGGTCCAGGCGCCGGGCCAAGCCAAGACAGTATCTTGATACTGTAACATATATGCCTTCCACGGATCCTACTATCGATTCGCCCCGAGAGGTAGTCAATGAAGTTATCCCAACGCCCGTAATAGAGGCGGATGAGAAACAACAGGAAGCATTAGTAAATGAAAAAGAGAGCGCCGAAAAGGCCGTGCCTGTTATATCTACCGTGGAGTTTGAAACAGCAGACGCGGATGACGGCCGTGAACAGCAACAAACCGAAGGCGAGTCTCCAGAGAAGAAGAAAAAGGCACATCGGGGTCGGAGAGGAGGTGTCAAACATCGTAAGGGGCCAAAGAAACAGCGTGACACTGTTGACAGTTCAGGAGAGAACGCCTCTCCTGATGCTGGAGAGGGAATTCCTGGCTTGCAGAACGTCGGTTTGCCATCCAAGCTCGAACCGAATGTCATGACCATGAATAACGATCCTGAGGATGTAAGCGGCCCGATCGTTAAGATAGGTGGTATCGAAGTAAACCAGGATGAACAGCTCGGTATGGGTAGCAACGGCACTATCGTTTTTGCCGGGAAATTCCACGGTCGTGACGTTGCCGTTAAGCGTATGCTTACTCAATTCTGGGACATTGCAACCAAGGAGACGCAGTTGTTACTCGAAAGTGATCACCATCCCAATGGTATGAGCATGATTATTCTTATTGATTTGACGTGTCTAAATAGTTGCTAATGTTCATCTAGTGATTCGATATTTCGCTATGTCGAAGAATGACAGCTTTCTGTATATTGCCTTGGAATTGTGCCAGGCTTCGCTCTCGGACATCATAGAGAAGCCTGCCATGTTTCAAGACCTGGCTCGTGCTGGCGAGATGGATCTACCCCGAGTCCTCTTACAGATTGCACACGGTCTAGGATTCCTCCATGACCTTCGCATTGTCCATCGCGACCTGAAGCCCCAAAACATTCTGGTAACTATGGGACGTGACGGTAGACCGCGACTTCTCGTATCGGACTTTGGGTTGTGTAAGAAGCTCGAAGGGGGTCAATCGTCCTTCGGTGCAACCACGGCCCACGCTGCTGGGACTTCGGGTTGGCGAGCACCTGAGCTGCTTCTCGACGATGACGCGCGCGAGTCTTCCACAATGTCCATGACCAGTACGCATAGTGACTCGAGCCAATTAGTCAGTGCTGATGTCATGCCCAATCGGCGTGCAACTCGCGCGATTGATATTTTCAGTCTTGGACTTGTGTTCTTTTACGTACTCACCAAAGGGCTACACCCTTTCGACTGTGGTGACCGCTACATGCGAGAAGTCAACATTCGCAAGGGCCAATTCAGTCTCAAACCTTTGGACGTGTTGGGCGATTTTGCACACGAGGCCAAAGCCCTAATCGAGACCATGCTTCGATCCGACCCTAGGGCCCGGCCGTCAGCTAAAGACGTCATGTCACATCCTTTCTTCTGGTCGGCGAAGGAACGGCTTGCGTTTCTGTGTGACGTGTCCGATCACTTTGAGCTTGAGCCTCGTGATCCACCATCCAAAGCCTTGATGGAGCTCGAATCATGTGCCCCCCAAGTGTGCCGTGGTGACTTTCTCAAGGTACTACCCAAGGAATTTGTGGAGAGCTTGGGTAGACAGCGTAAATACACCGGTTCGAGGCTTTTGGATCTACTGCGAGCGCTGAGAAACAAAAGGTTTCATTATGGGGATATGAGCGAACCACTAAAGAAGATGGTAGGGCCTTTGCCGGATGGATATCTGAGCTTCTGGACTCGGAGGTTTCCAAATTTATTAATCGTGTGCTGCACGGTCATATATAAATTGAACCTCGAAGAGCTCGATACATTCAAGGAATATTTCAAACCGAGAATACCTCTATAATATTAGTTACCTGGGTACCTGGATATGCACTCGTTTACAATTCGAAGCAACTTGCGTTTTATTGTAAAGGCCTTAGATACTTCCAGCTACCTACATGGATGGAAATTATATGGAAATTACCTTCAAGTACCAAATAGCACGTGAGCAGCATTTGAACTCAGTTGGGCTTATAGACATCTTAAAATTAGGAATTCAATAACTACCTACCTATGCATATTATGAACGTGTATCTATCTGCCTCTATCGTTGGCATTCGAATGACAATCACAGTACCCAACATTTTCATATATATAATCAACAATCATCAACGCATTTATGATCCATATAGATTTGGGCAGTTACCTATATACTATGTATCTGCCTAGGTTAAGTATTTACATCTGAATTTGGGAATGACCCAATATGACCTATCGTTCTCCAAAAGCCACACGCAATCGGAAGTAAGATCCTTGCTTCAATATATTTTATTATGTACATTCTAACACTGTGCAGCCAATTACCTAACTACTTAACGTGATAACCTATCTGCAAAGCTATGACATTGATACATTAGTACGTGTAAGAGGTAGGTAGGTACCTAGTATTAGTATACAGGATCCGTATAGAAGATGTACCTACGTATGGAATAGGTACCTACGTATGGATAGGTATGTTTGTAGGTACCTAGGTAAATACATATATATATATATGTAATTAAAGCTCCAGTAACTTGGAACTTAATTACCTAACCTTAGGTTACTCCCTTTCTAATAATTCTACGTACATGTTATTTTCTTTCGGGCACCTATTTGGATGCGATGAACTGCCAACCCACGGATGACGACGAAGAGCGCGTCAATTCCCTTCGTTAACTTCTATTGCATTAAGTATTTATTATTTGAATCGGTACGTAGCATACAGCCAGTTTCCTTGTACCTTGCGTTGATAGAAATCGGTTTCTTTGGCCGCTGTACGTGCAAATCAAGGACCAAAACTGCACAGCAATAACGGCGTGGCTTATAACGAGAAGCCGACGTGAATTTATACTTATATCTTGGATTTGATACACCTTATGACATATGTACCTCTTTACCAACTTTCAATCTGTTAATTGTTGTCGTTCTTCCTTTTTCATTCTATTTCTTTTATTTTATTTTATGGCTATGGCTCTTATGATTCTACGTATATCGGTATAAGTTAAGTAACCTGCTTGTTTTGGATGGCCTATTGTTAACTCGCGTTTGTAATGGTTGACAATCTTTGCATATTAAGCTTCAAGATTACCAATATTAACATTGCGTGAACAATATTGCCATCTTACTCCCTTGCCCTAGGGCCGACCACCTTGACGTTTTCGGATATTTATTCAACTCTTTAGAAGACATCATCCCATCTTATACCTACTAACATCTACCTTGCCAGATCCCATGCTACTTCATAAAGCTCCTCGCGACTACCACTGGTCCTCAGTACGCCTATGTGATATTATCCCTTTATCATGTCTTCTCACTTCAAGGTAGAACCGTCTAGGGTGTCCAAACTGGAATACGCCACTTCTGCTTCACCTGCTCTAGTTAAATCAAGGACTCCTGCACAAAAACACAAAGGGAAAGATCCTTATATGCTTCATTCCGAGCCTCAACCAGCCGTTAAGGACTTAAATAGGTTTCGTTCTAAGTCGGACGTAACTCCCAAAAGTTTGTCCTGGTTTTCAAAACCTAGCTCTTCCAAGAAAACAAATAGCTATGTACTCACAGAAGCTACGAAATCACCTTATCCGCCTAGTCCAAAAGTACATATACGGGGCAATAATCACACATCAAAACCAAGTAGCAATGGGCTGAGTGAAAAAACGAAGGTTTTGTGTAGTGCGATAGGTGGTCATAAGCAAGCGCCGCACGGGGGCCGAGGAGATCCATACGATATCATCTCTGATAGCGAAGGAGATGACCACAAAGTAAACGCACATATGTCTACTCCTTCTTTCAATAAGCTCGTGTCATCTTCTATGGATGTGAGAACGGGCATGATGACCCCTTTAAGGAATCCCAAGATACCACCATCGTCCCTGGGACAAACTGCCATGAAATCATCTCCAATTATAAGCTCTCCCCGAAAAGCTCATGTCTCAGAACGTCCTGAACGTCCTCAGCGCCCCCAGCGGCGCACACCGACACCAGTCCCTCTGAAGAATGAAGTCATAGTGCTTGACTCATCGAGTAGCGAAGGCGCGGGTACCTTTATCACGCCAAAGAAGCGGAGCAATGCCAAACGAAGGCCAAGTACTGGCCCTTCAACCCCGGGACGGATCCTCGAGAACTCGGTCCAAGTTTCGGCCAGTCATTCCTCCAAAGGAAAGATGGCTTCACCCTCCTCAGGCTCTTCCCAACGTATCACGAAGAAGATCCCGGCTGGCACTGAGGTCATATCAATAAATAGTTCGTCTGAATCTGACAGAGAACAAAATGAAAAGGTGGCAACGCCCGTACGCTCACCTTCCAAAGCTTTCGAAAAGCACTCCCGCCATTCAGTTGCCAACCACCCAAGAATTATCAAGGAAGCTAAAGATCCGATGCGTGTGTCAGCCGGATCAACACGGTCTGGCAAGAAAGAGGTACGGGGTAGTATCGTGCCCCGAGAAAACATCTCTAACGATATGTACAAGCAGCGCGCATTCTCTCCTGAATCCAAGGAACGTAATAACAAATCCGCCAGCAGCTCAATCCAAAGTTTACAGCCGCCGTTTCACGAACGAGCTTCTACAGTTAATGAAAGGCATGCGACTCTTGCACGGCACATAAACCCAAAAGAAATAAGGAAGTCTAATCCAGTAACATCTTCCAAATGTCGGGATTCCAGTATCAGTCACAATGATCTAGCGAGTACCTCCACGTTAGGACGAAAAGCTCCACACGATAAACTCAGGGGCTCCTCGGGGAAAGTCGATACCATACTCGACGCGTCTCTCAAGGAATCTAGATACTACTATGACAGACGTCAATCTACGCCCAATAATGAAGAACGCCCATGTAAAAAACCGAATAGTGAGCGAGATTCCCCCAATCTAGTCAAAGCCACAGATTTGTCGAGACCTGTAAGAGATACTGCATCCTCATCAGGTGTTATGCGAAAACCGCGTGATAGATGCGATCCCAAGTCGACGACTACCTTCAATCCAATCAAGCCAACACCTAGTGCCCAAATACAGGGACCGACTGCTATATCTACTAGATCTAGCCCTAGTTTGAAGCGCACACGGACCGTCTCTGATGCCACTAATATAGATTCGAATGGATCTCAGAAAGGGGCCATTAGGGCGTCAATCGAGAACGACATGCGTAAGGAGGCTGATACCATAACGCAGTCAGTTGAATTTGATAGGAAGCCGTGGTGGAACCCACAAGCGTGGATTGAAAGATACGAAACAGGATTTGTGATTGATTTCAAGGTTCGTGGTAGGCTCTGGCTCGGCATAGGTCCATTCAAGGGTTGGATATCTGATGGTCCCGGAAAGGGTACTTATATGCCCGGTTATGAGCCGCCAGATGACACGACGATTGCTAAGGCGGAAAAAACAGCAGTCTTGAGGTATAATCTGCGTGTCTACGAACCGGAGCCAGAGGATTGCGAACAGTGCGAAAGGGATAACTCCTCGGGTACGAACAAGTCAGACGAGGATAAAGGTAGTGGTACTCAACTATCCCCAGGCGCTAACAAGGACACGGGGACAATAACCAGCCCAAAGCGCCCAATCGTCAACCAGGAAGAGAAGAAACCCCATTTCAAAGCATCTGTCTCGTATCCAGAGCGGAACGCGCTATTGGACCAGATGACACCACCAGACGAGGCCAAGGCAATAGAACGAGCAGAACGTAGAGAAAGGACAGAGCAGTATGTACTTACCGGATCCAATCCCAGTGGAGGAGGCACCAGCCCCCAGATCATTGATGCCAACGGTCCAATAAACAGTAGAACACGAGGGAAACTTCCCGCCTACATTATATCAAGGACAGATCCCGAAAGGGGCACTTCGTCACCATCCATGGTATCCGAAACCACATCCACTCTCATTGCTCAACAGTTGATGGACGACTGCGCGCAGGTGGTGGATCGAGGATTAGCAGGCTCAAGATTAGCGAATCGACATGCTAGGGACATATCCTCGACACAATGCGACGACAAACAAACCGGCCCTACCGAAGATAGTACCGGTAGCGGTGAGTCAAGTCCTCATATTCCTACCCCGCTGCCTCGTGAGACATTGCTGCTGCCTTCGGGGCCAGAAAGCGACGAGGATACGCCAAGCGATGTTGAAACTACAGCTGAATGGATTATTCCACCTAATACCTCAACCGAGACCAACATAGCGGTCGTACTGCCATTTATGTCGGCAGAGGAGCGCACAGAGTACGAAGTGGTCTCCCCGGCCTCGACCAGTAGTACTTCCCTACCATCTTTTGAGGAAATCAACAAGGCCACTCCAAGTATAAGCTTCGAGCCAGACGAATCGGGAGAAGAGACGCTGAATTACGTACTGCGTCAGTCGCCCACATGGCTTCACAACGTCACAGAAGTTACCGAGCCTAGAGAAACAATTCGTACGACGAGGCCATTGTCCGAGCTGCGAGGTGAATCATGCCTAAACAAGCTACCGCCGATGGACAATGGCGGTTTACGAGACCATACCAAGCATCGCAGTCACCAGCCTTCTAGCCAACCTTTTCCGGAAAGCATCAAGGGAGAACAAAAACGAAAAGCTCATCCCGCCACGTCTTCCCCAGCCAGCGAACCGCCCGCGAGCAAGAAGCAAAAAACAGACGACTCCCCAGCCGCGGGAAAGAAGAGGAGGTTCAGACCTAATCAGAAGCAACGCCGGCGAATGAAACGCCGGCGAGAGGCACAGGAGCAGCAGCAGAGCAGCAGCAGAGCAGCGAGTCGACGCAGATGATTACCGGTTGACCTGGGACCATTACGCCCTGGGATGCACCGGTTTGTAGAAGGGTAGGCGGGTTGAGTATGTGTTGCGAAGCATTGTTCAACACGCGTAGTGTAGGCTCATGTTAGCTGATGTTTCTTTATATTTGACGATCACGAGGGGAAGTTGAGTTGGACTTGACTCTCGCTTTGTATGGACTTGCCTACGGTTAGTTCCTTGTAGCATTGACTACCTAGGTATCCGAGGGAGAGTGTATTAGCGTATCAGAGTAAAGGATAATTCGAGAGGGTGAGATATGTAGGTAGTCAGCTAATATAGCGGGTTATGTTGGTGCATTTTATGTTTTCTGATATGCTTTACCTTGTTATATTTACATAAGTATGTAGGCAAGTAAGTATGTAGGCAAGTATGTACCTAGGTATGCCGTCTTATAGAGGTTAGGTACCCAGGTACATATTTGTATGCCTGTAAGTTCGGCACTTCGCACTTGGCGTGTTCAAGTTTAGAATGTGGGGAAATGTTCTTTAACCCATCAACGGTGATTTGCGAGTCTCTGGTATTGTTACGCCCGGCTAACGTCGATTCAGCATGTTCGGAGGGCGGATCAGCCGGAATCGACTCCTCATATACATACCTATACATATACCTACACCTACACCTACACCTACATAAAACTGCCCAGTTGCTCTTTACTCTGATAAGTCTCGCGGGAACCAAACGAAAAAAACAAGGCTAATCACCATGTTACTCATCAAATGATTGAAGCTGTTTATTATTCAATGCAATGGCATTCATCATGGCTGGCTTTCTAAATCTATTTCTTTTATTTCATTCCATATCCCTAATTCAGACGAACACTTCGTCAACGCCAATTTTTGTATTCTTTTTCATGGCAGATAAGGCATCATGGACTCGCTTAAAACTGCACCGCTGCTAGTCGCAATGAATACCAGTTCAAGACCAATTGATGGCCTACGGTTTTCCAAATTAAGCCCTGCGTTGTTCGATGCGTAACCCCTTGCTGTTCAACCCTATCCGACCTCTATATAGAGATCACCACAACGGTAAAGCGCCCAACATGCCGCATTCGTCATCAACGCGCAGTCCGCATGTATTTTACCCTTCACCACCAATTTCTTAAGGG
This sequence comes from Daldinia sp. FL1419, assembly GCA_025201765.1. NCBI lineage: Eukaryota > Fungi > Ascomycota > Sordariomycetes > Xylariales > Hypoxylaceae > Daldinia > Daldinia sp. FL1419. Next base: position 422,737 of record MU623350.1, read on the forward strand.
GCGCTCATCTTCATCGGCTTGGCACCCAAGCCATTGGAGTTTCTAAAGAATAGAACACCCTTCCCTTCGCCCTTGGCACCCTCGCTGGGCTCAACCCACTGACACATCCTGGCGCTGCGCCACATAGCCTTAATAAAACCGATTGAACCATCCTTGGTATCCGACCGATAGTGGCGACCCATCACCTTCTTGATAGCTTCGCTAGCTTCGTCGGCGTTGTAAAATGGGATGGTGGAAACGTAGTGGTGCAGAACGTGGGTCTCGATGATGCCGTGCATCAGTGTTCGACCGATGAATCCAAACTCACGATCAATCGTGGCGGCGGCACCACGGACATAGTTCCACGACTCGGGCTTGTAGTGAGGCAAGGAGGGGTCGGTGTGCTGTAAGAAGGTAATGGCGACTGCATTGAAGTCAGTAAACGGTCACGTAGGAATCATCGTACGTGGGCAATATTGACTTACCTAGCCAATGGTGGACCCAAAGGTACGGCACAAAGTACCATACAAATATATTTCCCCAACCAAACTTGTTGCCAAGTGCGACCAAGGCCGAGATGGTGATGGCTAAGCCCAGATCACTCAGGACAATTAATTTGGCATCCTTGGCCTCGAAAAGAGGGCTAGATGGGTTGAAGTGGTTGACACCACCAAGGAAGCCATTCTTCTTGCCCTTTCCACGTCCCTCGCTTTGGCGCTCGTGGAAGTTGTGTCCGGTGACGTTGGTGAAGAGGTAGTTTGGCCATCCGATGAGCTGCTGGCCGACGAGGTTAAGAAGGGTCACGATAGGAGTCTCTTCGCCGAGTTCAGCCAGTTCATGAACAAACTTGCCCAAGCGGCTAGCCTTCTCTTCGCGGGTTTTGGGAACGAAGACCATATCGCGCTCGATATGGCCGGTTGCCTTATGATGCTTGCCATGTGAAATCTTCCAGCTAAAGTACGGAACCAATAGAGAAGAGTGCAAGACCCAGCCAACGGTATCGTTCAAAACTTTAGAGGTGCTAAAAGATTGGTGACCACACTCGTGTGCCAACACCCAGATACCTGTGCCAGAGAGACCTTGGAGGAAGGTATACAAGCCCCACAAGGCGTAACGACCTGGGACGCTCGGTACGTTTTCTGGCGTAACATAGGTGTGAAAGAGGTAGAAGGTGATTGCCAATTGGGCAATATCTCGGAAAACATAGTAGAAACCCTTGACGGCAGATCGCTCAAAGCAATGCTTGGGGATCGCGTCTCGAATATCCTTGATAGTGTAGTCAGGGATTTCGAAATCGTTTCCGTACGTATCGACCAGTTTACCGTGAGAAGCGCTGCTAGGTTCGAGGGAGGACATGGAGGAGAGGGAGGTAGAAGACGCCGAGGGTCGAGGAGAGTCGACTGGGGACCCTATGGCAGTGGATGGCGACGAAACATCCGTGTCTGCGGTGGTGGACGTGATAGTCCGCCTAAGGGCAGGATTCTGGCGTGGAACGCCAGTAGCAACTGAGGAGGCCATGGTGAACCGGAATAGATATTTACTCCCAGTACTTAATCACAGGAACCTTTGTGTTGTTGGTGGGTGATATGACAATCCAATGTTGGTATGGAAGACAAAACCGAGGAGGGAAAGGAGGATAAATCGTCAACGATTTCCACACTTCTCCTCGCAACCGTACTACTCTTTTAAGAGCAGCTTGTCAGATCTAAGTTGCCCGTTCGCCTAGGGTCAACGACAAATCGAGAATTCGCGGTAGCACAGCACCGGGATAATCCACCAAGTAGAAAATGTCGATTAGAAGGACAAATTGATAAGGAGGGAAAACTAGTAGCGGTTTCGGTTTATATCCCTAAAAGATGGGAGTAGCTAGATGGTCGGGATTTGCCTCTTGTCTTCAAGGTTGAGGACTAGTCACCCTGTGTACTACCTAGGGTAGTTAAAGTAATGGTACCTAAAACTTATGGAGAAGACGAACAAAGGACGAAGAAGAAAAAAAAAAAAAAAAAAGTCAAATCGCTTAAGTCGTTACCCTCGATGTAAATGTTCCCACTGGAAATATACCTTAGTAGGTAATGTACGTACACCCGACGTAGCATGTACGTACCTGCCTCCCTCAAGAGAGCAGAGAAAAAAAAAAAAAAAAAAAAGGGACGGCATAAGCTACAGAAGTACCGAAGTAACTTAAACCTTGCATTACACGTGTATCATACATGGGTTCCTTCCTAATAAATTTCTCCAAATATTCCTCTGCTTGCACCGCTATGTAACTAAGTGTACTCGCGATACTATATAGGTATTTTCTATATAAATATATTTAGATATATCATTTATTACATCGCCTTACACTATGTATTCCCATCAACAATTTGACACTCCTTTAGGTACGGAAGATTCGTCATATTCAGGGTCTTGTGCTGGATACCTTACTTCTACTTTTGTATGTATGTAGGTCTAGGTATTTGGGTACATGAATGTCACCCCACCGCGTGTAGAAAAATACCTTATGTGGGTACCTATTGACGTTCAAATTTCCATGTGCAAAGGTACGTACCCATTATAAGATGATGCATTATGTGCATGTAAGCATGTAGTACATACCGTCAGATAAAACCGTATATGCGGATTTGCCGATGGACAAGAATGTTTCTTTTCTTTTTCACCGCCTTTCAGTCTTGCTAGGTAATGTATTAGCAGCAGCAGCAGGCAGGGCTAGACCCGACATCACGCGAAGATCATACACCTGGGAATGTTTCTCACGTCTCATATTGTGGGTTGTATTTTCTAATACCTAGTGTATGCTGCATGTCTAACTACCTAGGTATTTGACACGCATATTGGGACTTTCCGAGGAGTAGAAGGCTAGCTGGATCCCAATATCAACCTATCACAACGTTCGGATTCACACCTATATCTTGGGTTACGCAACTGACTTACACATTACTTCTCCCATCAAAGCTAGACTAAGTCCCAATTCAGAAAACTACCTGGGCATGCGTCCTCGCCGTCATCGTGGCGGCGTGGTCATTATTACAATCGTGTGTCATGGGATAATATAAACAATATATGACCAAAGCTGTCGTTCAACCAACCCAAACCACCCGTTCTGTAAGACGAAAAAAGCTCAACATAGACAGTACTCAAGCAGCATGCTATGCGAATATGCTCCAACGTACCGCTGGAGCTCGGGGGGGAGGGAGCAAATGGGCTCGTGACAAGTGGCGAAAGAAGCTTGATACGTATATTTTATCTTGCTTGAATCTTGCTTGTCGGATAAGAGCATCTCACATACACACATTTCACAACGACCTGAATAGCCGTTCCTATTTTCCGGAACTGTCCTAAGTAAAAGTACATTACAAAGTACCTAATAAGTGCGCAAGACTTGCCCGCAAGGGTCAACGCTCTTCAGGTAAAGAAAGAGTTATGGATATGCGCGTATTCATGATGTATGATATACATGATATATGATATACAATACCTACTAATTGGACCCCTTGTACCTAGGTAATGTTAGTTAACGGGCCCCCTGGAAATACTTTGTTGAGATCCTGAAGCATATCTTTAAAGTTGCCCCAAGATGTTGTTGTAATTGTGATTTTAAGGTATTTTCTAGTATAAAACCTTAGTTAGTAAAATAGATCAGATGTTTTAAGAGGCGTTGTCCTATTCAGATTTCGAAGCCCCGATCTTGTATCGTGCACGGCTGAGAAACTAATACTAATACAGGGGGTGTATTGTACAACATGTATCTATTATTGCATACGTCTACCAGTATACTTCCAACCTTTTCACATACCCCCTGATTTTCCCTTGTCCCCGAATCGTGGAACACAGGGTTCATTCAGGGGACAGGGGATGGGGGAGAGATGGGGGATGGGTGGATACCCGATCAAGAATCAAGACGGTTCTAATTCGAGGCAAATTGGAAGTTTTCTCCGCTTTCTCGGGGCCTTGTCCAAAACTTTTTTTCTGTTGGGGATCGCCTAGGATCTTGTCCTACCAAAGTGATCAATTGTTGAGAAATGCAGATCCTTGTAACCTTAACCCACCTTTTCCTTTTTTATTCCTCTCTCTCCTTGTTACTTTTGTACAAGCCCAGCCCTGAAAATATCCTGCCAATCGGCTTCTCCACGTGCGGCGGCAATCCGTCGTCGCTAATCTCAGCAGTTGTATTGTGCTGGGAAGGCAATAGGTATCCATACCTACCTACATATAAGGTACCAAATAAGCCTCATGCTAACGCATCGCAATCTACATAGTAGGTCTTCGAGAAGAGAGGGAAAAAGAAGAAATCCTACGAGAACGAATATTCGATACATTACCTAACCTGGGTAAGTAGGCAGGTAGGGTAGCGTACACATATCCACCACCGTACGCTGACTTGCAGACTTGTTGGAATGCTCAAGATCAGCTTGCCATATGTGAGCATACCCTTCATCCTTACTCGCTATTTTTGGTGGCTCCTTACCCAATTCGGGTATGTACTCGAGGCTACGTCACAAAATCGAGCAACTAACTTGACAGCGTTCGGGTTGACGCCTATCCTATTCGCCAGCAAGCTTGAAAGAAACCTTATTTCATGTGCTTCATGCTTAATACGTAAGTGCATGTGCAGTTCTTCCGAGGTTATTGTTCCTTTTCATCTCGCATGTGAGACATACGTTTGGCCCCGCACGACTCGATATGGCTTCACATATGCTCATTCCATTACCGTCCCTTTGAGGCGATATCTAGATAGCATAGGAGGTATCAAGTGTGGTATTCAAATCGAATCGCCCAGTACAGAAAATGGCAATCTATCACTGCCTACTATATATATACCATACCACCTACCATACCACCTGCCATACATCCCAATATATAATTACATACAGGCCTACCTAGCCTACATGCGGGGACTTAGATGCAAGGCAAGCATGTAAGGCACTTTTCAATAGACGGGTACATATACCCGATATACGTACCAACTCACGCAACGTAAACCCCCTGAATCATGTTCCATAATAACCAGATCAAAACCCAGCAGTTTTGTTAACCAGTAGTTAGTTAATGTGAAATCAACTTCTCTTCTCCATCTCCCTGACAATCTCTTCTATCTGTGAATACTTCCGCCATAGTGTGTCCAATTTATTATCGTCGCTAAAATTGTCGAAATCCACCGTGTCCGTCGTCTTTTCCCGCGCGCTCCTCTTGACGACGCGCCCCTTTTCTCGGGGCCGCTCCGATCTCTGCCTGGCCATCCTCTTTCTCTGCCTCTGACCTGGTCTCTTTTTGGATTTTGCCGGCGTGGCGAGGGACGCTGATGGCTTAGAGGTGCGGGTATCTTTGTCGGTCTTGGACGGCCTAGCGGCTGAGGGGGGGTAATCATCTTTTGTATGGCGTCTGCTCGTCACGCCCTTGCTACTTTCTGCGAAGTTGTTGGATAGCCGGAGCTCCGTGCCGTGCAAACAATCGTCTCGGGAAGTCGAGGCTGTACCAGAGGCCGAGCCAGAACCTGATTTACTTGGACCGGCGAGGTTACGCATCTCGGATGCGCGTCCCAGGCTTGACCGCTTCTGCTTTTTTGCTGGGCGAGTGTCGCTGGTTGAGATTGAAGTTGTCTTTCCGGATCCTTGCGGAGTGGTGTTTCTAAGGTAACTCGTTCCCGAGCCGTCAGGAAACCTCGAAAGTGATTTAGCTCTAAGCCAAGATGCTGGTGTAGATGCGCGTTGGGACTCGCTTCTTGGACGCTTCCTCGATCCAGAGTTAGACGGTGCATCAACACTACCCGCGTCGGCTTGTAAGTTCTGAATATCCGTGTTTATACGCTCTTGTTCCTTGGCAATGGCCTTCGGAGGGCATGATTGCGTATCCGTTTGTTTGTGGGCACTGTTAGGCGTTTGCAGGTCTGAACGCACCGTTGGGGCATCATTTATAGGTATAGCTCCAGTAGGAGCAGACGTCTGGGGTCCTTGAGAAGTAGATTGGTCTCCAGAACGTTGGGTTTCCTTCGCAGATCTCCTTCTAAACAACTCCTCTACATCAGGCAGACTCTCATCGTCAGAAATATCGTAATTTTGTGTCAATGAGATAGGCCGCGGTGATAACGTGCCGGAATATGTCACACCATCGTTGTGGTAAAATCCAGCAGTACGACTAGCCCAAGGACGGCCGTGGGCCCTCCTAGAAGGACTACTTCGAGCCTTCGCGGCTGGGTTGTGCTCTAGAGGCTTCTTGCCGTAGAATCTCATGGGGGTAATCCTGTTGCGGGCGCGAGGTTTCTGTGATTTAGGATTGGGTTTTCTTGGTGGCGAACCAGGACGTGAGATTTCCACTGATTTTGAAGGCGTTTGTGTCTTCGTAGCCTTATCCGCGAAAGGGTTCTTTGATATCTTCGGCGTGTCAGTTCTCCTTGATGTCAACCCCTGTAACGTAGGGTTTAGTTGATATGCTCGGTCTGGCATACTCTGTCGGGGCTGTTGTACGGAAGAATCCACTCTACTAGCCTCCGGTGGTGTATCGGCTTGCCTGTTTGCTCCCGTGGGGATATATGGAGACTTTTCCGATCTTGGTTCTGCTTCGTTTCTGTTCGTTAGGGTGTATGCTTCACGGGTTTGGAGCGCCGGGGTTGACGCACCGCTTCGCCCCGCCTTCCGTGTGCTGACTCTCTCTACGTCCTCCTCGACGCCAGAAGTTATGTCGATATCCTCAGAGGGGGTCTCTGGGATTTCCAGTTCAACATTAGTAGCGTCACTCCTTCTAGTAATCGGCGTCGATGTTTGGTGACGAACGATGACGCGTTGGTCGATATTGAGAAGGCTCCGACGGGCCACCTCTAGCCGTATTTCTTCGTGGGACATACCATGAAACGCGGGATGATACACGACATCTTTGCGAGACACAGATATTGTCTTCCCAAGACGAAACTTGGATGGCACTATCCGTCCTTGAATATTCCGACTGCGCAGCCGAAGGTTCATTATGCCAATGGTACTTATCGTAGCGGATACGCTCTGTCGATAGTCTTGCTCGGCCGTGACATTCACGCCTGCTAATAGTAATTGCCGGGAGTGCCACCCAATCAATACACTCTCTCCTGCCGAGTAAGTGCCAGGCTTAAGACGTTGTGACTTTGCGGAACTAGGGCTGGCGTTATTGTGAATATCATTGTGCTCAGTTTGCCCTTGCTCGGATCTTGGCGTTTCGACAACAGGTATAGCACCAGAAATATGTTTCCCTTTATCTTAAATTCGATTAAAATATGAAATACCGTAGGTAATTGAAGGTGTCTTTACTCACTCTTTGATTGTGGCCTTGGGGGGTTACCTATGTGTGCCTCTTGCGGGTGTGGAGATGTTTGTGGTGAAGATACCTGCTGCTGACTGGTACTTCGCTGTGCTAATTCAAGGACAGATACATTCTTGCCCTTTGCACCTCTGCTTGCCTTAAGCACATCGATAAAGTCCTTTCCTAGCTCCTTAAGTCTTTCCCCCGCGCGCTGAGGAAGACTCGGAGACTCGGGCGTTACCAAAACTCTTTGATCGGGTTGTGTTGGTGCTAAGTCTTTCGTCGAGTCTTCCGGTGCTGGAGATATAGTAGGTTGGATATGTGTCTCGATCGATTGCAATACCGGCTCGTCTTTCCCCGTATCGAGCATAGGATCACTATCCAGCTCATCATCTGTAGAGTACGATTCGTCCTCGTCAGAGCATATAGAGAAGTCTCGGCCTTTTGAAGATCGCTCCACGGCGCGAATTCGCTTCTGGATGGCCTTCCAAAGCGGATAGGATAACGTCAATACTCCAAGCTCCTGGGGTAGTTCGGTCCCGTCTATCCTATTGCGGAATATCTTCTTGAGCTTCTTCTCTCCTATCGTTTCGCGTATGCCTTGATGGGCGTTGGCGATTCTGATTATCATATCTCGACACTTCCAAATGCGCACCCACTTGTCGATCCATGTGTCAAGATTCGTCATCCTAGAGCGTCTTTGTGGCGGTATGGTGCCCTTCGTATGCCTGCGCCGACTCCTACACATTGAATTATTGGCCGTCTTAACTTGGGTATATTTCTTGAAGACTCCTGCACGGACAGTACTGGAAAACTCCTCCATTATTGACGTCCAGACATCCTTCTCAGGGTGCTTCCCCATTGTTGAGCAACGAAGCAGCCTCGGTCCATGCTTGCAGCTTATCTTAAGAAGCTTTAACTTCTCAAGCAGGGAGAGTTGCTTATTGCTATCAGATACCTCTGGCTCAGCCATCGTTTAGCTCTTAGTAGGTATCGACGAAAGCTGCGAGCAAGTGGCGTCGTTGAGCTCCGAGACGATTATATGGCCGGGATAGGCCTACGTATCTGACACACACACTTAAGTTAGCATGATATACATGAGCTACAAATTGATCATTACTATTGGTCATGGAGTCCAGTATTCAAGCATACCACTCTAGACTGCTTTTGGTCGGGAATATTATCGGTGGCGTACTATAAAGACGGGAACGATATACGATAGTGTAGCGTTGGTGAAGGCTATCAACCTCCGGCAAGCAATTTGAGTTGTTCTTTTTGATGATGAATGAGTTGCTTATAGTTTAAGGTCTCAATATGATATTTCTCATGATAAACCTAGAGGGCTTTGTGAGATGACAGACGAGAAATCAATCTAGAAAAGAACCCTAGTGATAGGGGGAGGGGATCTCTGTCACGAGTCTCGGGTCTTGGTTTGAAGGTAACAGAGTTGATATCGTGGTCCAATTTAGTTCTAAGAATTATCTCGTATAACTTAGGTTGACTACTGATGATTCCATTCAAGGAGCTCCCAGAGCTTCATATACTTGAATCATCAGTATGTGCTCCTGTGCTCCTCAGGGGGGCAGGGGAGCGAGCCTCAGGGTAATCAGGTGGCCTCACGTGACCCCTTCCTGGTCTTGGTCCGAGCTTCTCCTCCGTGGAGCTCTTCCCTGCTTACTTCGTAACAATCTCTACCTACCTCTCTAAACCCTCTCCTGTCATGGGAAAAAACTCGTCAACTTGACTAAAACCGTTGCGTATCATTCGCTTAATCCAGAAGTATCTATGTGGAATACTCAATCCTAGTTATCCAGTCATCGGTTACAACTCAGAAGGAATAAGAAACAATACAAAGGTAATATAGAGCAATATTCAAGGATGTAGTGCTAGGGGGTGTGTAAAAAGCAAAAGTTGACAATGGCCCATCCAATAGGCCTGGTTTCCCGGGTAGCAGCTCTAACAAGACTCATTTCCTCCGTACAAGGTTCAGATAGGTGGATGACGGAATGTAGGACTATATATTTTATGAGAAATGACTAAAGTATTGGAGAACGCATTGACAGCCTTGCTTAGATACAAGTTAGAGCGGTGTGTAGCAAAGTGTATTATACATATCAAAGCTAAGTAACAGAGACATAAGATGGTTGAATGCAGCAATTATCCGTGCCCCTTAACTGGGGCTCCCGGGTAGCAATGTTAAACAACATAGTTTTGGTTCGCTCACGGAACTTGCCTACTGCCCAAATGCTGGGTCGTTGCCACTTTCTATAAGAATTAGAACCCCCGTTTACCCATTATTAAATGGTGTATTGGCAGAGAATGTATTAACGTTTCAGGAGTTAGGAAAATCAGCTTGTCAGCACACCCATAAGGGGCAAAGTCTAGGCCGCGTATAAACTACGCACTGGGCACTTACAGTATCATGCTCGAGAGGTACCCAGACCTAAGTATCTTTATATGCAGGCCAAATTATTCGTAGGGGCCCAAACATAAATCCCATGTGCTCGTACAAATGATAAATATTTATTCGGATCTATCCCTACATTTATGTTGGTAGCCATAATGGCGAATTTGAATATGAGAAGTTTCGATGGAGCAAGTTTATATCAATAAAGAGGATAACTCACGGACGGCAATTTTAAAGAGCTCATAAGTAATAATGAGAATTAATGCAGGTATATTACTAGAAATAATTAAGATCAACTATATCCTTTCACCGAGGCTGGTAGATGGTAGTTGCGCGCGCGCGCTGAGGTATTACTCTAGGGATGCTTGACAAGCTACCTAGTAAGGCAAGTAAGCAAGTAAACAAGCAAACATTCGATAAGCTAATAGCAATTACACTGTCCGAATCCAACAGGGTGCTGATATCGGTCTCAGGGCTGGGGATCATTACAGGGGAATACCTACAATATACCTAGGTAGGTACCTAGGTAGGCATGTATGCATCTTCGGACCAACCCCGAACAAGATCGCTGCATCTACAGCACTTAAAGAGGTTTGCAATTCTCACGTATATTAAAGCTCGAGCCTCGAGTATAGTTATCAAGCCGTTAGTCTAGAGCACCACGCTACACTTCATTACGATGGGTATTTTCGTTAACTATGCTATAGACTAGAATCCTTTTATGCCCTTATATGCGTGGTTTACCCGTTTAGTGCCTTTCTCTCCTCCGTGGTGCTGCGCGGATTATATCGTCTACTCTAAGAAGTAACTATCAACGCGTTAGTATTCATGTTACACCGAAAATAAGGACCGTTCGAAGGGAGACTTACCTCTGCGGCTTCACTGGCTGACGAGACAACCGCTTTCTTCAATTTGTAGCTCTCAATTACACCGAGATCTCGCATGTCTGCTATTCCACCGCCGGGAGTTGTTAGATCCAGACCATATGTTGACATACCATCGTATATGGCTTTTCGCAATCTTGCGACAAGGTCGCTAGAGTCTAAGCCTGCGTTGTCTGCAAGGATTGTAGGGAGTTGTCGTAAGGCTATGGCGAATGAAGATACGGCAATTTGCTTCTTGCCCTCAACTCGGGTCGCAGCGCCTTCTACTGCCTTGGCCATGAGCATCTCGGCACATCCTCCACCGAGCGTAGTTCTCGGCTCCCTAACGGTTTGCGAAAGGACAGCTAAAGCATCATGTAGAGAACGCTCTGCCTCATCTAGCAGCTGTTCCGTGGCACCTCGAAGGACGATGGTGCAAGCTTGACCGGCGGCCACTCCAGAAAACTTGATGAGAGTGTCTTCTCCAATAATGATCTCCTCGATAAGGTCGCAGTGTCCTAGTTTTACCTGGTCGGGATGGTCGAACGTAGATGTGATTTCACCACCGGTGACTAGAGCTAGACGCTCAATGCCGTCGAAGTCGGCGTGCTCGATCGACATAATGCCGGCATCAGTAAAGAGTTGTTCCGGCCAGTTGTAAATTAATTGTCGGTTGATGAAACAGTTGATGCCGTGCGCCTTGATCCTATCTACCTTTGCTTTCATCTTGTCCTTTTCGGCCTTTTCGAGTTCGGCTAGCTTGCCGGTTGAGCTGACCTTCATACGTGCGCCAAATATCTTAACCTTGTCTGTATCCATTGACGTATTGGCAACTAGTATCTTCGCGTTTTCTAACCGCTTGGGCTGATTCACCCCGATTTTCTTGTCAAGAATGAACCCTTCATCTAAGTACGAGTCGCTCAACTTGCCCCCTGCCTTCTTGATAATTTGGATATGGCTGAGATCCGAGGAGCCCTTGAGTCGTAATACGGCCTCGACGGCCAGCTTAGAGAATAGGTCTCTATCTTGGGCTAGGACTTTAGAGCTGAGGGTTGTTCGTGCAATAGCTAGTAGGTCTTTCTTGAAGGCCTCAGGATTCTTGCTGTGATCTACTGCAGAGCCTTCCAAAGCCTGCAGAGCAGCCTGGCTCGCTATCCGGTAACCTTCAATGATGGTTTGTGGGTGAATCTTTTTGTCGACGAGCTTCTCGGCTTCACGCAGGAGCTCGGCTGCTAACACGGCTACTGATGTTGTACCGTCACCAACTTCGTCATCTTGGACCTTTGATATATTGACGAGAACCTTTGCTGCTGCGTTGTCGAGGGCTATGGACTTGAGGATCGTGGCGCCATCGTTGGTGACCATAATTTCGGCCGTTGATCTTGGTAAAGTTAGCAAAGGAAAATGGGTCGAGGTAGTGGGAATAGCTGTTCAGCTGTTTAGTTCAGACGTACGCTGATTGTAATATTTTATCCATTCCCTTGGGGCCTAGAGTACTCTTTACTAGGTCGCCGACGGCGATGGCGCCGACAAATGCAGCCAAACGAGCATTCTCTCCCTTTTCTTCTGTTGTACCCTCTTCGAAGATCTGGGTAGGACTGAAGGACGACTAAAGAAGACAACGAGTTAGTGGGGGAAAAGGTTCAAGATATTCGAATGGTAGTAGGTAGGTAGCACATGCCATTTTTACCACTGCAAATACGGAAATCAAATAGGGAAATTGATTTATTCTATCGGGTGATGTTGTCGTGTTGCGGCAGGGTTTTCCGCGGGGTTCGTGATGTCTTTGGTAAGTCTGCTACCTTATTATGGCGGGCTTGGAGAGAGCTTCAGATGTAAATGCGGGCTGTACAGGTAACCTAGACTTTTTTTCGCGGGACAGGCTCTTGCCTCCGTACCTAGAACCTTATCGGAAAAGGAGAAAATAAACAGCCGGAAGAACCACAACCTGAGGTACAAGTACCTAATGTACCTACCTATGTACCTTAGTAAGTACCGTGTACCCTCTACAGGTAACTTCCTAAGTGCTACATATGAGTGAATAATGGGTATAGGTACTCCCGAGGCTCTGCGAACCACGACCTAATGTAACTCTATATAAGATATGTACCTACCTACCTATGTACCTATTAGGTAAGGTGCACTGTTAGGTACATCATACCTTACCTGTAGGCGCTAGAGGTGGGGTGAATTGACAAGACCTGCAAGAGCAGACAGAACGATAAGCGACAGCGATAAGAAGATAGTTGAAAGCTGGTGGGTGGGGTGGAGACACACACAATTGGGGCTTTTTTTTACCTTAGGAAGGTTCAAAAAATCATCTGCAAAAAAAATTGGCCGCAAAAAAAAAAAACCAAGAAAAGTCCTTGTATCCCGGATTCACTTTTCCCCTTTTTTCCCTCCCCCCTAATATTTGAATACTGCGTTGGACCCTACGGCAACACGGTATTTCGCATTACGATAGGGCCTTAAGGATCTATAGCATTCTTCTTTAGCTCCTTGGGTTTCTATTTTACAAACCCTACCGGCTCTCCAGTATTTCGCATTTTCGTCTCGCCGTTATCCTCCCGATTTTGAAGGCGGGGCATTTTTCCTCACCTAAAAACCCCACACAAACCGACCAGAACATCTACGAAGATATACATATACCTTGATCCAATACGCAATCGCCACCCAATATGGCGCCGTCATTTGATCACCTGCGCGACGCAGATGTCGATGAGGATGACTACGATGAGGATGAGATCGACATCTCCGATTTACGCGAGAAATACGAGGTTCAGCTAGAGCAAGGTTACGATACCTTCATTGTCATCGATGGCCTTCCAGAGGTCACCGAGGAACAAAAGCCCAAGCTGGTTAAGTTCCTACTGAAGAAGCTTAACCAGGTTGGAAGGACGAAAGAGGACCAGGTTTATATGCCAATGGAGAATGGCAAGTCTCTCAGGTACGCCATCATGCTGTAATTTGATTACACCCTTCGCACGGCACGTCGCGAGATAGACGATAACTTGCGGCTGCCGAGTTTTTGCCATGGGAGGAAACGCTTGGTATTGACATTTCCACAGGTTTGCTTTTGTCGAATTTGCTTCCGCCGCCGAAGCTGCCGCCGCCGTGAGACAGCTTGACGAAGTTCCCCTTGATAAGAAGCACACCTTAAGAGTTAACAAGATGACGGACATCGATCGGTATGGTCGCGAAGGACGTGTAGACGAAAACTACGTACCCCCTAAGATCGAAGAGTTCACTGAGAAGGAACACCTACGATCGTTCTTAGCTGACCCAAGCGGTCGCGGTCGTGACCAGTTTGCCATGTATCGAGGCGATGTTGTTGGTGTGTTCTGGAATAACGAGAGGGACACTCCCGAGAACATTGTAGATCGGCAGCACTGGACGGAGAGCTTCGTTCAATGGTCCCCCTTGGGAACATTCCTCGTATCCGTTCACCAACAAGGTGTACAGCTGTGGGGTGGTAGTTCGTGGTCTCGACAGAAGCGGTTCGCACACCCTTTCGTCAACATGCTCGACTTTTCCCCGAACGAGAAGTACATTGTTACATGGTCGAATAGACCTATTTCCATACCTGATGAGGGTCACCCCCAACTGTCATTAGATGAAGACGGAAAGAATTATGTCATTTGGGATGTCGAAACCGCTAAACCCCTCCGATCATTTGCCAACCTCGATATACCTACCACCAATGACGCCAATGCGACACCGGCAAAGCAGCCTAAATTCCCCTGGCCTGCTTTCAAGTGGTCTGCTGATGACAAGTACGTGGCCCGAATGACCCAAGGCTCCTCGATCTCGGTATACGAGCTACCCCGCATGAATTTATTAGACAAGACGACAATTAAGGTCGAAGGTGTAATGGATTTCGAATGGGCCCCTTCGACGCCTCAGAGGGAGGGTGTGAAGCAATATGAGCAGTTGTTCTGCTTCTGGACACCTGAGATCGGCAGTAACCCTGCGAAGGTTGGGTTGATGAGCATACCTTCGAAGCAGATTGTTCGGTCATTGAACCTTTTCAGCGTCACGGATGCCAAACTTCACTGGCAATCAGATGCTACCTATCTTTCAGTGAAGGTTGATCGACATTCGAAATCCAAGAAGTCGCAGGCTACCACCCTGGAAATCTTCCGTGTTAAAGAAAAGGGTGTGCCTGTCGAAGTTGTTGACACAATCAAGGACACCGTCATCAACTTCGCCTGGGAGCCCAAGGGAGATCGTTTCGTCATTATTACAACACCAGAGCCGGCCGGACCAACTGCTGTTGCCCCCAAGACTTCTGTGTCCTTCTTCTGCCCCGAAAAGGCCAAGGGTTCAGCCGTAGGAAATTTCAAACATTTACGAACGCTCGAGAAAAAGAATAGCAACGCAATCTACTGGTCTCCTAGGGGTCGTTTTGTGGTGATCGCCACGGTCGCTAACCAGCAAAGTTCGGACCTTGAGTTTTACGACTTAGACTTTGAAGGCGAGAAGCCAGAAAGCGATAAAGATCTTACCGCCAACTTGCAGCTCATGAATACAGCAGACCACTATGGTGTAACTGATATCCAATGGGATCCTTCGGGGCGTTTTGTTGCTTCTTGGGCTTCTGTCTGGAAGCATACGGTATGTGTGATATTTATTAATCCGAGACGTTAAGCTTCAGTGCTAATAAATATAAATAGATGGAAAATGGGTACCACCTTTACGATTTCAAGGGTGAGCTACTTAGGGAAGAACATGTCGACAAGTTCCGTCAATGGTTATGGCGTCCCAGGCCGCCGACTCTGCTCAGTAAGGACGAACAGAAGCAGATCCGCAAGAACCTTCGGGAGTACTCCAAGATCTTTGAACAAGAAGATGCGGAGCGCGGAGCATCTGCCGACTTGGCTGTGGTGGAGGCCAGAAGACGCCTGCTTGACGAATGGCTGGGATGGCGCGCGTCTGTTGACGCTGAGATCGAGGAAGAGAGACTTGCGCGAGGCTTGCCGAAACACCCGGTGGATGCCGAAGCTAAGTTGCCGGAAAGCGGAGAGGAGCAGGTTATCGAGGAGATTGTGGAAGAAGTGCTCGAAGAGAGCGAGGAGATTGTCCCTTGAATGGGCTGGGGCCACGGCAGGCGATAAAAAGGACTGGCAATCAGCGGCGTTCTGTGTAAGGGCATATAATGAGACTTGCAGCTAGCATAAAAACAGCATCTACGATGACTGGTATGTTTAGAAAAGCTTGATGTGACTCTTTTTCGGTAGTTGTGTGTTACTGTTGCCAGTAAATATGCAAATGAGCGATCTTTCATTATGAGGCAGGTTCTTACCTAGGTAGGTAGGTACCTACCTAGGCATATACATCGAGTATACCTGGCCTTCTACGTCCTTTCGTTTGCGTGCCTAATTGGTATTTTATAAGATATGTTTTGCAGCACTCGTTGTCCAAGTCACCTGTCATTAGAGACTTGGAATGTCCTACATATAAAAGAACTGAGGGACATTATGAAGCACATGAATCTACGTAGGTAAATTGGAACCTGACCATTCAGATATGCGTACTTTTATAGATACCTATGTTTATGCTTTCCATTCGTATATACCCCTAGGCAGGTATGTGCCTACCTATATATGTAAAGCGTAAGAGGAAACAAGGTAGTTATGTGTTTATTTCTGGGCTTATGACTTGATCTTAGGAATTTGCTCCGTTGTTTACATTACAACTGTGGTAACTACAGCGGCGGCAGCAGCAGCAGCAAATTTTCTAAGAGTTGAGCCAGTATTATTTACATGCGGTCAAGGTATGAATTGGGCAAACCTGATTGCAGATAGTGGGATGCGTAGAAACGGTGACTTTGAAGTCTGAGGTGATGAAACGCCAACGAGTTCTACGTGCATATGTATCGATCGTGATACGTTATGATATGGATGTAACCGACATCCCCGTATCGTTGGATTGCTGTACTGGAAGGATTCAAGAGTGTATGTAGGTACGAAGTAATTATGTGCATCAAGTACCCATATGCTATGGCTTTACTTAATTTTGCTATGTGAATGAAGCAAAAAGTCGCGGGTATTAGGTATCGGTTCAAGTTGTTGCCCGTATTTTAAAATGTGCAAATATTTAGTTGCGGGCGTGCGTCCCGACATCGAGGCACGAATGCAGAACGCATATGATTATGTACATCAAGTTCCATACGCGTATGGAACCTTTGGTAAAAAGGGGCGGTGTATATGAAGAATTATCAGGGGGTAAATAGATAATGTTCGTAAGTTTCAGAAACTTCTAGACCAATAAGATGCTTTATGCGTCCATTGGCATGTACGAGGGTTGATAATGGTGCAATTCAATTGGTTGACGCTTCTGATTAGTACTCCTAAATGAACCCCTTGTTTTCTCCTTGTACTCTCATACTAACGAAAATTTGTCCATCGGGACGGGGGTCATAAGGGGGTGCAAGCCTCACGTACCAAAGTACTTAACCTAGGTAGGTAAGGTACCTAGTTGGCGGATTGGAAGCGTTTGGTGCCTTTCCTGGGTCGCCCTAGGCTCCCTCTTAGCTGTCCAAAGGCGCTAATTGTACTAGGTTACTAGGTTAGGTTACTAGGTTACTACCCAGATTTCAATGCGCTATCTCTGTATTTTGCAACCACAGCATCATCACCACTTGCAACTTTCCCTTTTTCCAAGTTCCAACTTTGTTACTTCTTTTTTTCCCCTACCGCATTAGGGGGATCCGCTCATTTACTCCCGGGGAAGCCGTATTGTGTTGTTATTATCAAGGATATCGAGAGAATATTCTTCTTTTCTTGATATTCGTCCACTCGTTCAACGAATCTGACCCTTCCAAGTTATTCACTCGCTTCCAACATATTCAATTCCATCATTCGTTTACAACTACAATTACCGCTACCCGCACCATCCGCGACCACCCGCGACCACTCCAAGCTAGGAATCTCGTGTCGAAGCTGGCTTTATCATAGTACCTATTTACAGCCTCAAGTCACATCACTCTCACGAGATACCTAAAAAGATTATTGCCCACTGTATATGTTTCTCGAGCAGATCTAATCGATCAAACATTGGAACGTCGGAAGCACTATTGCGCAGATACACTGAACAATAATCCTTCTTCCTGCTCATCCCTTTTTTGGCTTTAGTGGCAGTATATTCGGTTGTCGTTCAATCGTCACCGGAGTGCAACATCACCTAGCCTTGTCAACACACTCGTTATTTTCCCTTGTATATTCCCTTGTATATCAAGGTATCAAGGGCATTACATTCGCGTATAGATATATACACTCGTTTTCGGGCGGGAGTAACATTGATATTCTGTCAGTTTTTATAACCACCCGAGATCCGACACACCGTGCCGCTGTCTAGGGGTTCATTCTTGCTAGGATCGTGAGACAATCAAGAAGCCGCATCTCACTCTTACCATAATTGCATTGTTACGGATCAGGGGCCTGCCCTTTACGGTACTTTGGTTTTTCAACTTGGGATTTTCCGAAACGCGATATACAGATATCGTGCTTCGTCCCTGCGCATACCTTACGCATCCAACGGAATTCAGTTTTCGTTTCTACTTTCGCTGTTACTATTCCTGTCTACCCTGCTGGCTTTGATTCCTTCGTTTACAAGTAAAACTATTCAGCCGCCACACAGATAGAACGGACACCGAGTAAAGGAATAACATAGGACTAGATCATTCGCATCTAGTTCCGAGAAGAAGATCAGCTTTAACCTTATTACTTCAACCGAATATTAGCAGCGCATTCACAACTGCCTTGTACACGCCTGGGCGCTGTTACTATATCAACAATTTAGCCCAATACCCATTAACTTCGAACCGGCTGCTCGATGCTGGATCATGCGATCATGACCTACAGTGGAGGACATTTTGACGGGGTTGACCTCGCACTTCCTAGCCCCGGATCACCACCCGGCATGACTTCATCTGCGATTACTTCTAGGGCCTCATCCGTACGCTCGTTCAATTCCGACGAGAACGATGACACCCTTTCTGCGGACGTTGCCCACTTCGAGGAGATTGGCCTCGATGACGATGTCACCTCAATTGACAATCCCCATTTTCACGATACCCACGCCAAATCGGCCCCGAATCCTTATAGCATTTCCTTTGCCTCCGATCTCCGCGCCTCCGTAAAGCATGTCGGCCCCAAAATTCATCCCCAGACCCGTGATCTCGCTCGTCTGCGACCGCAATTGCGTGCTACCCAGTCTTTTTCGGGGTCTCGTCCCGGGTTGGCCCCGCAATTTCGTGATACTAACACCCGTAATCTCAGTACGGCTGTTGGTCTTGAACCTCAAGTGGGCCCTCTACCGGCGCGTGGTCTTTTGATACGATCTGCTTCCTCTGCGACTGTATCTGGTCGTCGGCGAAGCCCTAGTCCCAATGTTTCGGCTCGATCGCTTAGCCCTCGTGATAATAATTTAATAGTGCCCAAGCTCCGGCGTAGTAGTTCCCACTCGGGCCGCACACCGAAGTCAGCAATCGAGCTAGAAAAAGAATGCGACGATGACGACGATAATATCCCCGATGATCTCATACTTGACAATGTTCCCCTCTCCCCCCGTCCTCCAATGGAGCGCTCAGCCAGCCGCCCAGGGTCAACTTCAAATTCTCCAGAGAGACGGCCAAAGGAACGCGTCCGCAGTGTGGGCAACGGTACGCCAGCAGTAGCGCTCGATCAAGGTTGCCTTAAATCACCGACATGGAGAACAGATTCGTCGCCCTCTACGGATTCGCTACGATCATCAGCGTCTTCGTTAGCTAAGGGTCGTGCCAAGAGTTGGACCGCTGCCATTTCGGAACTTAGCCCTGAAGCGAAAGCCCTCACCGAGAAATTGGAAGAACATGCGGATGAACTTGATAAGCACGGGATCTATCATTCGACATACGATCGTCCGGCACCAAAGCCCCGAGTGAAGTCAGCCCTTGCCGAGCTTCCTCCTCTCAGGCGGACTAATATTATGATTGACCCTCTACCAGTCTCCAAAGAAAAGGAGGCCGTTCTTTCGCGGACAAGACCATCTTGGCTACCACCGAAGGACCCTGCAGAAGAGAAGAGACATCTTAGAGAATATCAGAGGATGATGGCAAACAGTATCGAAGCAGATAAGAGGCGAGAGACTGCGAGGAAAGAGAAGGAGCGTAACAAGGATAATGCTGCCAAGGTACTTATGCAAGCGTGGGAAACCGATGTTCTAAAAAGGTGGGATGTCGCTATTCGCGAGCGCCGGACTCGGGAAATGTGGTGGAAAGGCGTAGCTCCGCGGAGTCGAGGTGCCGTATGGTCTCGAGCCATAGGAAACGAACTAGGTTTAACCGAGACATCATTCCAGGCAGCTTTAGCGAGGGCTCGAGAAGTCGAAGAGCGCTCTGCAAAAGGAAAGCCCAACGCCGAGGATGAACGTAAGTTGAGTTGGTTTGCGCAAATTAAGTCGGATGTGGAAGAGCGCACTTGGGTCGACCTGAGGATCTTTCAAGTCGGCGGTCCCTTGCACAAGACCCTAATCGATATCCTTCGAGCATATGCTATGTACCGGAGCGATATTGGTTACGTATCTGGTTGTAATGTGAGTAATGCTTTTATATCCAACGAACAAGAATGAGACAACGTGTACTGACCTGACTTGCTAGACCATTGCGGCGATACTCTTGCTTAACCTTCCTACACCCGCCACAGCTTTTATCTCCCTAGCCAACATTTTGAACCGTCCTCTCCCCTTTTCCTTTTACGCTTCGGATATAGGAGCCAAGACCTCCGCGTTCAACCTTATCCTCCAGACTCTATCCACGAAGTCGCCACAACTCTACAAACATCTTACTAATCAGGAGCTCGGCCTCGACCCAGACGGTTACATGGGTAACATATTTACGTCTTGCTTTACGCAAAACTTTAGCCTCGACGAATGCACTCGGATATGGGACGTGTACGTCTTCGAAGGAGATGCTGTTCTAGTCCGTGCAGCCGTCGCCTTGTTGTTGGATACAGAGGCATCTCTTCTTAGCGCTAAAACCACAGCGGACGTCCGGAAGGTCTTAGATGGTAGAAAAACATCAGACCAGCAGGACAAAGTTGACGCGTGGATAGCCAGAATCAGGGATGCCGGAAAGTCGTAAATACGTTTTAAAGCTATATCCGTTCACCTCTACGTATCCTCCTACCATTGCGTCGTTCACGTACCGGGACGTATTAATACCGAGCGAATCTAATGTGTATATTTGGGCCAGGCGAGAAAACTTGGAATACCTTTTCTCCATATTTCGGGATTTTGCCTGCCTACCCCCAGGGACTACGAGTACAAAGCATATAAGAAACATAAAGCATAAAATACCGAAAGGCAAACTCGATCTAGTGCAGATGAGCTTGTAGAAGAAACAAACTTGCAACGAATTAATTACGAAATGGGAAAGGAAATATATAGAATCTTGAAGGCGATAAATAGGCTTGGGAAGAGGGAGTTAATTGCTAGTTTTTTCCATCCCATGCATTCATCCCATATTTTGTTCTTCCCTCTTGCCCTTTTGTCCTTTATATTCTCATGAAAATTAGGTAGATGACTTGTCGTCCGAAATGGAAGATGGGAGCTGGTCTAGTTCAATTGAGGAATACTTTATTTGACAATATTTCTGAAAGGGTTATGCACTCCATGATTGTGCTTCATACAGCGATTTTAATCGCATCATGATAACTTGCAAATGCTGCTATAGCTTGCAACGTAAACTAGAAATGTGTTATATAAATTCTGATGCGATATGTATACTTCCATAACCTAGCTTTCCTATCCAAGGTATCAACGTATACATCACCTTCTTGTAGTGGTATCAAGCGTAAATTCATCCATCCATCCATCCATCCATCCATCCAAGCAAGCAAGCAAGCAGCAGCCCAGGAGTAGCAGTTAGTAACACCACCCACCCAATCCACCCATATATGTGTACAAAGCCCGTAATTATGCATTTTCCCACCACATCCCCGCTTCTCTATAGAACAAATCCAAGGTCCTCCCTCCGATCATCTACAAGCCGTCCCCACTCGAGGAGTAGCCGAAACATGTAAACCTGCATGTCCTCCTTCCGCAGGGACCGCTGCGCCCAGTCCCGACCCGCCTGGGCGATTTCGTCGGCGTCGGCTGAACCCGGCCCGCCTAAATAACTCACAGCGCTCCAGAGGTCGCCGAGACGCACGTCCAACGGGACGAAGTGTCTCCAGGCGTGCACGCGTTCCTCCCACCACGTGCGGAAGAGGGCCGCGCGATACGGTAAAGACGCGGATTTGAGGAACGGCAAGAAGCGCCCGCTAAAGGCGGCACCGTCTAGGTCGATGAGATGGCGGTGGCGCCAGTGCTCCTGGAAGTCTAGAGAAGGCGGAGGTTCGGCCGTGGATGAGCCGTAAAAGGTGATGTGCTCGGCTCTACAGTCGCGTTCGTCGCAGCGATTGAAGTTTCCAACGAATGAGACGTTGACGGCGAGTTCATTGTTCGTAGGTGGTGTATTTTGCGGGGTTTGTGAAGGCATGTATGGTGGAGTTCCTCTTGGGTTGTGAATCAGGTTGAAGAGGGATTTCGCGCGGATGGAGATTTTTGCTTTCATGGCCATTCGTACAAACCTAGCACGCAGAAATGTCTGCCAAGCACCGTGCACAGCAAAACCATCCGACGAGGCGCCTCGCCAATAAACGCTGTTCAATTTTTGGTTCCATGGTATGCTTTTATTGTTCTCGATCTCCACCTTTTCGCCGAAATTCCACGGACTTGGATACAGTATATCCGCAAAGTTGTATAAGCGACTCTGACTGAAGACGGGGAATAGTGTGTGGGAAGGTGCCATAGCAGATGGCGACAGCAGGATACCATGTAAGTATGCGAGATCAGGTTGGTGGCACAAGTCCCCAGACAAGGTCCAATTGGATACAAAACCATGCTTCGTATGCGGAGCAGAGCAGTCCAGACATTCTGCTTTTCTATTCCACCAACGATACTTGTTCACTGGGGAATCTGCGGGACACGTTGGTGAAACCCACTCGTAGAATATTTGCCGCTTAGATCTGTCCAAAAACCACGGTGATTTCTCTTCCCAGATACTTTCGTCTGCCTGTAAAAAATCCTTCGTCCACGGCGGTTTTTGTACCCTGCTGAACGGCAAGAGGCTCTGTTTTCCACTTAGCCTCGACCTAGCTTTAAGTCCCTCTTCTTGGTATGCCTTCATACGATCGAGGGGTACGGATATGCGGCATTCGTCGTCGAGATTGAAGGCAAGCTGCATATCCGGGAGCCATTTTGCAAAGGGTTCAAGCATATCCTTGGTAACATCCATCATCCATCGATGAGTGCCGTGGATATGTGGCGATATGTCAACCTCGCCGTTCTCGATAATAATGCCGCCCATGGAGAGTGCCGGATGCTCGAGCAAGTGAGTCGTTCTCTGACGAAGGACAGATGGCACAGTACCCCAAAACGGAAGGAGGTCTGCGTGGATTTGATCAAAGGTATCAATTACTGGAGATTTAACCGACGTCGCAAAATTGTACCACTTGTCGAAGTTGGGAGGAGGCGGTATTCCATAGCGATCTCTATACACTGAGACAGCCTCTTCCAGAGACCTACTCCTCCCAGCCCCAGTTATCCAAGCATCCGACTCGCTTTTGGCGTTGGCGATGATCGGCCCAGGGGTAGGCCAAAACCCGCCGGGGCTCATGAAAACGGTCTGGCTGAAAATAAGAGCAAAGGCCAAGAGAGCGTAGAAAACATGTCGATTCCTAAAAATGACGCCTTCACTAGTGGATTGGAGATGGGAATTGGCGGCCTTGCTAAAGCGAAATAGAATACCTGTTCCGAGAAACAGCCAAATACCCGTTACAAGGCCCCACCAATTAGACCAGACTTTGATCATGGTCCCGTCCAATATCCTCCATTGGATATACACTAAGATACCCGTAGTCGTGAACAGCAAGCTCACTAGCGTGGCGTGGAAGCAACCGACAAGGTAGATGGCCGAGACAATGGATATCATCACGGCTATACTATCAAGGATTAGGTCTCCGACGGCAAGCCAAGTGAGAAATACATTCCATTGGAAGTTGACTCGGTCGATCGATGACCAAATAGCTAAGAATGCTAATATGGCCGCTGAGCTCAGAAACAAGTTGCCTAAAAAGTGCCACGTCCTGGGTTGTGCTTCGTTAGCTTGCCGGAGTTTCCCGACCTGGTATATGAAAGTGGCATCCAAGGCTAACGTAACCAGCTGGGCAAGGGGTACGAAGCGTTCGATGTGTGTCCCCCCAGGGCAGATTGCACCGGTCGTGCGCTCGGAAAGGAGGAGCGTATCAGTAGCAGCCAAACCCCAAAACAGCGCAACGAGGGCGTACTTGATGACGCCCGAAGCGCTTGAGGATCCTGCTTGCGTATCGTGTCCGTATCTCGGCAGGTGTAGAGGCCGTAATTCGAGAGCATCGTAAATGATAAGGAGAAAGGGGAGAAATGACTGTTGACGGCGATTGGTCAGTAACAGTAGATGTTTCTTAACGTGGCAGAAATAAGCACAAACCTGAAGCCCGTCCCACGAGCAGTGGATTGTGCGAATAGTCCTCCAATATAAGATGGTACGAGCGACAAGGCAAAACGTCAGCAGCGCGAAAGACGTCGGGAGGGAGCGAAGTCGAAGCGAGGATTTTAGCAGCCCGGCGAAAGTTTCGGGTAACGCATTTCCGTCGGTCAGCGGCGCATAGCTTGACTTGAAGCGCAATATATATCTGGCATAGGCTGAGAGGGCGGCACCGGTGAATAGGAAAGTCAAGATGGAAAAATGGAAAGGTCGCTCTAAGTTACGTATAAGTCAATATAATGAAGGTCTACGAGGTGAAAGCTTGAGGTGTCTTCCCAAGCCAGAAGGGAGGCGGGGCCGTACCGAAAGCTGCGCTTTTGTAATATCGAGACCAGATGAAGGTGGTGCTTAAGCCAAGAATGCTGCTGGGCGTCAATTGTTTAAGTCGGGCCAAGTTATATTTATTATATACGATAGATGGAGAGGCGAGGCGAGTCGAGACGAGACGAGAAGAGAAGAGAAGCAAAAGTGTTACACATACCAAACAGCTAAGATAACAACTTTCCTAGATGGAGACGCCATCTTGAACAGCTCCGGCGCGAATAACCCCCAAGACGAGTGATTCATCTACTTGCATATGCGCTCGTCCAGTCAACTTCTCGAAGAAGGGCGCGCGACTTCAATTCATGTCGACGAGTTAACGAGTAAGCTATCTTGGAGAGCTAGCTGGTTCTAGGAGGGGCGGTTCGTCAAAAAGACGAGGCAGAACAGCGAGATTATTCTGTGCCAAGGATATTGGCGCTACGAACGAAAGAAGCTCATTCCGTTTCTGGTGTCTGATACCGCCGAAGGGAAGTGAATTCAAGTTATTTAGGTGCCTGGAATTGCTTATATTGTATGGATCGCATGCGTCAGGCTCGCGTTGTCTTGGCGAGATGGATCGAGAAAAGACGGCACAACGGCACAAATATGTAACGCTTTTTTTTTCCTTCTTTTTTTTCGGGTTGTTTTTTCCCTGTCAGCACACAAACGCAAAAATGTTAAGGCTGGGATATGCAGCAGATCCCAAGTGATTGGATATATGGGGGCGGGCCAAGATTTGTTGGAGAAATGGCCAGGTTAAGAAAAGTACTATGTAAAGAAATGATATTGATATCATACCTCATCCGCTCTTGTACATGTAATAATTAAGCTGTTATTATTAGAAGCATGGGGAGGGACAAAGCTGACAGGCTGACAGGGTTGCTTTGCTCCTTCCTAGTGTATGTAGAAGTGTACCTAACATATACAAAGTACCCACATGCCTTAGGATGTGACCTAGGTACCCATGCATATGGGGTAAACGGTCATCTCATATAAGCTTTAACTACCTAGTTATTAGTTATACAAAGTTCAAAAAACCCAACCTAAAGTCTAACAATAGTGTATAAAATAATGCAAGACTTCATCTTCGTAGGAGGTAGGTGCCTATATACTAACATCAATTATTTACATACGAATCCATACCTTGGCATAGTTACGTGCACAAGGTCTCCCTCCGTCTCTTTCACTATTAGTCTCTGAGAACCGAAGGGAGGCGAGGTAGAAGAGAGAGAGAGAGATAGAAGAGAAAGATAGAAGAGAGAGAGAAGAGAGAGAGGAAGAGGGAGAGAAGAGAGAGAGGAAGAGGGAGATAGAGGGAGAGGGAGATAGAGGGAGAGTCAAAGATCGCCTCGTCTATACGATACCTTGATAGAAGATGACCTGGAATCTTCCATTGTTCGAATTGATGACGGGATCCACGTCGTCCTCTAGATATACGTCCCGCGGATCTAGAAACAGCCTCTCCCATTCCCTCGTCGCGTTATTCGCGCCCTGCCCGATGATCCTGTCCAGGCACCACGAGCCTGTCGCCTTTTGCGCCAGCAACTCCACCGGCGCGTTGGATAAGATGTCCATCGTGAACCCCTTTATTCTATCAAGCCCGTCGAGGGACTGGATTGTTGCAGCCCCGTCGTTGCCCTGAAGAAGTGAGATGTCACCCCACGCGGTTCGGGACCCGTTGGCATGCCAGTTGATCTCGGCCCATGTTCCTAAGAGGTGTTTTCGCCTGTCCAAGTTTGTCGCGTCCCCGCGCACAATTCGTCCGCGGAAAGTTGGACACACGGCGATGAATGCGGACGACCAGGGTGGGAGCTATAAGGTAACGTACGGTTCTTGTTAGCGCCCTTTCCAAAGGTGGATTTTCTCTTGGCATATGGAGAGGTATGACCACCTCGAAGGCGCTTACGGTCGTGTACTTGTAAGGGACAAAATCGTGATTGCTCTCGTAGAAGAAGAACATGGTCCCGTTGGCGACACCGTGGCTTCTCGGGTCTCGGTTTGATACCAGCACGCCGGGGCCTCCGGAGTCTTCGTCACCCGCTAAATCCGCGTGACTATCGTTAACAAGAAAGTCAAGCCGAAACAGAGGAAAACTAGAATAACGGCTTAATTTCAAACGGCACCATGCTTACCGGTGTATATAGGTGGCTGGGACTCGTCGTGACAGAATATCTGGGGATCGTTAGTCCCCCTACTGATATTTGACCAGCGGTGACTCGGGTTTATTGAAGGTGCGCGACGATATCTCGGGCTGACAATTCTACGGTCCGATGTGTTGACCGGTAATGTATGAGTCAAGGTAACCATCGTAGCTGTCCTGATGAGAATACATATTGCCGTATTCATAAGGCGCATTTTCTCTTCAACTATGGTGTAGGTATAAGGTGTCTATAGCATTGTCTCTTAGGTGGAAATTCGGTGTTGATGTGGGAAAGAAAAGAAGCCACCGGGTATAAACCCAAATAGAATGCAGCACTACCTTGCAATATAACTCTGGCCAAATCTTAATCGGCCAACAAAGACTTTCAGAGGCTCGTAGTCTTCCGCGAGTTGCTTCCATCGAAATGTCTTCAGGGTGGCGGCTTCTCTGGGGAACCACCTCTAGTAATAAGAGAAGCCTTAGACGGAACTGCCACCGTATGAGCCCATATATCAAACAGAGCCCGGTTTCACCGTGGGAAAGGGCATCTTAATACAGTTGATAGCCTTTGCTCCTCATTACCCGGAAGTCCCAGGTTAGATTATTTCGTGTACGCATGCTGCCATCTATACACACTCGAACAGACTAGCTAAAAAAAAAGCTACTACCTAATTCAGAGCACATTCTAATAAAATAAAGATGTACACCTTTATATTAGAGCAGGCTTCTTCTTTTTACGCAAGTTTCTACATCTCATAATTTTTAATCAATATCTATGAACACATCTATCTGCATCATCACGTACTTTACTCTACCTCTTAGCAATAAGGCAGATCGGGGTTTGAGCAACTCCCAGCGATAAAGTTCTGCTTCGCCTTCTCGATGTCCGCCTCGAATATCATGGCCGATGGGTCAATAATGCGGTCAATTATGTGAACCAAGCCCTAGTTTGTACGATTAGTATCGCTTCAGACCCACGACCATGTCATAATTACTTACGTTTGTCACAGGGATATCGGCTTCGGTTACAGTAGCCGCTCGATTAAGCACGAGCTTGTCGCTGACAACTTGTGCTCCGACGTACAGAAAAGTCCCCGTCTGTATTCGAGTGAAGTTCGTAGAAAAGGAGGAAACCTTGAGTTGCGAATTTGGGATATAGTGATGCTGTACTAGGTTTCCAAGCCACCATTTTCCCTTCGGTGTGTCGGAGAACGTGTTAAAGTATTCACCCGTGTGGTTGAATGCGGTATTTGAGGGTGCGAAGAATGTAAAATTCCACGTAGGTATGGTGTTGAAAGCCTGCAAGAAGCCTATCGCCGAGTTAGAATACCATGGGGCTTTATATTCCGGAGCCCGGAGGTTGAAAATAGCAAACTTTAGCTACCTGAACTCCCCGAAAGAACTTTTGCGAGAGAATCAAGATCGGGCCTCGAGTTTATATAATCTAGCAAAGATGTAGAATCGACTGGCTTCGGTGGCTCATATAAACCCTCGGGCGCAGGCCTATAGGATAGAGGAAGCCTATTGCTGCTTTCCACAAGCGCAAGGTAATGGAATAATAAGATCACAAAGATCTTACGGGTATACATTGTTCTCATATACTTCGGACTAAAATTAGCATAAGAATTAGGTAGTTGAGGGTCACTATGGGAATATTATATAACCTCTTAACCTAGAACTAACGTGTATTTCCATTCTTACACTGGTGCGGGTATAATACGAGCGGGCCGTAAATACAACAAGGCGAATAAAAAGCTATACCTATCGGGGCAACTCCCGGCAGTCTGTCCGGGTTCGGATGGTGGTAGGGGCCGGGAGCGGGGTGGTATACATCTTAGGAATTGCTGCATCGGCCTATCCAGGTCATATGAATGCACAGCACTTATTAGACTTATAGAAGATGAAAGGGGCCAAACTGCCGTATCAATATTTAAAGAGCATGATCTGGGGGGAAATTGGGCCTTGACCTCAATTATTCCAGCCCATGCAATACTTCGGGTTGATGCTGTTCGACTGCTCAGTATCCCAAGTGACCGCCATGGCTCCATTACTACTCGGAGCCTTGATATTACTTACAACCGGCGCATCTGCGGCGTCGAAGCCACAGATGGGTATGCGATTATGTCCTAACCTCGATACCTCGGTATTGGTGACTCTGACCTTGTGAACAGGATGGAATTCTTGGAATACGTTCAAGGCCAAAATAAATCAAAGCTTGATTGAAGATACCGCAAATGCCATAGTTAAACTAGGCTTGGCGGGTGCTGGTTATGAATATGTGATGATAGACGCCGGGTGGCAAGCCCGCACAAGAGCCTCGAATGGACAGCAACAAGCCAATGTGTCAACGTTTCCCTCTGGAATCAAAGGGTTGGCTGATTCCATCCACGACCTTGGCTTAAAACTCGGCATATACAGGTTCGTATATTTTTATTTATTTTAATAAAAAAGAATAAAAAAGAATAAAAAAGAATAAAAGCCTATGGGCTTAGATGTACGCGACTAACTATCGTAGTGACTCTGGTATCTACGACTGTGACTTCCATCCCGGGAGTTGGGGCTACGAGGAACTCGACGCGCATACCTACGCGTCTTGGGGCGTCGATTATCTGAAATACGATAATTGCGGCGGTTTTCAAGCCGGCACGATCTCCAGCCAGGAGAGATTCCAAAAGATGGGACAGGCGTTAAAGACCTCCGGGAGGGAGATCTTTTACGCGCTATGCCAATGGGGCCACCAGTTTCCGTGGTACTGGGCCGATCAGTTTGCTGATTCGTATCGCATGTCGGGAGACATCCACGCGCAGTTCGCATCGGATAAATCTGGAGTGTGTCAGACAGCGTACTGCTTGAATACGGGGTATGCGGGTGTAAGCGTTTTGACGATGATTCGCAAGATGAGGGAGCTCGCACCTTTCCAGAAGCCGGGGGCTTGGGGTAAGTTGGGAACAACATAAACTGCCTAGTCTTTGAGAAAGACCATGTAGCTGAACCATTTTCATAGCCGACATGGACATGCTGGAAATCGGCACCAACTCGATGAACGAATGCGAAGAGCAGACACACTTTTCCTTTTGGGCGGCTCTCAAGTCGCCCTTAATTATCGGCGCAGACATCACTAATATCTCGGAATCGTCGCTTGCTATATTACTGAACAAAGAGATAATCGCCATATCTCAGGACGAACTAGGCGTTGCCGTGACTTACACCCCCGAGCTATCTACTGAGGGGTCAATACAGATCTGGGGAGGGCCGCTGAGCCACCAATATGTTGTGCTGGCCCTCAACTATGGTAAAGAACCGATAGACATTGATTTCCAGATTCAAAAACTCCCTGGTTTTGACCGGTTTTGTAGGTATCCCGAGGTCAAAATTAGAGATGTCTGGGATCAGGTTGAGTTGGGAAATTTCACGGAGAATGTGTCTTTAAGTAATGTCGCCGTACATCAGACTAAAGTGTTGCTGCTATCTTGTTAATAGGTAGTCATGAAGGAATTCTTACTATTTTCCAAGGTGCATGTCTTTTACCTACCTAGCTCACAGTAAGCTCTAGCTTAACACTTACCACGAGGACTAAAAGACATGGAAACGCTTTACCATCATGCAAGACCCTCTGAGATACCTACCTAGGTACCATCTTAAGCTCTTAGAGTAGTTTCTATGCCAGGCCTATTTAGTAGAACATCGCCACTTGCAGCTGTTCTTCATTCGCATGAGACATACGCAACAGGTAGATAACTAGGTACCTACCTAGGTACGTATCTCGGTATCACTGCCGAGATTCGATGATATATATAGCTTATTATCCAAGGAGCTTTTCGCGATCGCTTTCCTATATTCTGCCAGCCTCCGAGGCTTTCTAATTAGGAGCATACGTTGTCTTCATATATTCCATTTACTAGGTACTTTACGGTCGTCATTTCATGGTCCATTATTTACATGATATTAAGCCGCCTGGAGGATCTATCAAGGTTATATATGGGATGTATAGGGGAAAAAAAAGGTCTTAGTATCAATAGCCAAATAGTTCTATAGCTACCGTCTAAGGTACCTTATATAATCGTCGTACAAATATCATATTCAGCCATCTTGGTGCGATCGCCAAGAATTAATAGATCCTTATGGTTTTGGATATGACCACTGAATGAAAGTCAATAACTGTTCCCTGCTAATTGAGACCCGATGAAAACCCCGAATATCGGGATCAGTGGGGAATAAGACGAAGTCACTTACAATGAGGTCACCCCACATTGGATGGTCAGTCGAAAGCTTCCCGTTACCTGATAGACCAGTCAGTATGAGTAACGGTTCGTCTAGAAAAGAACCTTAACCAGTCTGTTCACCGCCAGCCGCGTCGTGAGCTAGCTTGGCCTCTGATACGTAGGGCGCGTCGAGGCCTCTCTTGATGACGTACTGGTAGTATAATATCTATGCTGTTAGTTTTTTCATTCTTAAAAGAACGGGGGTAGGTAGCAATGAAGGCCTTACATCCCATACGTGCGACCCACTAGCGGCGCCGCGACTGATGTTCGAAGGCGCATCCCAAGGACCGTTGACCAGAATCGCTTCACATCGGTAAAACTTTGGGTCATACGGAACCTCATAGCCCAGATTATACTTAGCAGTGTACTCGGCTCCCTTGAGAATTAAGTTGTCATAGAGAGAGTAAACATCGTGTCCTTGGGACTGAACTACTCGAGCAGCTTCGGCAGCCCAGCCGAGAGCTGTCGTGGCATGACCTTGGTCTCTACCTGTTTCGGCACCTTGGCCAGTTTCGGTATCCCAGTTTCCGAGCACGCCAGCACATAGATCATTCTGATATGCGTTGAGTGCGTAGTTATACTTGAAGTCGAGAATGTTAGTTGCTATGAATACCTAGAGGTGCTATGCGTAACTCACCATTGCAACGTCATCAAGGTATACGGCAAATGATAACAGAGCCTTAATGCTGGCTAACCCATAGTTGGCTTGGCCTATAATAATGGACTGTCTTGCGAATAACCAGTAAAGCTGATTAGAAAATCCAGACGTTCCTGAAGGTTTGGCACCGTTCTCGATCCAGCCACCTTCCCATCTCATAATCTCCGCGGCGTTAACAAATAGGTCACCATCAAGGGCTACAAGGAGAGAAGTATCTGTTCCGATTACGTCTGTTAGATTTGACCCCCAGGCGTCTAGTATCGTGGTAGCTCTATCCCAATGACGTTGGTCTCTAGTGATGTACCACATGATAGAATTCTGCCATGCAGCCCGGGCGTCGTTCGAGAACGAGGTATAATTACTGCATGGGCCCCGGCATATAACCTGCTTCGGTCCTTGCATCGTATACTTGCTACTTTATTAGTTCCAAGAAGCTCGTGTGGCGTTAGTGGGTTTTCTCACGTTAAAAGTTGAGTATTTGTCTGCATTAAATTTTGAAAATGCTGAAGCGTAGGGTTCTGCGCCCTCCTCAACTCCAAGTTTCATACGTTCTAGATCATCGTGCGTATGCCAGATGCCTGGATGAGTGAATTGGCCGATCCGAGTTTTCATCCCCGGGAACGAGGAAACTGCTGGGATGACCCCGTTCAAGATTGGAAGTCCGTTCAACCCTCCCGTCGCCGTGACACTACCGGATAATAGAGTGACGAGAATTGCGACAACGAAGTTAGAAGCCATGGTTTCTGATCCAATTCTATGTACGTGTCAAATACCAATGATTGTTCCCGACCGCGTCCCTCATGTATGAGTATAATTGGAATCCCTGTCTATTCGCTTCCATCTCAAAAAAAAAAAAAAAAAAAAAAAAAAAAAAAAAAAAATTTTTTTTTAACAGCAAAGGGGCACCCACAAACCCCCATTAAAAATTGGGCAATAACCCCACGGGGTTCAACGCATAAATACCAAAACCCCA